>JAWZYV010011646.1:0-298857 GCA_038373885.1 Cheiracanthium punctorium
ATATTTGTCCATGCAGCTATGAGAGCACGTAGCAAGACATCTAGGAATGCGATTGGAGCCTTTTGTGTGGATAGGAACATGCGGGGCCCCGCAGGAGAGAGCAGAAGCTCTTGTAAAAAGCACCCTCCTACGTCCAATTGAGCGACAGTGCGTGTGAGGACAGGATGGCGTTCACATTGCAAAATTCGACGATTTAGGGGCAGCGAGGCGTTATCCGATTTCTGACAGCGGAAGGTGTTAAACCGGACACTATTCATCGCAGGATGATGATCGTATACTGGGAAGGCTGTGTGTCCCACAAGGCAATGAGAAAATGGAATGTCCGTTTTCGCCAAGGAACTGGCCAAGTGGGAGACGTTGGACCATCCGCCCTACAGTCCGGACATGTCGCCCTGAGATTTCCATGTGTTGGTTCCACTGAAGAAACCACCGAAAGGGAAGTGCTTCCACTCGGATGACGTATTCAAGGACGCTGTGACGGACGGTCTCGTCACGGCCACAGGAATTCTGAGAACAAGGAATCCTGCGGCTTGTTCGTCAGTGGGATTGTTGTGCTCAGGCCTATGGTGTATATTTTGAATAAAGTCTACATTTGTATCCACCGTGTCGTTTCGTGCCTTTTCATTTGATCACCCCTTGTAGTTAGTAGGATGATACGCTTTAAAGAATAACTTCCCATAGAGCGCAATGTATTGGGACTATTTTGAGTGCTCCTGTAGAAAAAAATCTATAAATGCTACATAGATCCTTTACAATAGGGTACATGGTACTGCAGATAAGAATAACATATATAAATTTCGTAGAAATCAATGCCTATTGACGCGAGTTATATCAAGGACGGACAGACAGACAAACCGAAATCTTAAACACTTTTCTACCTTGTTGGAAAGTGTCAAAAAAACTAGATCTTGCGGGGGGGAAAGACGAAAACTTTCAAGGTAAAGGCGCGGGGCCCCAAAAAGCGCGGGGCCCGTAGCATTTGCTACATCTGCTATATTGTTAATCCGGCACTGCAGAAGCATGTTAGTAAAGGGTGCTAATTTCGGGCTTTCTAACATTTTAGTACTAAATAGTGGTGCAATCAGAATTCTTTCTTTCAGGGTGGTTCCGAAGCAGGATTGCGAACTTAACTTTTTCTTTTTTTTTTAGCTAGAATCGAAATATGAGTAATAAATAACAAATTATTTAAATACACCTTTAAAAAAATATATTTTTGTAAAGTAAACGAATTCACACATTTTTATTATTTGAAATATTATTTGGAACTAAAAAAAATATTTAGCATGGAAACCTAAACATATTTTTTAAGTAATTGTTTAAAAAATATATAAAAAATTGGGAGCTACCTGGGATTTCTATGCCCACTCCTGCGTAAGCCACTGGTATTAAAATAATTCAATAAAGTTCAGTATGTTTCTAAAATGTCGGCGTTTAGGGGGCCATCTGCCCTATTTTATGGTACATTTCATTCCATGAACTCATGGAATAGGCAGAGTCCGGTGCAACCATTCTTTCTGTATGAACGGAGTGATAATTTATGTTTAAAGAATGCTCTCATATATGCACCCACAGAAGGGGCTAACCCCTTTCATCCCAAAAGTGCAGAAATAGAACTGGAAATATCTTAAAAATAGATCATTCTCACTGAATTAAACAATTTTAATTTAAAATATGGTAATTTTTAATTTACTTCGAAAAATCGTCCATCAAAAGAAGTTTTTGATATGAAATAAGAACTCACAAATAATAAAGATATTATGCTTGTAGAGACGCAAAGTAGTTGATATCATACTGAGATCCCCTGACCTGTGAATTTAATATATGTGGCCCAATCCCTGGATCTCAGTATTCGAGAACCCGCTCCCAGAAAAAACACGAGTCACAAGCTTTCCTTTACACTTTTTATGATAAGAATGAACAGGTTAAACCAGCGTTCAGAATTTTAAAAAGGGGGGATTGAGAAAAAAAAAGAATGGCATATGTCTTTGGAAGATTTCTATGTGCACTCCGTAATTCGGATAATTTAGCATTGTATAAAACCATAAATGTGTATAAAAACAATCTGTAAATCAGAGAAAATAAGCTCTAAATACAACTTTGCACAACTTCGCTAAAAAAAATTCTTTTTGGTTAGGTTTTGTTATGGGTTTACGTATGGGCGGCATATACCCATAACAACGCTGTCCCGGATGTGTTGTTATGGGGCACATATAACACCCTATTACCGATTCTATTAGTAGTAACGAAAGTAACGAGTAACGAATACTTAGTAACGAATAGCGAACATCTATGTAACAAATACATACGGATACTCATTCTGTCGTTACTTTTACAGCACTATTATTTTCTATATATGGTAAAACCACAGAATTAATATTAGAATCGGTTTACTGTAAAACATTTCCTACTAAAATTCTATTCTTATGAATGAGAATTATCAAACATACTTTGAAGGTCTTTTTTCAATTTAAATCACAATTGATATACAATTTTTAAGCTAGGCATTCTACCTGTTAGCACAAGAACTGTATTATGAAATTAATCAAAAATAAGAAAGCGAAAATTTCTTTAGCAACAAACAAAACAAAATGTATGGTAGCATGCAGAATACTTATTGCACATTCTGCAACATCGTAATTATTTGGTCAAGAAAAACAAAATTGAAATGAGACCAACCTTTTTACTGGAATAATATATATCCATATATGGACAGCAAATATTGAATAAGTAATCAATACAGCCAATACTCAGCAAAATTTACGTTTAATATTTACAAGTAATAATAAAAAAAAGAAACTAAAAATTAGAATAATCTGAATTTGCAAAATCCAAAAGTAAATCATCATTCAATTCCAAGAAATTATCAGAATCGTCGTTCAATTCAGTGGTTGATTCAAAATTTTCTTCTAACAGTCCACATTTTTTATAGTACAGTATGGGACCTTTTATCCGGCAACCTCGAGACCGACCTCATTCCGGTTTATGGAATTTGCCGGTTTTCGGGTCGCTGCCGAAAAATTAACCCTTTGTGCACAGTAGAATTAAAAAAGTCCCGGACTTTAAGTACAAGTAGCTTTTATGATAATTACTGCTTATAATTATGTAAATAGTAAAGCATTCATAATAGATTTTAAAATAAAAATAATTAAATTTAAAACTTACTGTAAAATAAAACTTTAATGCTGCGAATCGCAGTATCCACCATGGGCGCCGGCAGTATATTTCCCAGGGGGGGGGTGGGGGGCAAAGACTATTTTAACGTATGGTTACCATGTTGGAAAGAGCAAAAAAGCAAGGGAAAACACTGCATACAAAAATCCATCCAAAAAATCCCCTTGCCCTATGCTGCCGGCGCCCATGGCATCCAAGTATTCTGTCAGATATGCAGAACCATCGCTACGGGAGAGAACCATGGTCCCCGCTTCGCCGCTACGCACGCTCGCCTCCGCATTCCGCATATGGATTACAAAGACGGTAGACATGATACAGCTTACGTGATGGCCAAAAACAATATACCTCGCTCGTTCCCTTGATAACATCATTGTGATGAAAATTAAAATCATTAGAAAAAATTAGAAAATGCCCACTATTACAAAACAAAATTTAAAAAACGAGACCTTACAATTAGATCATATACAATTTTGAGAGGAGAAAAGCTAACATTTAAACATTTATTCTTTATTTTGTTTGAACATTTCATTAATCTTTAGCTGTTTCAATGTTCCCCACAAAAATATCTAGACAATCTGAGGCTCGTCGAAATAGAGAAGTAATCCGCCTGCTGTCTCCCTAACACGCGCAGCTGCAACGTAACACATAACAGGAAAAGGAAAAACCATTTAATTAAAAGGACACAATTTAAATAAGTAAAAGCTCGACTATCCAGAAAGCACGGGAAATGCCGGATAAGTGAAAATTCCGGATAGTTAAGCTTGTATCGTCAAAGCTGTTAAGTGGGGGGGGAAATCTAATCAGAAATGTTTTGGAATGATAATCAATGCATGTTGAAAAATACTCTAAAAACAGATCGGTGCGTACTGATCTATTTTTAATTGTGTGTTTTTAATTGTATTTATAATAATATTCGTTTATATTGCAGTGTTACAAAGCAATAATACCTTTGCATCGCTGGGGAGAAAAATAATAGTAAATTAAAAATAAAACCACTTATCGTTTTCTAACAGGTAATTTCTTTAAACTAAGAGAATGATTAATACAAACGGTGATGTTTTCTCTGTCCCCCCCTCCTTCCCTCTGGAGCTTCTGTTCAGAGATAATACTGTTGAATCATCGGAATGCAGATGGGCAAAATAAGTAGGTCAGGACTCCCTAGCTATATGTAATCAGCACTTTTTCTGTTTTGGCTATCGGTACGGAGCTGATTTTTCTCCGTGCTCGCCGGCACAGCTGTAAAATGTTTTGTTTTTGTAACGTGTGTCCGTCATATTTGTTTTGTGAGCATTTTGTCTGTTTACTTTTTTATACTACAACGATTCGTGGAATTATTGATAACCTCTAGCAGTTAGAAATTTGCATCCTCTTCCCCGTTCTAAGTTTGGACAGCTGTGATTCACAGTAGGAATTAGTCATTTGAGAAGACCTCCCCACAAGGGGGGGGGGGGATAAAATTTTCCGGTTACTTGAATGCTGAATAGTCGAGATTTTAAGTAGTGGAAAAAAATGGTATCTAGATCAGTGAGCCTTTAAAAAAAAAAAAAAGAATTTAAAAAAAAAACCTGAAATCGGGGAAAGTGCCGGTTTTTGGAACTTTCCGGTTTTCGGAATTCTGGATAAAGGGTCCAATACTGTACAAACAGAGATTTCATCCCATGCAGTTTTTACCGAGTGGGTTACATCTGCATATGATGCACATCACATTTTTCCACTCTCTGCACACACATACTCATGAACGTCCTCTTTTATCCATTTTCCCCCATGAATTTCTTATCTACGATTTGAAAGACTTGTTGATGCCAACATCCAGGGGTTGCAATATTTTTGATAGTCCTCCCGGTATAACTGAAAGGGTTGCACCTGAAGTTCTGCTGGCCACTTTAACGTCGTCTTTCAGACGAGCCTTCATCAGATCCAAAATCAATAGTGCACGAGGTTTAAATAGAGAAAACTTCCTTTTTTTCCAAACCGAATCGAGCCATGAGATCATAATGTCCTGATTCATCCAACCTTTCTCATTGCATCTTATTTCTATTCCACGAGGAAAATTTTCTTTAGGAATGGTTTTTCGTTTGAAGATAACCATCGGGGCAATTTTTCTCCACTTGAAGAACAGGTTAATAGTTCTACAGTGAACGAATTTTTTTCATTTCCAGTAGTATTTATTGCAACGGACAAAGTCCCAGCAGTGTCAACAGTTCTGCTCGGGGGAGAAGCAAAGCCCACGGGAACTTCATCCATGTTAAATATTTCTGCAGAAGTAAATTTCTTTTCAGCTATTACTTTTTTGGTCTAAAGTAAAAACTCATCTTTTTTTTCTCTCCCAGTCAGTCGGCAGTTTCTGTCCAACAGTAGCGCGTTTCCTTACAGAAAGATGTTTTCTCTTCATGAACCGGTAGCACCACGTGGGGCCACCATCGAAACCTCCAATCTGATTTCTTAGGCAATTAATTTAGCCTTAATTCTTATTTTAACTGCAGATACAGGATTCCCTTTACTTCTTCCTTCTGTAATCCAGCGATGTAACACATCTTCTAATTCAGGCCATTTTGGCTGGTTAAACCAAAAGCTTTCACATTTTTTGTTCCTCGCATCTTTAGATTTTCTTCATAAGTGAACGTTGGATTCATTGACTTGAAATAGTTGCCCAGCATTCCTATTTCCAAATTCTTCAGCTTTACTGATTACTTTCAGTTTAAAATCAGCTGAATAGCTAATGTGTTTTTTCGACATTTCTACAACTTTCGTACAAATCTTTTCAGCGATGATCTTCATATGCCTCAATATGAAGTAGTGATGTCAATTTTTTTGACAAAATTTCCCCCATTTCACACACTATTCATTTAGAGCGGACAGACCAATCAGAAGTCGTTTCTGGAAGCATGTGACACGACCCTCAAAGGTCCCATGGGCGTAGCCAGCGAGGGGCAGAGTGGGGCAGCTGCCGCCCCCTAAAATGAGCTAGTCATAGGGTCTGATTATGACAAACCGGGCATTCTCTGGTTAGACTCCATGTCCTGCCCCCCGCCTAATGAAAATCCTGGCTATGCCCTTGAAAGGTCCCTGTTTTTCCTCCATCTTCCAGAAATCTACTGAACGACTGCAGTGCCACCTAGTGTCATGTAATTAATTAACAGACTTAAATCCTTTTCAGGGTCTAAATCAACTGGAAAAAAAGAAATTAACTTTTGTTTTCTTTTTATAAATAAAGTTTTTTTATTATAAAGGCTTCAGGAAAATTTTCAGTAGATAGCACACAGCAATGCATAATACACACTGAATAACTTTTTATCTTTTTTAGTAGATAATCTGCAGATTATAAGCTGGAAATTATAATAAATAGGATTACTGTTGATTACAACTTAAGTACATAATTATTGATTAAATCGAACAAAATCCAACACGTGGAGAAAAATGTGTATCGCTGATGTATACCGTATGCATGTGCCATTTGTGTCATGCTGCAGACTGTGCACGCACTCACCCTCTCTTTTTAAATTTTTAATATGCATACAAATCGAGAACGAAATTTAAAATGTAATTAAATTAAAAAATCAAAATTTTCTATTGCTAACCAAGTGAAAATTGCATTAAAATGTGATTAAACATACAAAAACATGTGAAATTGTGAGAATATCATAAATAAATGTCCCATACCCTTGCAGCAGGGTCAGAAGCAAAAATTTTGGAAAAAAAGGAGAGAAAAAGAAAAAAAAAAAAGGAGCTTTTTACTGTTCTTTGGGAGATCAATCTATCTATAAATATGTGCGAAATAAACTACATAATTAAAAATTTTAAATGTGAATCTTTTCTAAAGAAATTTTAAGAAATACTGGGTACTCTTTATTAATAAGAATGTAACCATTTGTACTATTATTGTCAAGTTCAAGGAACTTGACAATAATAGTACAAAAGACTTACTTTTTCATTCAACAGACTTTTTGTTTTATTATTGAAAAGAAACTATTAAGAACAAACTTTCTGTCAGTTATTTTTCTTTAATTGCTAACAATAAATAAATAAGTTTACATCTATTGCTACTTAGTTATGTTTTTCCAAGACACTCGGGAATTAAAAAATGAAGCTCTTGTTAAATTAATTATCGAGAATTTTTAATTAATATTTAAATTCCATTAACTGGTATCTTTTTCAACATAAAATCACAAATAGTAATTGATACAATTGTCACAAGTAAAGTCTCGTCTACAAGATTTTTCTATCAGCTTCAGCTTCTTTTAGTTCTTTTGTAATACTTTCAACTTTTTGGGTTGCTATTTCAATTGCTGTAGTAGCGATCTTCATGTTCGGAATATTTTTTTACTTAATTGCATCCTGTAATTTCGTATTGCTTTCTTTAAGGTATGTTTGGACTGCTTGGAGATCTTCCAGCAGACCTTTTACTCTCTCATCAATTTTCTTTTTTTTTCCATTCTTTTCTTTTCTCCTTTTTACTTAGCTGGCTTCTTTTTCTTTTCATGTTTTCAGTTGCTTTATTTATCGCTTTTTCTTGCGAATAAACAGCATATGCTTTAGTCACAGCATTAAGTAGCTGTTTTGTAATTGCAATATTACTAATGGTACCATTTCTCCTAATGGTATCTTTAACTTGTCGAATTCTAATAATTGCAGCCTCCGAGAGATTATGTCGTTCATAAGACAGAATGCTGCGATTTACAGAAAAACCTCTTTCAACATCAGAATTGGCATGCGACAGAGAAAAGCAATTTTTGATTATAATCGATAAATTTGAATACTTTTCTTTTCCATTCATCTTATCAACAAGACTGAAAACTTCTTTCCAGTACCCGTCAATTGGCTGTCTGTCATCATCAGTACGTTCATTAAAGCTTTTTACAATTAGATCAACTTCGTCATCTAATCTGTAAGCTTGGTATTCCAAAACTGTTTTGTCTATAATTTCATTAGGCAAATTTAACGGTGCTAAACAAACACATAAGCTTTGAATGGCACTGTCATTCTGAGAGGATCTGAGAGCCGGATACAGCTGCTCCAGATCTTTCAAAAATGAATGATTTATAGGTAAAGATTGTTTCAGTAATTTGCAAAAATTTACTAAAATGCCCGCATGCCCATTCGTGCTTTCTTTGCATCATTTTCCTCAATCTGTGACAGCGATTCTCATTACAAAATAATAATAAAAGCAACCCTTGCTCCAAGTTAAAATTTCCCCCAAAAGTGTTAATTCAAACAACTGGATTTGGATTAAACCAATATTCAATATTATTTCATCAATTGTTTCCTGAATTTATATTTAAAACAAGTTTAAGCAGCGATCCCCATAGCAAAATAATAATTAAAATATATTAAGTTTCATAAATAAATTTTTTCCCAAAAGTGTAAACTTTAACAATGGTCAACTTTAATTACACCAATATTGTTTTGCCGATCGTTACCCGATTTTATAATTGGAAACATAGTCAGATAAAAGAAAAAAACTATCTGCGCACATAATCCAAAACTATCTGCAGACTCATAATAGTTCGTGATAACTAAATACATAATGCGTATACAGGGTGTTTAAAAAAAACATGGACAAAATGACATGGCAGATCAGTCATACAACAAGGATAAAAAATAGCATAGGAACAGAGGGTCGCAACTGCGATCCGGAGCCGTTACAGGGCGTCTAAAATAATACATAACACAAAAAGAAGAAACAAAACCATTACAGATCATTTTTTAATAATTACACTCACATGCGACTAATGCAAGCCAAATTTTGAGCCTACGGGAGATGCTCAAAGTTTTTGCTAAGTGCATCGAGATACGCCTGGCATCTACGTTGCATGGAACGCCACACCTTCTCAAAGATACCAGGTGTATCTCGAACACATACTGCTGCCACAACAATTCTTCCTACCAAGTGTTCCGGCGTTTCAACAGCAGGTGTTTCATACAAAATGCCTTTTAAAAATCACCATAAGAAATAATCCAAGGGAGACAGGTCTGGTGATCGTGGTGGCCATGCGATTGGTCCACCGCGACCAATCCAGCCAACATGAAAAGTAGCCTGCAGATGTGTTCTGACATCTGTGATGAAATGTGCAGGGGCTCCGTCGTGTTGAAATCGAATGCGTCGACGAACAGGCATCGGGACATCATTCAGCATTGCTGGCAGAACCTCTTGCAAGAATGTTAGATAAATGGGACCGTTAAGTCTTTTTGGGAGAATGTACAGACCAAGTAAACAGTCTCCTACAATGCCAGCCCACACGTTAGCGGAACATTTTCATTATGCGCCGTGCTAACTTGTAGCATGCGGGTTTTCATCCGCCCATGTATGCGGGTTGTGAAAAATCAACACAACCTCTAATGGGAACTCAACCTCATCCGTGAAGAGAAAACTTGCTGCGAAGTTTCGGTCTGCAGCATGCTCTTGCAAAAACCACCGAGCAAAATCCATACGATTTTTGTAATCTCTCGGTTCCAGTGCCTGGATGCGTTGTAAACGATAAGGATGTAGTCCTTTGTCGTGTACAATGTGCCAGACGTTAGCGTGGTGGATATGGGTCTCTCGGGATACAACTCGTGTACTTGTTGAAGGATTACGCTGGAATCATTGGACAACTCTTTCTTCTGCATCAACTGTCCGAGTTATTCGTTGGCGACCAGCATCCGGCTAGCGCACGTCTAACGAGCCGGTTTCACACAGTCGCCGATGCAGAGCGGCAAAGTATGAGCGGCTAGGCACCTTTTTACCAGGATATTTCTCACGATACATTCGCAAGGCTTCTTGTCCATTGCAGTTGGCCATGCCATAAACTAAATGCATGTCAGTCATTTCGCGGTGCGTGTAACTAGCCATGTTACGCCCAACGCATCCACGGCTAGAATGAAGGCAATCTCCGTTTGCTCAGCTCGTGTTTGTATTGCAACGCCTTCTCGTGGCTTTAGCGCTCTCTACAAGCGGTTGCGACCCTCTGTTCCTATGCGATTTTTTATCCTTGTTGTATGCCACATCTGCCTTGTCATTTTGTCCACGTTTTTTTGAAACACCCTGTATAAACATGTGTATATGCATATGCGCACACATGTGTGCAACGTGCTTGGGCTCAGAGCTCATTCTAAGTAGAAAAAAGGGCAGGGTGCAAAGGTTTTAAAAAAGGGCATCATTATTTTAAAAGGGCATCGTGTTTCTTAAAAAGGGCAGTACATATCGTAATTCTAATTTGCAAAAATCCCCTAAAAAATTGAGTAAACCAATGCTTTATTGATTAATAATAATTAATTAGTAACCTTTATTAATAAATTTATTACTAGTCTTTATTAAAATTTGATAAAATTAATTAAGTTGATAAAGCTAAGTAATGTAAAAGAATTACATTTTAAGTAACTTCGTTAATTAACTTATTAAAATAAATTATAAATAGTTAAGTTAATAAGAATATTTCTTTAAAAGATTTTTAAGTTTTTTTTTCTTTTTATAACAAAAATAATCACCCAAACATACCTAACAGACAAGAAAATGCTTAATTAAGTAAGCATTTTGCATAAGAAGCACATTTTAATAAACTATTTATTTGATCACCTTGTTAAGAATCATCAATAAAAGTTTAACTAAATTAAGAAACACTTAATAAAGTTATGTTGTTCTAAACCTAAATTTTCATTTTTATTAATTTTTTTCATTTTTCAAGTTATTACATTTCTAAAAATAATTCATTCAATTTTTCATCATTCTTTGTAAGAATTAATCCAATAGTACAAACAATTAAAATATAGTTAATGCATGAAATTAGTAATAACACTTCAGTTCAAAATTACCATATAATGGTATAAATGTCTATTCCAGTTATTCAATACATATTCCACTCAAAAAAAAATTTTTTTGGGGATTATCTGCAGCCATTATAAGTGTTCTTTTGTTGATTTTAACAATCAGCTGGTCACCTATATAAGTGGCAGTATTGAAACAGCCTGAAAAGAGATAAGAACCTCAACCCCATCTTTCTCCACCCCCCCCCCCTCAGGCTCCGAAAGAAAAAAAAAAAAGTTCTGACAATAAATTTCTAACTTTTGTTCAAATTAAGATGTCTATTTAAAATTTGGACTCTGAATCAATTTTTGCATTTAAAAGTAATTCCCAAAATTTCAAACAAATTGATCCATTAATAAAAAAATTGTAGATGAATGAATTTTTACACAGTTGAATTCCATCCCCCCTTTTCACCACAGAGACCGGCATGTGTTAGCATAAAAGTTGTGTAAATTCCTCCCCACCAAATAAGAGAACAAATAAAAGGGATAACGAAGCTTCCGTAGATATAAAAAAAAAAACTCCGCGGGCAAAAGAGGATGTCTAATTTTTAATCATCGGCGCAGAGGCCGGCTGACCCTGCCTAGAATGAGCTCTGTTTGGGTTATAGTGACTTAAAAAAGATTTATGTACCGTAATTTATGGAAGAAGCGCCGCGGCGTTTATGAGTTTAAAAGTTAAAAAATAGTAAGTGCGGCGTTTACAATATTTTTAATTTTTTTTAGCCGATCTTCAACGAAAAATAGAAAAATTTGTTTAATGATAATTTTCTCAAAAGATGGCGCCACCACCCACACGTTCTCTTTAGCGTGCACAGATCACAGCGTAGCGAATCAGAATGCGAACCTACCCCTATAGATAAGAGGTTTGATCTTTGATACAGTTTTGGAAAAAGTCAGAGCACCCTGAGATGGGTCCATGTCCCGTGCTCTGAAGTGGATGGCTTCATACATCCAACCGATGTCTCAATTAAGTAAAAAGAAAGAAAAAAATAGAAGTAAATCTTTTACATCTACATTTTAGAACTATAATTAAATTTTAATGAAGTTCTGAATATATATTTTGAAGGGTTAAAGTTCTGTAAAATACCGCAAAAGTGCACTACCCTCTATTAAATGCACCCGTTTTTCACATGAACCTCTATTGTTCTTAAAATACTGAATTTTAGCCAAAATTAATCTGTGTTGTGCCCGGTGCGAGTTTAACCCTTCCCCTCCCCCCCCCAAAAAAAAATAAATAAATAAATAAAGTTAATCTAAAAGTTATTTTCTTTTTCGCCGTGCGTCTTTGCTCCCTATGCAGGAGCACTCTATCGAATAAACACTGCCAACTAATTGGTATGCTCAAGAAATGCTGAGTGCTTTTAAAATAAATCCCAATGTTATAAATATAAAAAATAATAAATAAAAAGCATCAAGAGTTGTTACACAACATTCAGTTTAAAACAACAATTTGCTGAAGCAAGCTCATTACGTAATCAACAGCTGGCCATCCGCGGGGGAAAAATATTTACTTTTAACTGGAGGCTCTTCTCACACATTGATTGCTGTTTTCATTTTAACGGCGCCTGGTAGTCTGTCGGTACTTTGTGTGGATGCAAGAAGGTTTTTTAGAAGTTATTTTTTTATTTCTATAAATTCGCCTTTATGAATATAAACATTGATATCTGATAATTTGGAAATAGAAATCGTAAGCTTCGTAAAATAGTGGTAAATACTTTAAAACATTCTATGGGAAGGGGGAGAAAAAAGGAGATTTTTTTTTAACCGTTTATCCAATTTCTCCCGAAATATATCCGATCAACTTAATAGCTTTTCTAATAAATTAGGTATAATAAGTAATGCAACATATTTTTTATTTATTTATTTTTTGTTAATTAAGAAATTATTTTAGAAAATATTAAATTTTATCTGGCATTGACTTCTTCTGACCACGATAACCCCCCCCCCCCCCACCAACGATCGCGACTGCGGCGTTTCTGATGATTTTCTAGCTAACTAAGCTCATTTTCGTGGGTGCGGGGTTAATGCCGGGTGCGGCGTTTCTTCCATAAATTACGGTAACTACCCATTTAAAAAAAACAACAACTTGGAATTACTGGAAAACTATCTGCAAGACCTTTGAATGTATCCGCGTCCGGCATGCGTCTACATTATCTGACTATGATTGGAAGAATTTTAAACGGTGTTTCTTCGTTAAAGAAGGGGGGAAATAACTCCCAGCTAACTCAAATAGTTTCGGATCAGCATTTGAGCCCTGTAAAGTTGTTTTTTTTTTACCACCACGGTTTCCGCCAACACGTCGCGTATGCACGCGTTTCTGCTCTTACATTATCCCTATGGGAGCTGGACTTGTGATAAGTACGTGTTGCGTGAGGAGTACCTGGGAAGAAAATCCCACAACTGCCAGATGAGGGGGGGGGGGGGGAACTGGGAGTGAAGGGGCTGGACTTCTTTATGCGAGTGATATTTATATTCTTTGGACTCATTCCTAATAGCCTCAACAGATAAGAATAGCCAATCACTGGCCGCACTATCGGCGCCATCATTCCGAAAGAAAGAAAGAAATCAAAGAAAGAGAACTGTGGGAAAGCGAGAGGGGAAAAGGAAGAAAAGGCTGAAAATAGGAGGGGAATCTGTATTTAAAGAAAAAAATAGGAAAAAAAGGAGCCAATTGAAAAAAAAAGGAAAAACAGGAAAAAAAGGAGCACTGCGGTCCCTGGGACGTATAGTCTTTAGTAGTGATGTGCCATTCGAATGATTTCCATAATCGATTAATTGATTTCGATTATTGCTAATAATCGAGTAATCGAACAGTGAATATTCGGGACTTCACTATTCGAGTAGTATTCACGATTAATCGCGAGTACTCGTTTCCCTATTCGAGTAGTATTCACTACTCGTTTCACTCGATAATATTCACTACTCGATATACTCGTTTCCCTATTCGAGTAGTATTCACTACTCGTTTCACTCGATAGTATTCACTACTCGGTTCACTCGATAGCATTCACTACTCAGTTCACTCGATAGCATTCACTACTCGTTATACTCGATATACTCGTTTCACTATTCGAGTAGTATTCACGATTAATCGCGAGTACTCGCTTTACCGATGTTATTCGAATGCTATATGCTGAGCGATGGGTTTTTAGAATTAGATTAGCTCCAATGAATTGATGATTGAACTTTTTTGAATTTAATGGCTTTAAATGATCGTGCAGTAGCAGATGCAGGATGCAATAATAGATTTGTTCTTTTTCTTTTTGGTTCGCGGATTTGGATTTTGGATATTGATTTTTGTGTTAAAATAGAATGTATACAGATTAGAGATGAGACGAGCTCAGCCCGAGCCCGAGCCCAGGCTTTGTAGTTCAGGATTGATTTCGAGCTCGGGGGTCGTGAAAAATTCCTCCTTTGTTGAACACACTCTTTGAAACAGATTTTAAAAAGTGATTCATTGGGAAAATAAACGTACTTATTTACTTATTAAAAAAAAAAAACAGTATGAGCACCTAAAAGGTGCGTGAAGCTCTTCGGGTATTTCAGAACGACGGCTTATATTGCTTAGCTAGTCGTGAGATCGGACATAATTTGATAAACTGATAAACATGGATAAACAGAATTATAAAGTACATTAAAAGTTTGAAACTAGGGGCGCGTTCGATACCGGTAGCACCGGTGCATAACCAGCCGGTGATTTATCGAACGGGCCCTAAATTTGTCTTTAATTTGCACAAACGGCAAAAGTTATTGGATTCTATCAATGAATTGAATTGAATTTATCTTTAGCTGAACTTTCGGGTTCGGGCTCCGACTTAAATAATATTGCTCAAGATCAGATTAAAAGTCCTCGGCCTCGGGCAGGCTCAGGCTTCAAAATATGATCCCGAACTCATCTCTAATACATATATTGAAGTTGCAATCATCTTTGAGTCTTAATGGTGTATGGGTACTTACTTTACACGTGACTATCACTTATAGACTACTACTTTTGCTGTTTAGTTTTAAATAGTAGTACGCTTCTCATATACGTATGTTTCTGTTATTGATACTGGATCGCGGTGTGGTGTTACTTTCTCTCACTCCCACATACTATCCGTGAATAGTTGGGTTGTTAATTGCTGTTTTTTTTACTTTCTTTCTTTCTTTTTTTTTCGTCGTCATTCGTTGATTAGGGCTGGGCCAAAAATTAATAAATACCGACATATTGGTTTTATTTCAACATCAGATATCCGATATTCCCATTTTCATTTCAGTGAAATCACGAATTCGACAAAGTTCATCAAAGGCATCAAATCTATATGTATGGGTTATTAGCCTAATTACCATAATTAATTAACATATTTCTCGGAAACTATCCATCGGAGCGCATTTTTATTGATTCTCGACCCCCCCCCTAGACTCTACACTCCCATCGATACATAAAATTTCGAATGCTTTGACACCAAACTTATCCTTCAAATCTTACAGGCCCAGGGGGTCATACGAAGCTCCCCTGTATTTTTAATTTGGGCATTTTAAAAGCTATCCGCCTCCGGCGGCATCACCAAAGCTTGAAAACCGTCTCAGAGCCAATTTCTACATGTTTGCAGTCCTTTTAGGCCTCAAACATGGTTAATTAGTCTAATTACCATAATTAATTAACGTATTTCTCGGAAACTAGCCATCGGAGCGCGTTTTTATTGATTCTCGACCCCCCTTAGGAACCCCCATCGTTACATAAAATTTCGAATGCTTTGACACCAAACTTAACCTTTTAATCTTACAGGCCCAGGGGATCATACGAAGCGCCCCTGTATTTTCATTTCGGCAGTTTAAACACTAGCTTTAAATGAGCGCTATCACAACTTGAATTATTTTGGGGGTAGAAACAGTATTAAGAAAAAGAAACAAGCTATAGTACAATGGGTCAAGTTTTGGTATAATGGGAAAACCACTTTACTGCGGGCCCTGAAAGTCGTTTTTCTCAGAAGCAAAATTTTATTGTAAAGTAAGTAAAATTTTATTCTACCCCTGGACCTTTCAAATATTAATTTGAATTAGAGTACCAGCAATTAATCATTAAAATCTAGTTTAATTAATTTTTGAATATAGCAAGTGGTTTTACAGTTTGTTTATTTGATTGCTTGTATTTCAAAAATACTCAAATTAAGTGTGAAAACTATCGTGATATCTCGATATAAGATAGTATCGATATCGATATATCAAATTCCAATGTCGTCCAGCCCTAGGTAGGACCAAGGGCGTAGCTAAGGATTTTCATTAGGGGGGGCAGGACATGGAGTCTAACCGGAGAATGCCCGATTTGTCATAATCAGACCCCATGACTAGCTCATTTTAGGGGGGGCAGCTGCCCCCTCTGCCCCTCGCTGGCTACGCCCATGGGTAGAACCATTACCTACCTAGTATATGCTAGGACGGTATTGTGCTTGAAATGGATGAAATGTCCCTAAAACTGCCACTGACCGCAATGTGTTGGAAATCTTTTGAGTGCTCCTGTAGCAGAACTATAAATGAAAAAGACACTTTTTTTGATGGAGAAGTTCATTTTGTAATCCTTAACAGCATATATCATTTCATACGCTTTAATGAATTACGGCACATAGAGCGTAATATATTTAGAATCTTTTGGGCGGCCCTGTAGATAAACTACCCAGTCGAATTTGGCCAAAAGGGGAGGTTCACAACTACATGCCATAACAATCCTAAATATCAAGTTTCAACATTCTACGACCAATAATTTTTTAGATATGCGAGTTACATACATACGTACGTACATATAGATAGCATGGAAAAACTAGTCAAAATAGACTCGTTGTTGGTCAAAATGGGTGTCAGACGCATTTATATGAACGTGCATGCTAGCGTACGAGATGCATCGAAAACTTCTTAAAAGCAAATTTAGCGGCAGTCAAAATGTGTTTTTTCGGCAAAATTTGGCCTCCGAAATTTTTCGGGATTATATTACTTCCTTATATTCCGTACACGGAAGTAAAAATGAATTCACCCAGATCAAAAATAAATATACAATATATATAGTGTATCATGTTACGGAGTATAGTAATCGAACCCTGGACCGAGGATATGAGTGATCCGGAGAACCCACTTTGCCACACTAGTTGTCGAAAATATCTTTTAACTTGTTTGAGAAATAATTAGGGGCCACCACTCCTTTGTTGCCCCAGGGTCTCCACACTTCTAAATCTGGCACTGTGTATCATAATCCATGACTGAACCGTTTGTTTTCCTTGTTCCATAAAACGCTCCTTTGGAACTGAAATCTACATTAAAATCGCCTACAAAAACTGTTGGACGAATGGTATTCATGGTTAATCACGATTTCACTATTCGAACAGTGAAGCAATTAATGGCGATTTCGTAATTCGAATTGGATTCGCGATTAACCGTTTTCGCAATCCGAACTGTATTCGCGGTTAATTGCGATTACAGTTTTCGCTATTAATCGCATCATTATTCGAACTGTATTCGCGATTAATCGCGAGGAGGCTGCACCCCCCTATTTAATATTTAGCTTGCAATTGAAACTTAGTTAATAAATTGATACACAGCTCCCCCTCCCCCCGTGCAGTCCCCGATATAAAATCCTGCATCTACTACTGCATGAGTCCGGGTTTTTTAATGAGAGCTCCTACCGTTAACTGAACAAGTAATGAATACTATCGAGTGAACCGAGTAAAACGAGTAGTGAATACTATTGAGTGAACCGAGTAGTGAATACTATCGATTGAACCAAGTGAAACGAGTAGTATTACTCGAATAGGAAACGAGTTCTCGCGATTAATCGTGAATACTACTCGAATAGTGAAACGAGTATATCGAGTAATCGAGTATAACGAGTATATCGAGTAATTCGTGAGTACTCGTTTCACAGATGCTATTCGAATGCTATGTGCTCGGAGTTCGAATAAATTTTTCGAAATCGATTGATTCGAATGGATTTAATAATCGATTAATTTCATTCATTCATGCCCATCACTAGTCTTTAGTGACGAATCCCGCTTCCAACTGTGTCCTGACGATCATCGAAGACGTGTTTGGAGACGCACAGGGCAGAGGGAGGATCCTGCTTTCACTATTGCACGCCACACAGGCCCTCAACAAGGCATTATGGTCTGGGGTGCCATTTCCTTTGACAGCCGGACCAATTTCGTCGTCATTAGAGGTACACTTACTGCACAGCGGTACGTGGACGACATCCTAAGACCTGTTTTGCTACAGTTCCTTTTGCAGTGCCCTGGGCTGGTTTTTCAGCAGGACAATGCCAGACCACATACGGCTCGTGTTGCTCTAAACTGCCTGCAAGCTTGTCAAACTCTTCCTTGGCCTGCCAGATCGCCAGATCTCTCTCTCATCGAGCATGTCTGGGATATGATGGGAAGGCGATTGCATCTGGCACGGACTATTGATGACCTCGTTCGACAATTGGAGCGAATTTGGCAGGAAATACCGCAGGAGACCATCCGGGAGCTTTATCGGTCTATGCCACGCTGTGTGGCAGCTTGTATCCAGACTAGCGGCGGGTCAACACCAATAATTAATTAGTTAATGGATTACTAATGCTAATTAGATGTAAACAAAACTAAAAGGTCCCACGTGTTGTATTCGGAAGAGGTTTATCCCAGCCCTTCCTCCACCTTGGGTGAGCTAATCTCTAGGTTTTGAATTCCATGGTAGTGAAAGTGACTGAAAAAGGCAGGAAAACAATAGTTTTCAAAGCTATTTTGAAACAGGGAATTTATCAGGTTTCTCCTCGAACACTTAAAAATGTTTCATTTACTACAAACAAAAAAGATAGTAAAGCCCTAGAAATGTGACACAGGCAGTTTGGAGACATTAGCACATCCACCTTGGTATATACTAGTAGAAAAAAGGGTGTAAGTGCCTTACCAGTTTTGTGTGACAAAACTGTATTTTGTGGCCCGTGTAAACTCAGTAAGTACAGGAGAATCTCTTAAGTCGTTGGAAGAAATTAGGTCTAAAGCTCCATTTGAGCTACCGTAAGCTGATGTATGGGGTCCTCAGGCCATAAGGGGGCGAATGGGAGAGACATTTTTTTTTACTATAGTGGACGATTATTTGCGTAAGGTATACTTATTTCCCATGACGGAAAAATCAGAGGTATGTGACATTGTTAAATCTTTTATAACTAAAGTCAAAAACTCTTTGAATCTTTGGATTAAGGTGTTTCGGACTGAAAATGGATATGAATTGGTGAATAAGCATTTACAAAATCATTTTGAGCAAAAGGGAATCCAGCATGAGCAAACCAATATATTTACGCCAGAGCAAAACAGAGCTTGTAATAGGTATAATCAAACGATGGCTAGTGGTGCTAGAACGGTCCTTCACGAATCTGGTCTACCTGAATGTTTTTGGCCGGAGGCCATGTTATATTTTATTTATACGTGGAATCGAGTTTAATTGCATAAGTAATTGGATAAGACTCCTTGCGAATTATTTTCTGGATCAAGACCTTCTGCCAAACATTTAAAGCTGTTGGTATTGTAGCTTATGTAGGAGTACCCTGGGCAGAAGCGGGAAAAGCTTGATGCAAGCCCGAAAAGGTTTACTCGTAAGATATGCATTTTGCACAAAGGGATACCGCATTTGGATGTCGGAGTCCAATAAAATTATAGAAACTATTAATGTTTCTTTTAACGAGGACATAGTGTATAAGGATACATTAAGTAGAGCTGTGCTGTGTCCCAAAAGAGTGTCAACTGCAGCTAGTAAGGAGAGTGCCGATGAAAGCAATTAAATAAAATCTGATGTGTCCAACACATGACTTCCTTGCACGTCTATTAGATGAAAAATATTTTCGACGCACTTCCTCTAAACTTATTTTTTGAAAGAGATAAAATATCAATAATAGTAAGATTTAGCGATTTCTAGCCAAATATTTCGATATCGCCAAGCTGAGTTCAATTTGAAAGATTTCCTTCTGACACTTTATTTGGCGATATTTCACCAAAAGCCGACAAACTTGAGATAGTCTGCGAGATTTTGGGGATAGCCAAAGTAGTCATTGACCACAGACTTTCAATGAATTGAATGCATCCATACACCTCAATGTATTTAAAGTCATTTGGCAAACCCTGTAAATAAATTCTCAGTCGATTGCTGTCAAAAAAGATATTGAAAACAGTTAGATATTACAATAGTTCTAAATACAAAAGTTCAAAATTCTACGGGTTAAAGTTTTAGAGTTATACAAATACGAAATAATTTTTGGCGCCAAATTTGGCGATATTTCGGCGAAACTCGTCAATTTCGACGACATTTGGCGAGATTTTAAGCATGAACCAAACAATGACAGATTATCGCCAAATATGGCGATATTTCGCCAAAACTCGCCAAGAACGATGACAAATGGCGATACTTTGGGCATGGACCAAATAACTGAATATCGCCAAATTTGGCGATATTTCGCCAAAACTCGCCAAGGCCGAGGACAGACGGCGAGATTTTGGGCATGTCCCAAACAATGACCGTCTACAGTTGTATTGTATTGAAGATGTCCATAGACATTAAAGTACTGAATTCTTTTCGGTGGTTCTGTAAATAAACTCTCCAGTAGAATGGAACCAAAAATCGAGATGCACAACTAGATGTTACAACAATCTTATATATGAAATTTCATAATAGTTTTTGAGATTTGAGAGTTAAATATGCACACACGTACACCAAAAGTCGCCAAGCTTGGCGACTTTTGGATAGTTCTTGAGGGAGTCACGTGACCGTGGTCAGACCATTACCTAACTTATGTGGTAGGACGGCATTGTACTTGAAATGGATGAATGCCCCTAAAATTGCCATTAACCGTAATGTATTGGAAATCTTTTGAGTGTTCCTGTAGCTGAACTATAAATGATAAAGAGACTTTTTTTAATGGAGAAATTCATTTTCTAACTCTTTACAGCATATATAACTTCTGAGTCGTTTGAAATAGCCCAAAACCTCTAAAAAACGCTTTGATGAATTTCGGCCCATAGAGCGTAATGTATTTCGAATCTTTTGGACGGTTCTGTAGATAAACTATCCAGTCGAATGGAACCGAAAGTTGAGGTGCACAACTAGATGTTACAACGTTCCTAAATATAAAGTTTCAGCATTCTACGCCTAATACTTTTTGAGATATGCGAGTTTAATGAATTTCGGCCCATTGAGCGTAATGTATTTCGAATGTTTTGGGCAGTACTGTAGATAAACTATCCAGTCGAATGGAACCAAAAGGGGAGGTGCACAACTAGATGTTACAAATATCCAAAATATGAAGTTTCGACATTCTACGCCTAATAGCTTTTGAGTTAGGCGAGTTTAATGAATTTCGGCTCATAGAGCGTAATGTATTTCGAATCTTTTGGGCGCTCCTGTACATAAACTAACCATTCGATTGTCACCAAAAGGGGAGGTGCACAACTAGATGTTACAAATATCCAAAATATGAAGTTTCGACATTCTACGCCTAATAGCTTTTGAGTTAGGCGAGTTTAATGAATTTCGGCTCATAGAGCGTAATGTATTTCGAATCTTTTGGGCGGTCCTGTACATAAACTAACCATTCGATTGTCACCAAAAGGGGAGGTGCACAACTAGATCATAGAACAATCCTAAATATCAAATCTCAACATTCTACGACCAATAATTTTTGAGATATGCGAGTTACATACATACGTACGTACGTACGTACAGACGGCATGGAAAAACTGGCCACAATAGACTCGCCGCTGGTCAAAATGAGTTGCAGACGCATTAATATGATCGTGCATGATAGCCTACGATGAGATGCATCGAAAAAAATTTTAAAATTCAATTTAGAGGTAGTCAAAATCGGTTTTTTTGTCGAAATTTGGGCCCCAAAATTTTTCGGGATCACATTACTTCCTTATACTACGTACAAGGAAGTAATAAAAATATTTATGAGTTACGATGAAAGCAATTAAATATAAAAATATTTATGAGTTACGATGAAAGCAATTAAATATAAAAATATTTATGAGTTTACTACGATATCTTCAAACTTTTGCGGCCCATTCACAATAAATAGTTATACACTTGGGATTAGTGTCTTGTAGTCAGCATTTAAATTTTATTTGTCAAAATTGATTACAGTACACTGAATATAGAGGTGGGGAAAACCGTTATTTTCAAAGAACAATTGTTCACCGTTCCCGTTCTTTTTCCTGTTCTTTTGAGGACAGGTTCTTTGATTTATGGTAGCTTTATTATGACTATTTTATTCTATTTAAAAATGAAAATATACGTCTTTTTAACATGTACTATACTTTAGTACAATTGTAAAACCCGCAGTGGTCTGGGCACTAATATCCGTTCCCATAAGAACACGAAAAGTGAAGCAGCATTCGGATTGGCCAGTGCTTGGGAGGGTCAGCTTCCTCTCGGCTCGACTGCTGTGGGACTGTGTGCCCTACTGGGAGCTGGTGCACGTAAAATCCGTCATGGCTTCAATGTTCTCCAAATTGTTAAACGATACCTCTGGGGGTGCCGATTTCAGGGGGTGGGTCCCTCCTCTGGAATTGGTTCAAAATTAGGGGACCCCAAGCTGAGTCGGAGTTCCTCCCACTGGGGCTCATTAAAATGGAAGCAGCCCCTTCCGCCCATCGCCTGCTTATTTGAGGGATCTGGCACCGCCCCGCGGGTTGCCAAAGGGCATTAGAAACAACAACAACAATTGTAAAATGTTTAAAAAAAACTTTGCAACCAACATTCTGGCTTTCTTCGATCAAGTATGTTAACAGCAATTTTTTTGTAAAAATATTTTAATTATATTAACGTTCTATAATATACTGTTAAATATGCACATCATTTTACAATCAAAATTTTTTCCAATGCTTTTTATTTACTTTTGTTATCCTTACTCATAGCATGTATGTAAAAATAAATGGAAAAACTGAAATTCTAGAGAGAATTATTTAAGGCTTAATTATTAAGGCCAGGCTTAATTTTCGATTACTTACCTGAGTAATACAATATTGCTTATATTAGTAAACAATATTTGATTCTGAAAGTTCCTAAAATGACATAATATTCATAACTGTTTGATTAGACTTGTCAGTATTTTAATTAACTATAATGAAACACTAAAGAAGAGCTAAAGAACTAGTATACTTCTTCTGTGTCGCTTTCATTAATTTAAAATCCGTATTTAGTAAAAGACAATATTACAAAATCTTCATTTTTTCAACATTAATTTACTTGAACTGAATATAAATTTAAGTACAGTAATGGCTGATTCAATATACACGATATAGATATATGATTGCATATACTTCATACACAGCATGTTAAACAATATTAGATTCACTTAAAAAATATAAATTACAAATTTTTGACTGGATTAATTTATTTAGATAATTGTTATCATTATTTACAAGACATAACAATGACCCAACCACAGAAGTGTTTATTCAACGATTCGATGAACAATATTCCAAGATGCTAATGCAATAGCTAAATCTAAACTAAGAGAAAAATCAATTCCAACGAAACACCAGTTTTGTTTTTGTTTTTTCTGCTTCAGCACTACTACAGCAGACCGCCGAAGCTGATAATCTGCGATGAATTTCCCCCCCCTTTCCTAGTCTTAGGGCCCGATTCAAACGAAACGCGATCGGTCGTCTCCAAAACGATCGTTTTCTCTCTGGAAGTTCGATTGCTTTTACAAGCGATCGCAAAAGTGTATTCAAAGTGAAACAAAATAGGCGATCGAACTTACAGGTTTGCTAGATCGAAACTTTATCGCCACAGAGTGAAAACGCAACTTCTGGTGACGTAGAAAGTCGCTGTTAACCAATAAAGAAATCGCATATTTCTCGGGAAAAACTTTTAACTTAATGGCGACGACTAACTGTTTATTTATTTATGTTTGAGCTGCAACGGACAACAAGCTGTGTCTTAATTTTTTTCCCCAACAGTATTGTAGGATAATGTTTTAAAATTTTAACTGGTTTAGGTTAATATTTTTTGTATGTTTATAATCATGGAAATAAATTTTTAATTTATGAAGACTTTTTTTTAGAAAATTATTAATAATAGTATTGTTCGTCATAATTATCATGTCGAATTGTTCGAATTATCGAATAATAATTGTTCTCTAATTTGCCTACTACATTTTATTTTTCTGTAGCAGAGAAGCTGTTTATAATTATAATGGAGGGGTAGAATTACTATATATTTTATGTTCTGATATATAATTAACAATCAAAGACATCCTTAATATAATGGTATGAATATTTGTTTAGGAGGGTTGCTAGGATGCTTATTTTAGCGAGAAATTATTCGTATTTTTCGCGCTGTTTCAAACAAATTTATCGAGTTCAAATTTATCGAGCAATAAACGATTTAAAATAAGAACTATAGATGGCACCTGCATCGTAGTGTCTGCTAGAGTGGAATTCAAAGGCCGACAAAAAATAAACCCTACAGATATTCTGTTCTGCGAGAAAATTCAGTTTTCCGCAGGCCTAAATCTTTTGCAGAATTCCCTGTCTGATAATTCCAATGGATTGCTTCGTAATTTTAAATAACGAGTCTTCGTTGTTGTTGTAATCTTCTTATTAACCATCCGCCGATCGATCCGCCATGTTCTTGAAAACGATCGCTTTTGAAAAAGCGATAGCAAAACACCGATCGCAGTGTCACGTGATCCAAAAGCGATAGACAGGTTTCACTTGAATAGGAAACATAGGAATCAGTCGAAAATTTCTTCGATCACAACGGAAAACGATAGAACTCTGTTTCGTTTGAATCGGGCCCTTATTCCCAGTCCACACCATAAATTTCATGATAAAGCGAACGGAAGATGCAATTTTCAACTCTCCCACTCTAATGTCTTTGGGAGCGGAAGGGTGGAGGGGAGGTTGTAGGACCGCTGGAGAGGGAGACCCCCTTCAAGGCCGTACTCACGGGTCTGGTCCACCACACCCCCGAAATTTAAACTTTTGTTAACAAACTAATAAAGATGAAGTCTTAGTGAAAAATTCAACCTTTCTTTCGTTTGGTCCCCCTCCGAAATTTTTGTCTGGATAAATTTTTTTCTGGATACGGCTCTGACCCCTTGTACCCGAGGAGGTGAATCAGGAAGTCTGCTCCCCCCCCCCTAATTTAAAATGTTTTTAACAAAATAATAATGATGAAATCGTTTTATGAAAAATTCACCCTTTTCTGCCGTTCGGTCAGCCTCTTTACCTTGAAAAAATTTATTGTTCGAGATCTAGCTCCAAAAGGTTATGGATCCGGCTCGAATAATAATAATAATTTAAAAAAAAACATTCATTCTTTCGCTGCAAATACAAATAAAAATATATGTCTCGGGCTCCAGCTTAAAAGATATGGCTTTGGTTCCAACGACAAACATTTTTAGCTCTAAAGTTTAGACTCTAACTCAAAATATTAAATAAATCCATCTGAAGTTTAAAAAAAATCACTGTGTAGCCTTCAGGTTAAAAACATACGGCATGGACCTGCACATTTCCAATGGGGGAGCCCACAAAAGAGTCAATACACTCTTAGAGCTTAAAAAGAAAAAAAGAGTAAAGTTTCAGCTTAAAAGTACATGCTCCAGCTTAAAAATTAAAGACTCCGTTTAAAAAGCTGTAAGTATCAGGCTCCAGATTAAAAATAATACGCATGTATAAATATGTCGATTGATTCAACTACGATTTAAGAAAATGAAAACGACTTTGGCATATGAAATTACATGGCTCCGAAAATCCAGATTAAATGGCTTCCGACCAGGGCCATACCTAGAAAATAATTTCGGAGTCAGGAAGCATGGTGTATTGGGAAAAAATTTTCAGGATATATCCCCCACACCCAATTTCTGTCTAATTTAGCAAGATTAATATTTTTTTAATTATTGGACAAACATTTCGTTCATTTATACATCACTGCATTTCCTACCCCTCACCATGGGTGCCGGCAGAATATTTCCCAGGGGGGGGCAAAGACTACTTCAATGTATAGTTACCATGTTGGAAAGAGCAAAAAAGCAAAGGATAACACTGAATACAAAAATCCAGGGGGGGGGGGCTTGTCCTATGCTGCCAGCGCCCATGCCCCTCACCATCCCCACACAGGAAAAATTTTCTGGCTATGTCCCTGTATAAATACACCATGCACATATAATGTAATAACTTCGGGGGAGCAGCGTCCGAACTCATAGGACCCCCCCCCCCCCCCGTCTAAGTACGGCCTTGCTTCTGACTCCAAGTCTACAACTTTGACCCTAGCTCAGAACTTAATTAAAGCAAAAGAACAGGGAACAGATCAATGAAAGAACACCTTTCACCGAAGAACAGTTCTTTTAACCTGTTCAGCAAGAGAACGCCTTTACTCGGTTCCCGGAAAGAACACTAGCTCTCCATTCCGAAAAAGAACACCAGCTCAGCAAAAGAACGCTGAACTAGGTGTTCTCACTCACTGCTCGGAGAACTCCTCCATCCGTGAAAAAAGAACTTGTTCTTTTTCAGCCAATAAGAGATGGCCAAGAGCGTATGAAGCGAAGGCGCGTTTTATATGGAGATACTGTAATGCTTATATTATTGTTTGACGTTGATAAAATATTTTTTTCTGATTTGTTTGTTTCAGACTATCATTTTCTTTATACAGTAGAAGACCCAAAATCCACCGATCCGAAATCCGCAAGGCTCTAAAATCTGCACTGTCCATTCAATGTAAACAATGAAATCTGCCCTGCCAGCTGCAAGTTCAGAAAACTACAGTATAACCACAAAGTAAAACTAAATAAGCTATTCCCACTTGAAAAAAATTTTTTAGGAGTCTGTGAGCTCTAATCTTAACATTGATAACTTTCAAATGACCGACAGTGACATAATTGACACTGAATTATGATCACAACACAGACTCTGACACAGTAACAAGTGAGGATGATCAAAAAATTGATAAATTAACATTTAATGAAGGTTTGGCTGTGAGAAAGAAATATCTCAGATTTGTAGAGCAATAAAGCTGTGTTACAAACAGGAAATAATGAAAAGAAAAAAAAAACTATAATTAGAACATCCCAAAGTCCTAAACTGTTGAATATACATGTTTAAATAAGTTGTACAATAATCTCATGATTTTGTATATTGCATTAATCCTCTGTATTTTTATATCATGATTCTAATAAGTAACATGATTTGTTTCCCTTGATCTCTATTGTATATTTTTTTCTATTATTTTCTGAGGGGAGTGGAAATAGAATAAATTTTCTATTATGACCCAAAATCCGCAAAATTCTAAAATCTGCACAAGGTCTGGAACCAAGCTGTGCAGATTTTGGGTCTTCTACTGTAATTAAATTTTTTACTTGGATTGAAATTGAGTAGTTTTGCTGGAATAATAAAAATTGACGAATTGTTTTCCTGTGAGTGCATTTCGTATTGAACGTATAAGAAAGCTTCTTATTCTTTGCCCGGGTCCACTTTAAAATTATGGTAGGTTGGGTTAAAAGTTCTATCCCCCCCCCCCAGATAATTATCTTTGTTATCATTATTTCTCAAAATAACTAAGATTCCACAATTAGAATTTGATAAAGCTAAAATTGTGAACTTCTGTCCCCACCATCAGATATGTAGCCAATGTGGGGGAGGGGGGGGGGTCTGCCCCCCCCCAGAATTTAAATTTTTCTTAGCAAAAAAATATTAATTGTGCCTTTCAATGAGAAATTTCATCTTTAAGGCATTTTTCAAAATTTCTCTTTTCAACACGCTTGCCTGCCATAAAATTTTGAAGCGTCGGACCTTAATGAACTGAGAACATGTTTTTGCTGTGATCACTGAACAGGGTGTTCCCGGTCTTTCTTGAGAACAGGTTCAAAAGAACAGGGTGTTCATTCTTTCCCCATCTCTAACTGATTAACAGAGCTTGTGTAAAAAAAAAAAAAAAAAGTTAAAATATTATTTGTTATATCTTGTTAATTTGTTTATGTTTTGATATTTAAAAAAAAAAATTAATTTGCTGAACTGATGTGAATCTGTGTATTCCAGAGTTCTACATAGATTTTGAAATTAATTACAAAATCTTAAATTTTTGTATTTACTGTGACTTGCAGGGTTTTGTGCTTAACTTTTAAAAAGTTAAATCCGTAATGCAATGGCAAGTACCAAAGAAAAATTGGTGGGGAATTCTTGTTAACATCTTGTAATTTTCAGTGTAAACGTACAATACATCTCAGATATCCCAGCAGTGTCCTGTTCCACTTTTATACAACTTCCTACAAGGAAACACGTTGGAATTACCAAATGAAATGAGAAATATTATAACTCACATTTGGTAAATCTCCAGAAATTTTCGTGAGATTTCCTGGTTGTGATATTGAGAACGAATAGATACAAAATCCATTTATCATCAGAAGTCAGCCTGCGATGCTACCCGTACCGTACTGGATTACGAAGCATTCATGTAGATCTCCAGAGTTCACCCATAACACACATTTGATTCTATCTCTGAATCAGTTTTGGGTTGGTGTTAGGATTTGAATACCCTGAAGTAGCCATAAAGGTACCTTAACTATGCTCTCTTTTGTCACAGCGTATTGTTTTGAAACAAAATTTTCAGCTTACATTTATAAAAAAACCAAATTCAGGTTGAGACTGAATGCTTACTCAGACATGCACATCCAACTGTTGGACATAATAGCGAACCATAAATGGATTATTAATAAAATAGTGAATCAATTTCATTTTTCCCATTAACAGTTAAAGATTAAAAGTGGTTTTTTTTTAATATCTCTAATAAAAGTTTTTGTTCTTATTTAAGTTGAAGTGTCTTTAATTTGTAATCATTTAGTGGTGGAGTTTCACAAAATAAAAAGGAATTGGTGAGTATTCCGTTATTAGAAATCCCTGCTCTATAGCATAAGCATTTTGAATACACATGTTCACATATACATACGTTCAAGTAAGCACTGCATAGCCTGTGTGTCATAATCATGAGCAAGACCGTAGCCAGGGGAAGATCAAGGGGGTTTGATATTAGAATTTTTTTTTTTTTCTAAGCAAACTCTCTAGTAAAAATGCCTTGCACTTAATTGACATTATGGTGTTAAGGCAAAGCTGATTATCTGTAAGGGTGTTTCAGTAACTCAGATTATTAGGTCATCTTAAAACCTTTGGCAAGTGAGAGATCAATGAGGAAATACTGGATCAGACCAGGTATCTTCAAGGAAAGTATAAATTTTTGTGGGGTAGAAGCAGCTGGAGTAGTCAAGAGCCTGAGGAGAGGAGAGAAAGTTCTTGATGGAAGGCATTGAAATTAGAAATGTCTTAGCTCCCATAAGCTCAAGACAGAGGGCTCGAAGAGCATGCTCTAACCAACATAGTGATAACGAAGTCAAGCCATTGCAAACGCCTCACCTTGTTGTGGAATGTTTTGCTGTGCTATGCTTCAATATTTGTCTCACTCAGTACAAAAAGGGAAAAGCATTTAGATTCTGACAATCAATTAATTTTTTTTTTCATTTTTGATTGGGCGTTCACACACGACTTCCATGCTTAGAGAAAACACCACTGATGAAAGGCGAATAAAAAACTGATCAGGGCACACAGGGACAAATTTGTAATGACACAAGCAGATTGTCCACCAACGACTAAAAAGGTGACTTTTGTTACTAATTTAAAGATAAGGTGACTTCGGCAACTTTTTGAATAAAAATCATCATTTTCATACTTTTTTCCAAGTTTTTGGCTACTTGTAGGTAGGGGTGCAGAATATGTCTGAACGCACAAATGAAGTTCAGGAGAAATTCTGAAGTGCTGGGAAAATTTTTATCCCACGTATATTCCAAAAAAAGAAAAAAGGTGAGAAAATTATTTTTGTAGAGATGCAGTTATTATTAAAAGAAGCTAGCAAGTGACAGTCGTTTAAACTAGAATGAAAATATGCTTCAGCTTTGGGGAAATTTTAGACAAAACAAATTGTGTTCTGTAGAAATACTGTGCCCTAAACATTTTCTGCACCCCTACTTGTAGCTTAGGAGACTAATTTGAAAATCAGATTTCAGTTTCTGTCAACTCCCTTTTCCTTTCAAAGTTATGATGGATCATTCATCAAACAGTCTAATCTGGTTTTTTAATCATACTATAAAAATGAATACTATATGCTCTGTTATATAGATGAAGATTTTTAATTTCTCATTTTATTCATTCCTTTTTAAATGAAGTTAAGTGACGTATGCTTATTTTTAACTATAAAATCATGCAAAAATACTACTTTTTTGGCAACTAAAATTAAGTTATTGGCTATTAAACTGGAGACTCTTCTATCATTAGAATTGGTCAGATTACTAATGATACAATTTTTGCCTCCAGACCCTGACATTGGTGGACACTGCATAAGTAAGACACCAGTCACAGAATGACATTAACAAGATATTCAGCATAAAAGACCAATAAAAAGCAGGGTGGAAATGGTTTTTCAGTCAGGAGCTTGCACATGCCAATGCAATGACTGGCAGCAAAAGTTTAGTTGTTTTTGTGTGTGCATAATGCCTTAGTTTTTTTTTATATATGTACCATTGAAGGATTCTTTTAGGTTTTTTCATGCAGTGAGTATTTTGAGGGAGGAAAAAAAACGTAGACATTGCCATTTAAAATTATGACGTTTCTGTACCTGTTTGTTGTTGTTCATACGAGGGAAAGTCATTAAGTAAGTCGCAAAATGTAATAAAATATAATAAGTGATAATAACTTGGAAACAATTTTTTTTTCCCACATAATCTCAAGCAATGTTGATGCACTTATCCTAGTGTTTTATCAGAGCCCCAATTCCAGCTGCATATAATTTTTTGGGTTGCTGTCTCATCCACAGTAGACGCCATGTTGAACGTTGTCATCATCAGGAAATTGTTTGCCTCCAAGATGTTGTTTCAGTTAACCAAACAGATGAAAATCGCTTGGGGCTAAGTCTGAGCTATAAGGTGGATGCTGTAGCACATCCCAACAAAATTGTTGAATTGTATCCTGAGTTAAATGAGCTTAAGTGTGAGGATGTGCGATATCGTGATGAAACAGCAATCCTCTGCTCAATGGACCTGCTACCTACTCAATATGAACTGGATATCATAAAGCTGTATGGTGCTGCCATCTATCACCATTCATACGAGGTACCTTAAACCATGCCATATTATGTATTTGTGACTTACTTAATGACTTTCCCTCATAGAATTCTGAGTTTATGCCTTTGAATAACTATATTCAAAATCTCATTTTAATTGGTTAAAGGGAATGACCCTTACGGGTATATGCAGGGTGTCCTAAAAAGGTGATAACTGGTGATGCAACACATATCAATTTGGCTGGATACACAGAATATCCTGCCAAACTTTCAGCCAGTTACTCAGCAGAAGTATATTTACTTTCTTTTTTTCTGTTTTATTTTTGCTACTTTTCTTAGAGCATTCGGCTATTACTTTAAAAAATATATATATTCTCATTAGTGTCAAATCATTCAATTAAAAAATCAGAAATCTGTTTGGAATCATAAATTTTTTCCATGAAATTAGTACCAGTTTTACTACAGTTAAAGCTAATAGAAATAACGTCATTGATGTTCTCCTTCAAGAGTTAGACAAATATCTTACAAAATCAGTTCTTGAAAGAAAAATATCACCATTCAACTGTTTCAAAATCAATGTAACAAATTTTCTTACCTTATCGAAATTCAGGGTGAAAAAAAGAACATTTTCTCACAAGCCAGCAGTACTACAGCAAAGTACACTATTCTCATAAGTAGTGTCAATATTTATGGGGATGGCAGAAGATAATCGAATTCTTACAAAGATTGAAACAGTGCTCTTGCACAATAATTTCCTCTAGTAATAATTTCTTCCAAAACGATATAAGCAATTACTTTAAATTTTTTTGCAACATGTTGCAACTCTTGGATTTTAATGAAACTTGGCATGCTGTTATGCAACACATAGGCAATTATAAGCTTAAGGGATAGAAAAAAAAAATTACCTGATCCTTGATACCACCAATAATGTGGACACCAGAATATGTTGATTTTATATGTATTCCCTAAATAAAGAAAAATTTATAAATGAATAAAGAAAACGAAGTTCTGTATGATATTACAGAAAACAATCAAATAAACATGACAGTACTACACAACAAAAGACAGAAATATGAGTATAACATCAAATACTTTCTTCAAATACATGAACTTTGGACAAATGAGTATTAAAACTAGAGGTGGGGAAAACCGTTATTTTCAAAGAACAGTTGTTAACCGTTCCCGTTCTTTTTCCTGTTCTTTTGAGAACAGGTTCTTTGATTTATGGTAGCTTTATTATGACTATTTTATTCAATTTAAAAATGAAAATATACGTCTTTTTAATATGTACTATACTTTAGTACAACTGTAAAACCTACAGTGGTCTGGGCACTAAACTCCGTTCCCATAAGAACACGAAAAGTGAAGCAGCATCTGGATTGGCCAGTGCTTGGGAGGGTCAACTGCCTCTCGGCTCGACTGCTGTGGGACCGTGTGCCATAATGGGAGCTGGTGCACGTAAAATCCGTCGTGGCTTCAGTGTCCTCCAAATTGTTGAACGATACCTCTAGGGGTGCCGATTTTAGGGGGTGGGTCCCTCCTCTGGAGTTGGTTCAAAATTAGGGGACCCCAAGCTGAGTCGGAGTTCCTCCCACTGGGTCTCATTAAAATGGAAGCAGCCCCTTCCGCCTATCGCCTGCCTATTTCAGGGATCTGGCACCGCCCCGCGGGTTGCCAAAGGGCATTAGCAACAACAATTGTAAAATGTTTAAAAAAACTTTGCAACCAACATTCTGGCTTTCTTCAATCAAGTATGTTAACAGTAATTTTTTGTAAAAATATTTAATTATATTAACGTTCTATAATATACTGTTAAATATGCACATCTTTTTAAAATCAAAATTTTTTCCGATACTTTTTATTTACTTTTGTTATCCTTACTCATAGCACGTATGTAAAAATAAATGGAAAAACTGAAATTCTAGAGAGAATTATTTAGGCCAGGCTTAATTTTCGATTACTTACCTGAGTAATACAATATTGCTTACATTAGTAAACAATATTTGATTCTGAAAGTTCTTAAAAGGACATAATATTCATAACTGTTTGATTAGACTTGTCAGTATTTTAATTAAATATAATGAAACACTATTGAAGAGCTAAAGAACTAGTATACTTCTGTGTCGCTTTCATTAATTTAAAATCCGTATTTAGTAAAAGACAATATTACAAAATCTTCATTTTTTCAACATTAATTTACTTGAACTGAATATAAATTTAAGTACAGTAATGGCTGATTCAATATACACGATATAGATATATGATTGTATATACCTCATACACAGCATGTTAAACAATATTAGATTCACTTAAAAAATATAAATTACAAATTTTTGTTAATTTTTGACTGGATTAATTTTTTTAGATAATTGTTATCATTATTTACAAGACATAACAATGATCCAACCACAGAAGTGTTTATTCAACGATTCGATGAACAATATTCCAAGATGCTAATGCAATAGTTAAATCTAAACTAAGAGAAAATCAATTCCAACGAAACACCAGTTTTGTTTTTGTTTTTTCTGCTTCAGCACTACCAGTAGCTTCAGCACTACTACAGCAGACTGCCGAAGCTGATAATCTGCAATGAATTCCCCCCCCCCCCCCTTCCTAGTCTTATTCTCAGTCCACACCATAAATTTCATGATAAAGCGAATGGAAGATGCAATTTTCAACACCTCCACTTGGAATACATTCGGGAAAGCTTCCACCTGTTCCCGTAAGTGCCGACAATCCAGGTTAAATTTGGAAATGACAACACCCGGGAAACAAAATTTGTGTTGAGAAGTGGATGGCCACGAATGAAGAGTGTTATGGAAACAAGGATAGCAACTGAGTTGAAAGACATTTACTTTTATTTATCACAGCTTGGCACAGAAGTATATCACAGTCAGTAATTTCATAAGTACTTGCAAAAAGGATTTAACAATTGCTTTAAAATTATTTAAATATCACATCTATTCTTTATCACAGCTTGGCACAGGAATATATCACACTCTGTAAGTTTCATAAGTACTGTCAAAAAGGGTTTAACGATTTCAACTTCAAAAGCCATTTAAATTCTAACTTGCTGCTTTACCTTAAAGAAAACATGTCAACCGGGAAAACTTCCTATCTTCAAGAGATGTAAAATTACGATGAAATACTAAGTTCTATGTGACGGCACTTTAAAAGAAATTCTAAATTCTACTTTACTTTAAAAAAAGGTTAAAAATTAGAAACATTTGGTATTGATTAAAAACGTACTATCATTTAAAGATTTAATTAAAAGCAGGTTTGGATGGCTGAAAAATAACTTATCTTGAACTAAAGAGCATTTCCCGTCGCTTGTACCACTACATCGCTACAACTTCTGTCTATCAGCTGTTTATCTGCCTGCTGTCTAACTGCTTAACTGCGACGATCTGCCACGATTATGGCGAAAGCTCCTCCTTTTATTTATCACCGCTGACGGTGCATCTCATTTCTGAGTTGTTCCCCGGCTGCGCAATTGAACGGCATTTACCGGGATTCTAAAGCACGCCGGTGATTGGGCAAACAGCTTGTAGCAGTTTCTTCCGGGCGATGCTTACTGCGCCAACCAACCATTACACTCGTCCAAGATGGCGGCTGTTATGAACCGGAGATGTATACCGTGCGTCTTAAACGAACGTTGACGCAAGCAAAGATTTTGTACAAGGTTTAAATTTAATAAAGAGTTTTTCCTTTAAATTCATTTAGTTTTAAGTCAAATTATATGCATTTGGGAGTTTATTTAATTGACTTTATGTTGTTAAAACTTTATTTGAACCCTTTATTGCAGCCTTTGTTGTCTGAAAGTTAAATAGACATAGGAGTTGGGATATTTATTGTTCACAAATAGCTATTGGGAACACCACCCTATAGTCAAAGTTGTAACCCTTGGAGGAAAGAGCGGAAGGAGGGGGGGGGTTGTAGGACCGCTGGAGAGGGAGTACCCCCTTCAAGGCCGTACCCAGGGGTCTGGTCCACCACACCCCCAAAATTTAAACTTTTGTTAACAAACTAATAAAGATGAAGTCTTAGTGAAAAATTCAACCTTTCTTTCGTTTGGTCCCCCTCCGAAATTTTTGCCTGGATAAATTTTTTTCTGGATACGGCTCTGACCCCTTGTATCCGAGGAGGTGAATCAGGAAGTCTGCTCCCCCCCAATTTAAAATGTTTTAACAAAATAATAATGATGAAATCGTTTTATGAAAAATTCACCCTTTTCCGCTGTTCGGCCCGCCTCTTTACCTTAAAAAAATTTTATTGTTCCAGGTTATGGATCCGGCTCGAATAATAATAATAATTTAAAAAAAAACATTCATTCTTTCGCTGCAAATACAAATAAAAATATATGTCTCGGGCTCCAGCTTAAAAGATATGGCTTTGGTTCCAACGACAAACATTTTTAGCTCTAAAGTTTAGACTCTAACTCAAAATATTAAATAAATCCATCTCAAGTTTTAAAAAAATCACTGTGTAGCCTTCAGGTTAAAAACATACGGCATGGACCTGCACATTTCCAATGGGGGAGCCCACAAAAGAGTCGATACACTCTTAGAGCTTAAAAAGAAAAAAAGAGTAAAGTTTCAGCTTAAAAATTAAAGACTCCATTTAAAAAGCTGTAAGTATCAGGCTCCAGATTAAAAATAATACGCGTGTATAAATATGTCGATTACTTCGACTACGATTTAAGAAAATAAATACGACTTTGGCATATAAAATTACATGGCTCCGAAAATCCAGATTAAATGGCTTCTGACCAGGGCCATACCTAGAAAATAATTTCGGAGTCGGGGAGCATGGTATATCGGGATAAAATTTTCAGGATATATCCTTCACACCCAATTTCTGTCTAATTTATTAAGATTAATTTTTTTTTATTATTGCGCAAACATTTTGTTCATTTATACATCTCTGCATGTCATACCCCTCACCATGGGCACTGGCAGAATATTTCCCAGGGGGGGGGGGGGGCAAAGACTACTTCAACGTATAGTTACCATGTTGGAAAGAGCAAAAAAGCAAAGGATAACACTGCATACAAAAATCCAGGGGGTAGGGGGCATTGCCCCCCTTGCCCTATGCTGCCGGCGCCATGCCCCTCACCATCCCCACACAGAAAAATTTTTCTGGCTATGTCCCTGTATAAATACACCATGCACATATAATGTAATAACTTCGGGAGAGCGGCGTCTGAACTCATAGGACCCCCCTCCCCGTCTAACTACGGCCTTGCTTCTGACTCCAAGTCTACAACTTTGACCCTAGCTCAGAACTTAATTAAAGCAAAAGAACAGGGAACAGATCAATGAAAGAACTCCTTTCACCGAAGAACAGTTCGTTTAACCTGTTCAGCAAGAGAACGCCTTTTACCCTGTTCCCGGAAAGAACACCAGCTCAGGAAAAGAACGCTGAACTAGGTGTTCCCGCTCACTGATCGGAGAACTCCTCCAGCCGCGAAAAAAGAACTTGTTCTTTTTCAGCCAATAGGAAGGGCTGCTCCGGAACAGGTTCTTTTTCGGCCAATAAGAGATGGCTAAGTGCGTATGAAGCGAAGGCGCGTTTTATATGGAGATAGTGTAATGCTTATATTATTGTTTGACGTTGATAAAATATATATTTTTTTTATTTGCTTGTGTTTCAGACTATCGTTTTCTTTATTATTAAATTTTTTATGTTGATTGAAATTGAGTAGTTCGGCTGGAATAATAAAAATTGACGAATTGTTTTAGTGTGAGTGCATTTCATATTGAACATATAAGAAAGCTTCTTATTCTTTGCCCGGGTCCATTTTAAAATTATCAGAGTTGCCAACCTGGCAAGGTGAAAAATCCGGAGATTTTATTCTAAAAATCAGGAGACTTGTTTTCAATTAAAACACTAAATTTTAAAAGATCAGGGTTGTGACAGCTAAAACTACATTTTGGCGAGAGAAAAGAAGCCTCTTTGAAGGGACGTTTGTTGCCAGATATAGATATTTTTGGACACACACACAAAAAAAAAAAAAAAAAAAAAAAAAAAAAAAAGGGTCATGTTTTCTATTAGGTAGTCAGTAGCTTGTAAAAAAATTTTAGCGACATGAAAAATGTTATGTTGGAAAGTTAAAAATTGGGGTCAATTTTTACTCTTAAGGCATTGGAGGATTAAACAAAACAATGTCAAACAAAAAATAATCATTTTTAAAAAGATAGAAATTTCAATGCTTTAGAACATGAAACTGCACTTCTTTCACTATTATACATTTGTCAGTTAAGTCCGAACTTTATTATGTCACATATGTGTGGTGCTGGAACTAGTTTAATTGCAGGAAAGGGGAAAATGCTGAGAAGGGTTCCTTCCCACGACAAAACTTACAAAAGATTTCAAATTAAAAAAATTGCATTATTCATGTGATGAATGATAAAAGTCAGGAGAAAATGAGCAACTAATCAAAAATCAGGAGAAATGTATCCTAAATCAGATTGGCTACTCTGAATTATGGTAGGTTGGGTTAAAAGTTCTATCCCCCCCCCCCTCAGATAATCCTCTTCGTTATCATTATTTCTCAAAATAACTAAGATTCCACTATTAGAATTTGATAAAGCTAAAATTGTGAACTTCTGTCCCCACCATCAGATACGTAGCCAATGTGGGGGAGGGGGGGGTCCATCCCCCCCCCAAGAATTTAAATTTTTCTTAGCAAAAAAAAATTAATCGTGCCTTTCAATGAGAAATTTCACCTTTAAGGCATTTTCCAAAATTTCTCTTTTCAACACGCTTGCCTGCCATAAAATTTTGAAGCGTCGGACCTGAATGAACTGAGAACATTTTTTTGCCGTGATCACTGAACAGGGTGTTCCCGTTCTTTCTTGAGAACAGGTTCAAAAGAACAGGATGTTCATTCTTTCCCCACCTCTAATTGAAACATAGTTATAAATTGGTAACTCAACAAACCTCAGTTTCATTCGAAAATAATACCAATTACCATTTTGTTTTTCCATTTCAGCATAACAATTTCTCTTGTAGCATCCTCTATGTTTCCTCTTCATCTTACTTTTAATTTTTATCATGTGGCAACATTGGATTGTTGCCTAGCAACAACTGGCAGCTCTTTTTTGTATGGATGATAAATAAATGACTTGTGTTTTTCTTAAGTCATCTAATTTTATTCATTTAAACAGTTAAAAGCTTATAGCAGAATTTTAATTAATAAATCCTAATTTCTTTTATAATACTATGACTCGGTATCTTAATACAATTCTTATTAAGCATACTCAGAAATTTAAATTAGTTTTAAATATTTTATCAAAACTATAAACAAAATACCTGGCTTTAAATAATAAAATATTTTATGTGAAAAAGCTGAAAAATGTTTCAGAATGATTATTACAATATCCTTCAGTTTTTCAGATACTTTTAGAGGTTAGATAGTTTGAACAGCTTTATCATTTTATTATTATACAAAAACATTTTGCTATAAAACATTTTTAAACATTAAAACATGTTGTTGATTATTATTCCTGTTTTAAATCTAATAATAAAATCAGAGTTTGAAATTTTTTTTCATTCCCTCTGATAACATTTTATTATAATTTTTATGTATCAAACAAGTGTATTTCCTGAAAAATATCCGCTTATCTCTTTTCTAGCTTCTCACTAAGTTTTAATACAAATCCTTAATCAAGCCCCCCCTCCAAAAAAAAAAAATAAAAAAAATCTTAAATGCATAATACTTATGTATAATTTCTTTAATGTATAATATACTTAAGCATAATTAAATCATTTTTATAACGTAAATAAATTCGAATTAATAATTTACTTGAAACTTTCAAATAACATTATTTCATGTGTACTTCACGTTAAGAAAATTTCAATTATTATTAAATTTATATTTAGTATTTGAAATAAAATTGTGTAAAACATTTAGGGATGGGGTGATATGATGTAAATTGAGAATAAATAAACTGAATTTCTCCACGACATAGAGCTTATACTAGCCAGTCCGAAAATTTCGGGGTGTGGTGGTGGTGGTGAGGTAGGATATAATCACCCTTCTGGTTTGGACACCCCTCCCCTCCAATGTGGTAGCTATAGCTACGTCCGTGAGTGGTCCAGTTCCGATATTTCTCTCTTTCCACGGTGAAAGATGAAATAAATAACATTTGAATATAACTGGTATACTGTCAAAGAACACTGTATAGAAAGACCAATGTTTTAGTTCTCAGAGATGCAGAGCTGTAATAAAACTATCATTCAACTTATATAATTTAAAGATGTTTGTTTGTGTGATTATGGCAACGCTACGCTTGGGCAATCTGCCAAGGATGAGGGGTGCCTTTGTAGGAGGACTTTCTAAGGGGTTGTATCTGGTATTTACGTTACATCTGGAAAAAAACTTACCCAAACTCCAGACCGTTAGATCGATAGCCGCGCGATGGGACCCGGACCCAGTACCTTCACACATCGGCTGTCTACCATTTTCAGTGACATAGCCACTGTGCCATGGTGAGGCATAATTGAAAGAAATCGTTGAAATTTTCATTCTGTGTGAAAAGATAAATAAAAAAGTAGTTTGGTTTAGGGCCCCCTGTGAAACTGTTGACTGGGTGTCACTGGCATAAAATGGCATGTAACATTGGGGACAAAATGCTTCCCATTGTAGAAAATACTATTTTCAAATGGGTGATATCTGAAATTTCTTGAATTTTAAGGGGGGGGGGAGCAATAGCCCCTTAAAATTCAGGGGCCCCCTTCAAAAAATTTCAGAGGGCGCCAATCCAGGGGGCCTCTTTTTGGTCGAAGAACGGCCAAAAGGGTCCCCTTATGGCCGCCCTCGCTGGACCCCCATGTGAAAGCTACAGCTACATCCGTGTCGGTCGGCAACTGAGTATATTAATGTAGACAAAAGTATTTCAACATTTGAAGATCTGACAGTCGATGAAATTGTTAAATCAGCTACCAATCAAAATCCAAATTTATATTCATCTGACAGTGAATCTGAAGAAGATGAAACGCCACCTGTTACATCGGAGGAAGTGAAAAATTGCATTGCGAAAATACGAATTTTTTTAGAAAAAAATGCGAAACAATCTCTTAATTGTAGAAAAGGATATTCAAAATATTAATATTGAAAAGAAAACTCAAACTACCATTTTAAAATATTTCCAATAAATTCAGTTTGAGTTTTAATGTAAGTGTGTGTCTGCTATGAGCAAAAATATCCCTTTTATACAAGTTTGTTTGTTGTGTTTATTTCAAACCTACACGAGGGGTCCTTAGGGCCGATGATTTTTTAAGGGGTTCTAAAGCGCATTCACGATACATCTGGAAAAAACTGCTGGAGACTCCAGAATGTTAGATCCATCGCCGCGCGAAAGGCCTGAGCCCTGGATCTTCACACTTTAGCGATAGTGTTTATTCTACTCGGAAACTTCTTTATATAGGATTGACGATATAAAACAGTAAGTGCATCTTAATTTCATAGCATCATTTGATAATTTAATTCCAGCAAAATTGAATTATATTACCTGTTATTAAATAAAATGCATTATGATATTGAGTTTTTACAATAGTATTAATACCATATCAAAGTTTATTTTTATACATCGCATAATCTAATATAATTCGATATACCGCCGCACTCGTTATAGCGCCATAGTTTTCTCTAACGGATAGTGGCGTTATATCAGGGTTTGACTGTATCTGTTAACTATATACATATCTACAGCTGCGGAAAAAAAAAAGTCCCACTTGTATTTTTTTCAGCCGTCGTTCATCGTACAGCAAAGTTACAGATACCAATCATTTACGATTGACGTACACTTTAATTTGCTATGCATAAAAATTACATAAGGGGCCATCTACATATTAAAATTTGCACCAACTTTTTTTTTCTCAATAGAAACCCCTAGATTTCACTTCATATTTAAAAAATTTAGCTCATTTTAACCCCGGACACCAATTTTCAATAAATTTGGATAGAAAATGAGTGAGTTATGAGCACCCAAAACCCCCCTCCCCCTATGTTAAAATATTTTTTCATACTTCAATTCATATCTCGTAATATTGGTAGTAAGAAGCTGATTTTTATTCGTACTATTAGAACTAAACGACCAAACATAATTTAATGTAATTATGATTTTTAATAAATTATTAATATGAATTATGAATTATTAAATTAATATTTAAAAAATGTTAGGAAAATTAACTGAAAACCTTACCTTAAAGGTTCCATGACATGTAATTGTGGTTTTCTTTATTATAACAGAACGCCTTATAACTTAACTTTAGATATTTGCCTTAAATCTAAAGGCACTTATAGCTTTTATTTTTCTTAAAGTTCGTACTTAACACTGTTTTTAATATTAACGCTTCAAACAAGCACCTAAGTGCTAGCAAAACGTTTTGCATAATGTGTTTCTGTGTTTGGCCGCTACAGACGCTGTATTCCCAGCGACTTGCCGCGGAGCTATTTTCTTTTTTCTTTTCACGTCACAGGTCCGCAGTAATTTGTGACATTGTTGCCTGGCCGACAGTATAAAAGTCCGCCGTTCGCCGCGATCGAGAGAGGAGAAGCGAAAAGCTTGGGTGATGAGATAAGATGTGCGTGGAAGGAAGCTCGTAGCTGACCATGTGAGATGCTCGGAGCCGAGACAAGTGGTTAACCTGGAGCCTTCCCGCCACCGTTTCCAATAAAGCCCTATAATCCCGCCCCTGCAAATTATTTCAAGTCGACCTGGTACCATAGGCTGGATTATAATCCGGAACGTCCAACAACACATGGATACTGTATTACATCAAATATCTGTTTTTCCTGTTCATCCTCATCTGTATAAAAGCTTCACATCTCATTACTTAAAATAAAAGAAGTATCAAGGTAAACGTTCTTTTGTCATCCTTTACCTGGCAAGCCCTCAATTCATTTTTTACTAGCTTTCACTGCTTTAAAAGTTCTGAAGTATAAAAACTCTAACTCTGCTAAACCCAGACAAAAAATTATGAATAGCGACCTAGCCAAATTTCAATGGAAATAGATGCAGAAATTAATATTACATGGCTGTGCAAAATTTCAAATTTTTACGTTCAGTAGTTTAATTTATATTAAATAAAATGTGTCATTTTCATGAGTTAAGGGACCATATATAAATTTATTAAGTGAAAATGTTTTGAAAATTGCATACAATAAACGTAAATTAGATTTATTTTGTGCAAAAACACAGTAAAAGATACCAGTATTAAAAATATCAAATTTTGAAGCAAATAAATTAGAGTTTTTTACAGTTTGATAGGGATTCTATAAAGCGTCTATTGTTGCGTCCGCTACCATATTCCCCCAAATAAAATATTTTCCAGCTATAGAATTAGATACAGTAGATATATGTCTTCTAATACAACGTCGTATTTCTGAAAAACTAATATCCTCAACTTTCCAGGCGGGAATGCGCCTTTTTTTAATTTCGGAAACATTAGGTCTTTGGGCTTCCCCATACTTTATCAAACATTCAAAATCACGTTTTTCTGTCTAAATTTTCATCTAACTATAAATTAAAATACCGCCAAAAGTCTTAAGAATATTGCACATTGCAGACGATAATATTAAATGAAGAAAGTGAAATAACAAACACAGTGATAATATTGGATCGGCAAAAAAGTAATTGCGTTTTTTAGATGAAATTCAAACAAATTTTCTATCAGGAAATCATTCTTCAAGTTCGACCATAGCTGAGTAATATTCAAGCTTGTAGTCAGAAGAGCAGAGAGCAGCCTCTAACTCCTGCCAACATTTCACCTGTCTAAGAGAACCATCAACAGAAATACTCAATAACAATTTCAAAATTACAAAGATTTTCAAAATCGTGAGCAGTCATTTTGCATTTTTCCCTTAAATCAAGTGTGCGAACCAAGGAAGTTATGAACTCACAGGTCATTTGGACCACAGACTAAATATTCTATTTCTACCCTTGATATTCTCAGAACAAAAAAACTTTAAGAGAGATGCAAACAATATTTTCCATGAAAATAATATTCATTTCTTTTAACTCTCGCAAGCGAAATTAATGAAACGCGAAAGTTCGGAACCTACAAATAGCGTTTTTCAATTTGCAGAAAGTCCCTTAAAAATGTGCAAAAATTAATTCGCAATATCTCCGGAAATTATCGTAGAAAATTGGTGAAAATTTATATTTAGGGTAATTTGAAGGTTATCTTTCATTTAATAAAGTCAATATATGGGGCTACCATAGAGAAAAACGAAGTTGATGCAGATTTAAATATGAAGACGGCCCTTGATGCAAATTATATTAAAGTACGCGTTATTTGCAAACGAATGATATACATAACTTTACTGTACGACGAACTACGGCGAAATGAAGAGCAAGTGGGACTTTTTTTTTTTTCGCAACTGTACAGTTATTACTGTTAAAACAAAAGAAGAAGTCAACTCAATGCAGCTGCAGTGGCCTTCTTAGCCTTCCTCATGAAATCTTCTGAAAATTCCTGCTCAAAACAGCAGTTTGAGGTATAAGTTTTTAAAACCAACAAACTTTCTGAAGTTTTATCAGACATCAAAGATCTGGCTTCACTTCTGTTCTTCCGAACAAGACTGAAAATCCTTTCACATTGTGCATTTGAATGTGGCAGCAGGAGAGTTGAAAATATTATTTTTGATATTTTGTCATACTTTAGAAGCCCATCAGCAACTCTGATCTTTGACACCTCATTCCACTGTTTACCAACTGGCAGATTATTTTCAATCATTGAGAGATCTTTAAGCTGAAGTTGGCAAAATTGTCTCTCAAGCTCATGCACAGCTTCCTTCTCATCATCACCAGACTCCAAAAGGAAGGGAAACAGATCAACAAAATACAATACACTTGAAATCTGGCATTTTCAATTGCTTTCAGATCTGTGACTGCAGCATGGATTAGGACATCATTTTGAAGGGAAATTTTTTTTTTTACAATATAATTGCACGCATTTACAAAATACTCTATGACAGCAGAATAAAATGTTTTTTTTCTCTTCTGCTGAGAGTTCTGTTACTATATCAAGAGTGGTTCTTCCTATGACTATGTCACTTTTATGAGATGAATTTGAATGAAAATTAACTTAAACCAAATCTTTTCCCTTTACTTCAGATGGTTTTACAAATTTTGAATATACCGTAATTTCCTGCCGATAATCCGCAGATTTTCTGTTAAAAATCATAAAAAAATTACGATGCAGATTATCCGCCGCCGCGTATTATCTGTGACTTTTTTTTTTTTCCTTGAGGAAAATTTTGGCCCTTGTAACTTTAGTTTTTCTATCAGAAAATAAAAATTGGGACTCTTTTTGCTACTAGATGGCACTGGTAACCAACTGCAACACGAGTACGCACGTACACTAAAGACTAGATTCTTTTTTCCTACACATGGTTCTCAACTTGTGATATCTCAATCTAGCTTTTTATTGGTCAAAAGTTGTACCACGGGGCTACAACTGTTCCCATTCGTCACCGGGCATCATTAAAACTTTTAGCAGCTTGAGCATGCAGAAAACTTTCTAAATTGATATTTTCATCAGCTATTCTAATAAGATTGCTTAAATTGGCACTTGAAAGTTTACTGAAATTTGCACTTGAATTGTTAATGAATATTCAAAGAATCACATCCAGTTTAAATAAGCAACAGAATTATTAACTATAATATTTTATCTAGTATAATAACATTATATAATATAACTTAATATTTATATAAATGTTAAATTATATTATACTACAAAGTTAGTAAGATACAAATATGTGTGACAAAGTTAAAACAGATATATTTAAGTTCAAATTCTTACTACAGTAAAAGCTAGATTATCTGGCATTTAACTGGAAAATTTAAGCTTCCCTCTTATTTATTTATTTTTTTTTTTGGGGGGGGGGGGGGTCTTCTTAAAAGCTTGATTAACTCTTACTATGAACCGTAACTAAACTCAGAACGGAAGGGAGGGGGGGTGTACAAATTTCAAACTGCCAGAGGATATCAATAATTCCATGATTCGTGATGATATATAAAAAAAAACAAGCAGATGAAATGCTCTCAAAACTCATATATGACCGACGTACATACAAAAACAAAACATTTTACAGCTGTGGAGCTGGAGTTGCGGCCTCGGCAGCTTGTTATTGGAGTTTTGTTTTGTCTCCAGCTCGATTTCCACAGTAGTAGAATGAAAACAAATTTTCGTATTTGTAAACTGACGTTTTTAAACTTTCAAACAGCGAGCGAGAATTTCGCGCTGTTGGTAAATATTTTGCAGCACGCGACTGTTAGGGAAGTAGCTGTATTAATTAAAGTTATACCTGTCTCGCTACGTCTTTAATCTTTTGACATGTACTTTTAATATTGTTTACTTTCCTATTGGCAAGTTGCTGACTTGTTTCTGCTGCCTGTACGCACCTTCTACTCTCATTGGCCAAAATGCATTGCGTCACGCTTGCATCCGTTCGGTTCCCGCCAGTTTGGTGCGTTCGTTTTTTTCCTTGGTTCCTTTTAGCATTCATCTTTTCATTTCCGAAAACGGAGTATGTAAATTTTATATGTTATAAATATGTCAACAGAAATAATAAATATTATAAGATTAAAATTATTTTTATTTCATGTTTCCCATAAGCAAAAAATTTGAGTATTTTATATTTAAAATATTAATTTTATTCTAGACTAATTTATCTTAGTTGAAAACGGTATTATAATCAGAAGTATAGAGAAAAGTTAAAAGCAAAGAAATATTCAATTGAACATTTTAAGAGCTAAATATTTCAGTATTAGACTTTATACATAACATATAAAATTATAAATTACATAAAACTTTTACAATTCTGTGGTTTTGATGGTTTAATTATAATCACTCTCAAAAATTATATGTAATGAAGTCTATGGAGATGAAATTTAGTTCTAGTTCAAAGTTACCCTTCAGTTGCTTGAAACACACGATATATTTCCTATTATAAAAAGAGTAAAAAATTCACACAGTTAAAAAATGCATAAAGCGGTCATTAAATATCCCTCTTTCCCTGCTGCAAGAGAATACTTCTGCAAAAAGACATTCCGAAATAGCTCAATATTTTGCAAATGTATACAGTCTTTGTGGCGATCTTATAATAAATTCATTAATGAGTTCTTTAATATCTAATTTATCAGCATGCTCCTTATAAGTGTTCAATATAGCTAAATGATTAAGTCTTTGTTGAGACATGGTTGATCTTAAATAATTCTTGACTCTGCGAAGCAAGCTGAAACTTCGCTCAGCAGTGCATGTAGTCATGGGAATAACGTAAAATATCTGTATAAGTTTTGCAAAGAAAGGGCTTTTTCATCCTGAAACGATTGTTTAAGTTCTGACATACTCTTAACGTTTTTCTTTCGTTCTTTATATACATCAGCTAGCATCATAATATGCAATTTTAGTCTATCGATGTCAAAGTCTAGTGGAAGATTCTCTCCTAGTGCATCTTTCAGTTCAGCTATTGATCAGCATATACGACATAGCGAGAGGCGGGCCATTGTTAGGGAAGTAGCTGTATCAATTAGTTATACCTGTCTCGCAATGTCTTTAATCTTTTGACATGTACTTTTAATATTGTATACTTTCGTATTGGCAAGTTGCTGATTGGTTTCTACCGGATGTCGCCTGTACGCACCTTCTACTCTCATTAGCTGAAATGCATGGCGTCACGCTTGCGTCATGGCAAACGTTCGGTTCCTGCCGGTTTGGTGCGTTCGTTTTTCTTCTTGGTTCCTTTTAGCATTCATCTTTCATTTCCGAAAACGGAGTATGTAAATTTTATATGTTTAAAAGGCAGATGTGACCGACGGTCTTGGCCTTTCTAATGTATGTTGTTGCAAACAGTCGTGTGGACTGTCCTGTGAGGAGCAGTTGCTCTCTTTTTGATTTATTTATTAGTTATTTTAATAAAAAGCTTTTATCTAAAACTTGTCGTTTAAATGCAGGAATTTACACTGCCAATGCTTTTACTCTGCTAAATGTTAGATGACAGAAGTGTTAGTTTTTAAACATGTAATGGCTAGATTTTTTAAACCCAAATCTGTAGTCTAACAGAAGGGAAATAACCAAACCGCAGAATTCCACGGAAGATTCTCATCCCTGCTTTTGGGGACTTATTTTTGGCACCAAATTTGGCAATATTTTGCCAAAAGTCGCCAAGCTTGGTGACATTTTGGTCATTTGGCACGTTTTTCCCTATGGAGCCTGAAAGTTGGTTTTCCTGCATTAAAATCACATAATAGCCTAATATTTCTCTTCTATGATGTAATCAAAATTCCTGCTTTATGTAGAATCTCCGAGAAATAGACTTTTTGTTCCCGTAAGTGCTAACAATCTAAGTTAAATTTAGAAGTGTCAACACCTGGAAACAAAAATTGTGTTAAGTAGTAGATGGCCACGATTGAAGGGTGTTTTGAAGACAATGATAGCAACTGAGGTATTGGGAGACATCAACTTTTATTTATCATAACTTGACACAGAAATATATCACAGTCTATAAACTTCATAAGTACTGGCAAAAGGATTTTGAAGAACTCTTTAAAACTATTTAAATATCATCAATTCTAACTTGCTGCTTTACTTTGAAGAAAATCATACTGGCCGGAAACTTTCAATATTCAGAAAAAGAATGCAAAAATTACGGTGAATGCACAAACAGGGTCAGAAGCAAAAATTTTGGGAAAAAAATAGGAAAAAAAGGAGAGAAAAAGAAAAAAAAAGGAGCCTTTTTACTGTTCTTTGGGAGATCAATCTATCTATAAATACGTGCTAAACAAACTACATAATTAAAAATTTTAACTGTGAATCTTTTCTAAAAAAATTTTAAGAACATGCATTCATAAGTTAGAAATACTGGGTACTCTTTATTAATAAGAATGTAACCATTTGTATTATTATTGTCAAGTTCAAGAGACTTGACAATAATAGTACAAAAGACTTACTTTTTCATTCAAAAGACTTTTTGTTTTATTATTGAAAAGAAATTATTAAGAACAAATTTCTATCAGTTATTTTTTCTTAATTGCTAACAATAAATAAATAAGTTTACATCTATTGCTACTTAGTTATGTTTTTCCAAGACACTCAGGAATTAAAAAATGAAGCTCTTGCTAAATTAATTAGAGAATTTTTAATTAATATTTAACTTCCATTAACTTGTATCTTTTTCAACATAAAATCACAAATAGTAATTGATACAGTTGTCACAAGTAAAGTCTCGTCTACAAGATTTTTCTATCAGCTTCAGCTTCTTTTAGTTCTTTTGTAATACTTTCAACTTTTTGGGTTGCTATTTCAATTGCTGTAGTAGCGATCTTCATGTTCGGAATATTTTTTTACTTAATTGCATCCTGTAATTTCGTATTGCTTTCTTTAAGGTATGTTTGGACTGCTTGGAGATCTTCCAGCAGACCTTTTACTCTCTCATCAATTTTCTTTTTTTTTCCATTCTTTTCTTTTCTCCTTTTTACTTAGCTGGCTTCTTTTTCTTTTCATGTTTTCAGTTGCTTTATTTATCGCTTTTTCTTGCGAATAAACAGCATAAGCTTTAGTCACAGCATTAAGTAGCTGTTTTGTAATTTCAATATTACCAATGGTACCATTTCTCCTAATGGTATCTTTAACTTGTCGAATTCTGAGAGATCATGTCATTCATAAGACAGAACACTGCAATTTACAGAAAAACCTCTTTCAACATCAGAATTGGTATGCGAGAGAGAAAGGCAATTTTTGATTATAATCAATAAATTTAAATACTTTTCTTTTCCGTTCATCTTATCAACAAGACTGAAAACTTCTTTCCAGTACCCATCAATTGGCTGTCTGTCATCATCAGAACGTTCATTAAAGCATTTTACAATTAGATCAACTTCGTCATCTAATCTGTAAGCTTGGTATTCCAAAACTGTTTTGTCTATAATTTCATTAGACAAATTTCACGGTGCTAAACAAACACATAAGCATTGAATGGCTCTGTCATTCTGAGAGGATCTGAGAGCCGGATGCAGCTGTTCCAGATCTTTCAAAAATGAATGATTTATAGGCAAAGATTGTTTCAGTAATTTTCAAAATATTTACTAAAAATGCCTGCATGCCCATTCATGCTTCCTTTGCATCATTTTCCCCAATCTGTGACAGCGATTCTCATTACAAAATAATAATGAACGCAACCCTTGCTCCAAGTTAAAATCCCCCCCCCCCAAAAGTGCTAATTCAAACAACTGGATTTGGATTAAACCAATATTCAATATTATTTCATCAATTGTTTCCTAAATTTATATTTAAAACAAGTTTAAGCAGAGATTCCCATAGCAAAATAATAATTAAAATAAATTAAGTTTCATAAATAAATTTTTTCCCAAAAGTGTAAACTTTAACAATGGTCAAACTTAATTACACCAATATTGTTTTGCCAATCGTTACCCGATTTTATAATTGGAAACATAGTCAGATAAAAGAAAAACTATCTGCCCACATAATCCAAAACTATCTGCAGACTCATAATAGTTCATGGTAATAACTAAATACATAATGCATATATAAACATGTGTATATGCATATGCGCACACATCTGTGCGTGCTTGGGCTCAGAGCTCATTCTAAGTAGAAAAAAAGGGCATCATTATTTTAAAAGGGCATTGTGTTTCTTAAAAAGGGCAGTACATATCCTGATTCTAATTTGCAAAAATCCCCTAAAAAATTGAGTAAACCAATGCTTTATTGATTATTAATAAGTAATAAGTAATTATTAATAAATTTATTACTAGTCTTTATTAAAAATTTGATAAAATTAATTAAGTTGATAAAGCTAAGTAATGTAAAAGAATTACATTTTAAGTAACTTCGTTAATTAACTTATTAAAATAAATTATAAATAGTTAAGTTAATAAGAATATTTCTTTAAAAGATTTTTAAAGTTTTTTTCTTTTTATAATAATAATCACCCAAGTATACCTAATAGACAAGAAAATGCTGCATTTTGCATAAGAAGCACATTTTAATAAACTATTTGTTTGATAACCTTGTTAAGAATCATCAATAAAAGTTTAACTAAATTAAGAAACACTTAATATAGTTAAGTTGTTCTAAACCTAAATTTTCATTTTTATTATTTTTTTTCAGTTTTCAAGTTATTACATTTCTAAAAATAATTCATTCAATTTTTCATCATTCACTTGTCTTTGTAAGAATTAATCCAATAGTACAAACAATTAAAATATAGTTAATGCATGAAATTAGTAATAACACTTCTGTTCAAAATTGCCATATAATGGTATAAATATCTATTCCAGTTATTCAATACATATTCCACTACAAATTCTAGTAATTTATTAATTTTTTTGAAAATGGACAACAATAGCTAAAATTTTTTTCAGGATTATCTGCAGCCATTATAAGTGTTCTTCTGTTGATTTTAGCAATCGGCTGGTCACCTATATAAGTGGCAGTTTTGAAACAGCCTGAAAGGAGATAAGAACCTCAACCTCATCTTTCTCCCTCAGTCTAGCTCTGAAAGAAAACCACAAAAGTTTTAAAAAAAAAAATTGTTCCGACAAATAATTTCTAACTTTTGTTCAAATTAAGATGTCTTTTTAAAATTTGGACACTGAATCAATTTTTGCATTTAAAAGTAATTCCCAAAATTTCAAACAAATCGGTCTATTAATAAAAAAATTGTAGATGAATGAATTTTTACACAGTTGATTTCCTTCCCCCCTTTTCACCACAGAGATCAGCAGCGTGCATTTGCATTGGCGCCAGCCTACTGGTACGGTGGGGAGGGGAGTTCTATTAGCATAAAAGTTGTGTAAATTCCTCCCCACCAAATAAGAGAACAAATATAAGGGATAACGAAGCATCCGTAGATATTAAAAAATACAAAAAACTTCGCAGGCAGTAGAGGATGTCTAATTTTTAATCATCGGCGCGGTGGTCCGGTTACCCCACCTAGAATGAGCTCTGCTTGGGTTATAGTGACTTAAAAAAGATTTTAGGTAACTATCCATTAAAAAAAAAAAAAAAAAAACTTGGAATTACTGGAAAACCCCCAATGCAGAACATGCCGAAATCGGCGACGTGCGTCGCAGAACAAAGAGCTCCGCTGCAGAACAATTACGGATGAGGACTGAAAAGGGAGAGAGAGGGGAGAAAAATCAATCACTTTAAACAGAAAGTCAAACTCAAAAGCCAGACAGCAATCTGGAGGGATACCATTTCGTCTCCTGCATCCAGGCATAGAAAGAATATATTTCTTTGTGGGGGGGAGGGGGAGATGACACGCCGGCAATTAGTCAAAAGTGAATTATCACCCAAAAGGCGCCTGATCATCTCCTTCTGGGAGAGCGCCACCTTTTTGGACCCCACATGTGGAGAACGGACAGCACTTATCACTTGCAATATCATTCACATTCATTAATTAGTTAAAAACATTTACTCACTTAATTACATTTACATTTACTCACTTAATTACATTCACTTACATTTAATCACTTTATGGAGATTTTAGGCTTTTAAATTTTTTTAACTAATTACTAAGGTATTTCCGTGTCTAAATTTTAACTAAACATTCACATTCATTTTCTAGCTACGTTTTCCCCCCCGGTAAATATGTCTGCTCGAGACAAAGTCTCTTGCTTTGAGTGTAACACTCCTATAATTTTTAAAAATTATAGGAGCATATAAAACTGAGAATTGTTATGTGCAACCCCTTTAAACAAATTGGATTAAAACGGCTCCTTTACAAAAATACAATCGATTAAAATGGCCACTTCAAAATTACAAGTACTAAAATTAGACCTTCATACATGCAACCCGTTAAAATGCATTTTTGCAAATAATTTACCCTTTCTGAATATGATGTTTATTAAATAGCTTTTTTATTTCATCTTTCGTGAGCTATGAGCTGACCTTAAAGGTGCCTCTCCGATGTTTGTTTTCTGCTGACACAACAAGAAATCGCCATCAGGATTTTCAAACAAATACGCACTCATACTTAGAAAGGGAAAGGGAGATAAAGCAATTCCGCCTGTCGATCTTGATACTGCAATGTCAGAAGTTATGTTTAGTAACTACAGGGTTACAAATTATTTAATAAATATTCATAATTTCAGATTTTACCGCCGTAGCAAAAGCAGTTAGTAACGATGCTCCAGATGTTTCGCGCTCTTGCAAGTTTATGCTGTGAACGATTGTTTTGTTAAACTGGTCTTCCTATTACAGTTTATTCATAATTATTATAGATAATACTATGCTTTAAGTAATCATGGATGCATTTAGAAATGCAAAACTACTATAAACGGGTCCGAAAATTTACGCGATTTCGAAACATCGGTCTGAAAATCTTGAGAATTGCGACATTTTGCGAATGCAACATTTGAATATTTTATCGGTTTTGTTGCATTTAAGAATATTTAGCTCTACTTATATAAAAATTAACATCGATAGCGTATGATAAATTTAAATTATTGGCCCGATTATATTTTCTAATTATCTCTTCTGAAAAATCGAAAAATTCAATATATTTTATTAAAAACTGTACAGAATTCTGCAAGTTCTTTTTCTCCATACTCATTTAACTCCCCAGAAAAAGATGGAAAGAAAGCTGTATATAAAATGTCAGCAGTGCAAACACATATCAACTTCCCAGGCCCATCTTCACCAAAGAAATGTCTCATTATATTTGCACTAGCACTTTTGCATACTTCATGACAAGGAGACACAGGGTCTGTTACACTGCTTGTGTACTTAAGTGCACCAGACTTCTGAGCATTTGGTTGTAGGAAGGGGGGGGGGGGGGGTAAGATTATAAAGGAAGAGAAAAGATTTTAAATATGAAATACCCAGAAGTCTTAAGGAACAAAAGTCTTTTTATTGAGAAAATTATTTTACTTTTATTTTCATTCTCTATTTTGCAAAGTTCAAACAATTAAAATATTATAGTTAATGCATAAAAATATTAATAACTCTTCTGTTCAAAATAACCCTATAATGGTATAAATATCTATTCCAGTTATTCAATGTTTATTCCACTACAAATTCCAGTTCTTGATTAATTTTTTTTTTAATGGACAACAATAGCTAAAAAATTTTTCAGGATTATCATGCAGCCATAATAAATATTCCGTTGATATTAACAATCAGCTGGTCATCTATTTAAGTGGTAATATTGAAATAGCCGGAAAGGAGATAAGAACATTTGCCTCCCCGTCTAGCTCACAAAGAAAACCACAAAGCATTCTGTAACTCCAAGCCACAAAGTAAGAAAGGGGAAAGAAATTATGTTTTGACAATAAATTTCTAACTTTTGAACAAATTAAGATGTCTTTCTAAAATTTAGACTCTGAATCAATTTTTGCATTTAAAAGTGATCCCCAAATTTTCAAACAAATCTGTCCATTAATAAAAAAAAATATAGATGAATTAGTTTTTACACAGTCGATTTCCATCCCCCTTCTCATCAAGGTCCGCTACTACCCGGACTGGGCCTCCCGAGTGCTTCCGGGAGGGGGAAAGAGGGCGGGAGAGTTCTATTACCATAGCAGTTGTGCAAATTCCTCCTTTTCATTTGACAAGTATCATTAACACATTAGGTGTAAGCAAACAAATAACACTTAAACAAATAAAAGGGCTAAAGAAACTTTTTTAGAGATTAAAAAGAACTTCGCTGGCAAAAGTGGGTGTCTAGTTTTTCATCATCGGGGCACTAACAAATTTTTTTTTTTTAAAGGGCATCGGGGCGCGGTGCACCACTGACCTCGCCTAGAATGAGCTCAGCAGATTATAAATATCAAAATTAGCAATATAATACACAAATGATTTTGATAACAATAGAATTTAATGATATTTGATTCTTTATCCCATTAGCTGCTTCATCAAAATTGAACAACCCAGCACACAGGAAAAGTTCTCTACTGTTTTTTTTTTTTTTTTTTTTTTTTTTTTTTGTTGTTTGTTTGTTTTGAGGGGGATTCTGTGTGGCATTGCAAGAATCGCGCATTCCCTCAGTCTAGTGCGAAACCTGAGTTAACAAACGATAGAATTCGTCTGGCCGGTAGTCAGAAAGCCGTAAATCGCCAGTTTTTTAAGTTGAATCGCCGACTGGCGACCGGGAATTTTAAGCTTTAGTTCGAAATATTTTCTCTACATATATATATCTGTTCGGTTAATGTTTTATTTCCTTGTTACTTTGATAATTACACAAAGTTTCTCTAATTTCATTTAATATTTTAGATATAGGTTACGCTTACTAATATCCTAACATAATAGCCCTCTGTATATTAAGGTATATTTCCTGCAGAACATTTTTGGCTAGTTGAGAGAGCGTTGCAGAACATTGCAAAACGTTCTGCTTTGGGGTGGAAAACTATCTGCAAGACCTTTGAATGTATCCGCGTCCGGCGTGCGTCTACATTATCTGACTATGATTAGAAGAATTTTAAACGGCATTTGTTCGTTAAAGAAGGGGGGAGGGGAAATAACTCCCAGCTAACTTAAATAGTTTCGGATCTGCGTTTGAGCCCTGTAAAGCTGTTTTTTTCACCACCACGGTTTCCGCCAACGCCGCGTATGCGCGCGTTTCTGCTCTTACATTATCCCTATGGAAGCTGGACTTCTTCACGCGAGTGATATTTATGATTGGCCGTACTATCGGCACCGTCATTCCGAAAGAAAAAAAAAAAAAATCAAAGAAAGAGAACTGGGAAAGCGAGAGGGGAAAAGGAATAAAAGGAAGAAAATAGGAGAGGAAACTGTATTTAAAGAAAAAAGTAGGAAAAAAGGAGCCAATTGAAAAAAAAAGGAAAAACAGGAAAAAAAGGAGCACTGCGGTCCCTGCACAAAGTTCGATGTGACAGCAGGGTTTGTACATTAAAAGAAACTAACTTCTACTTTACTTTAAAAGGTTAAAATAGAAACATTTATCATTGATAAAAACGTACTGTCACTCATAGATAAATTAAAAACGTACTTGGATGGCTGTAAAAGAACTTATCTTAAACTAAAGAGCATTCTTGCTCGCTCGTACGGCTACATCGCCACTACTTCCTGCTTACCCGCCATTCCTGCTTCTGTCTGTCTGCTCCAATGACGGCGAAAGCTCCTCCTTTTATTTATCAGCTTCGATGGCACATCTCATTACTGAGTTGTTCCCTGGCTGCTCGTTTGAACGGCATTTACAGGGCTTCTAAAACGTGCCAGTCATTGGGCGAACGGCTTTTAGCAGCTTCCTCCGGGCGATGCTTACTGCGTCAACCAACCAATTCCCTCCCACAAGATGGCAGTTGTTTACGAACCAGAGATTTGTGCCGTGCATCTTAAACGAACGTTGACGCAAGTAAAGTTTTACACAGGATTTAAATTTAATAAAAAGTTATTCAATTAAATTCATTTGACTTTTAATTAATTTATTTGTGTTAGGGAGCTTATTAAACTGACTTTAAGCTATAAAAGAACTTTACTTGAACCCTTTTATTGCAGCCTTTAAAGATGGATAATTTCATAATTCAGGTAAGTTTAAAAGTTAAATAAACATAAGAGTTGGGAAATATATTGTTCACAAATAGCTATTATTGGGAACACTTTTCTGGAAGCTTCTTCTAGCTTCTGCCCTACCTATAAATAGAAGCTGTGAGCTGAGCCCCAGTTCAGTGTGGATCAAGCTGCGAGTCAGTACGCTTGCTTTGCTCTGTGATAGAAGTGGTGTTTCGCGCTGTTTACGAAGCTTTGAATTTATGTGCTGTGTGTAAATTCTTGATCGCCAAGTCTTGAGAGACTGTTAGTGTTTTCTCTCGTATATTTTCACTGAATTTTTGCCAGTGAAAGTGTTTTATTTTGTGTGAAAAATGCAGCATTTGTGAGAGCTCCTGATCTAAGCAAACTGTTAAAAGCACATTATTGTTTAATTGTGCTTGTGAATTTTGTACAGCTGATTGTTTTACGAAGTTTTAGAAGCAATAAAGTTGTGTTCCATCCTGACCAGTGGACTTTTTACTAGAACTTTCTACACCAACTGGACTTTAAAACGACGAACCCCGGAAACAAGCAGAGTATTTCTGCAACAATATTCACATAGCATCAGAATTGGGGGTTTCTTGTTATATATTGGCGATATCACTTGGCTGAGTTAAGTTTTGGGGGCTTATTTTTTGCACCAATTTTGTCAATATTTTGCCAAAAAAATCACCAAGATTGGCGATGTCTGGCATGACTTAAAAAAAAAAAAAAAAAAAAGAGACCTGCAATGTTTACTTAGCCGCTTAGCATAACACAAATGTCTCTGTCCAAATTTTGTTTATTTTTCAAAGTGTCTTGACGTCAGAATGCCTCTTCCTAAAGAATTTTTTTTCCTTTCTACATATTCTTTGCATCTGCCTTTTAGGTGCAGTCTCAATGATGAACCAGAGTGGCTTCATTCCTTTCCCCTTCCCTCCAACCTGCTCAAATCGTCACGTGTCATTCTCGTTATCAGTGAGCTGGCCGAATCTGATCTAGTGTTCGCTGTGCATGCTGTGTTTTATGATATTTTTCGTAACAATGAATAGATATTTTTCGTTAAAATGGATAATAGATGTTTGATGCAAGTAAAAAAAAAAGACTATGCAAGTACTAATAAAGATCAAGCATCGACGTGTGACGTGCGGGGTAAGAAGCGGAAATGCCGCAAATACGAAGACAGTTACTTAGATTTTGGTTTCATTCCTATGGAAGTTAACGATGAAGAAAAACCTCAATGTGTGATATGTTCTAAAGTTCTATTATCCGTGAGCATGAATCCAAGTAAATTGAGACGACACCTTGAATTAACACATCCCAACATGGTCGGGAAACCACGTGAATATTTTAGCAGAAAAAATGAAAGAATTGCAAGAACAAAAAAATGTTTTCACTAAGCAAGCATCAGTACCCAAAAATGCCTTGTTGGCATCTTTCAAGGTGGCATATAGAATAGCGAAATGCAAAAAGGCTCACACTATTGCTGAGGAATTAATTCTTCCAGCTGCTGTAGACATGGCTAATATAATTGTTGGGAAAAACGCTATTTCTTTACTTACCTTTTATTTCCATGACATTTTATCTCTAAATTTGCTAAAGTGGAAAAACAAAACTTTTGTAAACTCCTTTAAAAGTTTTCTAAGTGAAAAACGTAAGTTGTTAGCATTTTGAAAATGGCGGTGTAAACATAGTCATATCTTTAACGTCGTAATAAAAAGTTTACATTTCTCGCCGATAGACGGCGCTGTTTCTAATTTGCATAAAATAAGGACTCTTTTTTTTTTCTATGCAAATATCTATCGTAGTCTCGCACTAACTGGCAGATATAAAAAGGCATCACAAAGTTACTTTTAGCTGTTCTGTCTCTCTGAAAGCTCCTCCCGCAGCTGCTGTGATGTGTGTGTTAAGAGATTGAGCCATGAACCGTATGGTTCAACTGATGTGATTCAACTAGAACTGGATCGGGGATCCTTGCGATCCGTGCTGATGCATCCAGACGATTCAGTGTGATGTGTTTTTTGAATATGAAAAGATCGTCGATGGCAACTTGTCTTCTAGAAAGCTTGTTTTTTGTGCTACTAAATGAATGCTGTTTAATGTGCTGTGTCTTCATCATCTCATGTGACCTGTGTAAGACTACCATAGTCATCCTTGTTCTAATAAACTACAGCAAAGGTACCCACTTGTCTTTCTTGTCTAAAACATGTATTCAAACACAAGAACTTCTACTGTGCAACTCAAGTTAAATGAATTTCAACTCTGCCTAAACTTTATTCTACAGACAAAAATCAAGTAACTATTTAATCAGTCAATGACTTCCAATTTTGAAACTTTTTGTCTGTTGAATAGTTTAATATTTTTCACGGTTATGGGTCTCCTTGCCCATGTTTAAATGTGTTTTGAATATGTTGAGTGTATTTATAATGTGTTTTGTTTTTAAAGTGTTTTTAGCATATACAAACAGATTTTAAGTGCCTTAAAGTGATAAGAGGGCGGGCCCGTAGTGTTTTTAATCTTTCCTTGTAAATTGTGTTGTATCCCAACTTTTCAAAATGGAAGCATCAAATTTAGTTACTGTATTATCTTCTAGTTACACAAAAGCAGTTAATTAAATATATGAACTTTATTTATTAACAGAACAAGATAATTACATAACAGATCAGCACTACATGCTGCATGGTTTTTACCCACATCAACACACACGTGAGTTCCTTCTTGTTGCCACTAATCACTATCATAATAATGTGCTGCCACTCACTGTGACACAAATATAAATATGTTACACCTCCCTTTTTAAGTTAAATATATTCTACATTCAGATTTTAACATATGTAATCATTTAGGTAGTTAGGTCGCCTGGCAGTTCGACCAGAAGCAGTTGTACTAAGTTGGTTCATAACTATACTAGGTGAGGATGGCATTGTATTTAATATATCTTGTGGTTCTTCAGGTAACTCTGGTAAGGTATCAATGTTGGGATCTACATATGTTGAATACGGTGAATTTGAAAACCTCAAAAACCGCCTATTCCTTGTAAGTATTCTACCTGAATGAGTTATTATTTTGTATGATCTGGGATTATTTGTTTTTGCAATAATAGTAGCAGGCTCCTACAAGCTAGTTTTAATATTCTGGACTGTAATTTTGTCACTTGGTTTAAGCTCTTTTAATATCTTTGAGGATCTATTGTAATAATACTTTTGAGTTTGTTGCTGTCTTAATAACTTGATGCTTACATCACCCAGGATCTCAGGATTAAGCAATTTATTGCTGATAGGTAACTTAGTTCTTAAACGTCTGTTGAACATAAGGTGTGCCGGTGACAAGCCCAACCCAGATATTGGAGTATTTCTATACTCAAGTAATTCTATCGTGGGTCTTTCGATTATCTTCCGACGCTTTTTTAAAGATAGCTTTAGTAATACCCACTGCTTTTTCCACCATCCCATTACTCTGAGAGAAATTTGGACTAATAAAGATGATCTCTATATCCCATTCCTTCCCAAAGTTTTTAAAAGTAAAGCTGTTAAAGGGTACATTATCGCAAACTATTATTTCAGAGATTCCAAACCGGGAAAAAATTTCTTCTAATTTAAGGATAATTTCCTCACTGGTCTTATTAACAATTTTGACAACTTCAATCCACTTTGAGAAGTAGTCTACAAACTACTAGGTAATCAGAGTTATTTAAGTACATAAGGTCAATACCTATCCTTTCGAAGGGCCTATTAGGAACATCATGAGGTTTAAGAGGTTCTTTAGTTTGAGACTTCTGAAATTTCTCACACACCTTGCATTTATTAATGAGGTTCTCTATGTCTTTGGTGATATTATTTGGCCAATACATTATTTCTCTAGCTCTGGCTTTACACTTTGTGATGCCTAAGTGAGCTTCATGAATGAGAAATAACATATCCTGTCTTAGGGCTCTTGGCACTACAATTTTATCGTTAAGAAATACAAGTCCATCAATGCAATGCAAGTCATCTTTAATTTTATAGAGACATAATAAATTTTTAGGAACTGCTTTTTTAATAGGCCAACCATCCATAAAGTATTTGGTAACCAGCTGAAGTTCTTCATCTTCAGTAGTGAACTTTTGAAATAATTTGAATTTATTGTCACTCATTGGCAAGAGTTTTGCAATAGAGTGCACCATATTTAACATTTCAAGATCCTCTTCACCTACCTCTTTTAGATTTGCTCTTGATAAAGTGTCAGCAAGTTACATTTGGCTACCTGGGACAAATTTAACCGTGAAGTCATACTTCAGCAGCTTTAACAACATTCGTTGCAAGCGAGTGGTAATTTTCCCAATAGGTTTTTGTACAATGGATGTTAGGGGTTTATGATTGCTTTCTACTATTACTTTGTGACCATATACTAAATTATGATATTTTTCAAAAGCGAATACTATGGCTAGTAATTCTTTTTCAATCTGGGCATAGTTAGTTTCACAATCATTTAGACTCCTTGAGGCAAAGGATACAGGGTGTCCTTCTTGTAAGAGACAAGCACCCAGCCCATCTTTTGAACTGTCACACTGAATGACTATAGGCAGTGACGGATTAAATACTTTAAGGATAGGAGCTGAACTTATTAACATTTTAATGTTTTCAAAGCTCGTTTCCTGTTCATGATTCCACTGGAATTCTAAATGATTTTTTAATAGTCCCCTTAATGGTACTGTCGCTGCTGATACATTGGGTATGAATTTACTTAAAAAATTAACCATGCCTAACAATCTTTTAATGTCACGTTTACATGATGGCTTTTCAAGTTTGTTAATTGCCCTAACATGGCTAGGATCAGCTTTGATACCCTCTTCAGAAATTAATAACCCCATATACTTAACTTCATTTACTCTAAACTGAAACTTGTCAGGATTAAATTTTATGTTATTTGCCTGAGCTCTTTCTAAAACATCTCTTAAAGTTTTGTCATGCTCTAGTTTATCTTTACCTGCTATTATTAGGTCATCAAAGTAGATTTCTACCCCATTTATAGCCCCAAATAATCTTTGATTTGTTTTCTGAAATACTTCAGGTGCCGAACAAATTCCAAAGGTTAATCTGTTAAATTTAAATCTACCAAAAGGTGAATTGAATGTACACAATTCAGAACTAGCTTCGTCTAAAGGGATTTGCCAAAATCCTTCTTTTAAATCAACCACTGAAAAATATTTTTTTCCTTCTAATCTTTTTTCCTTCAAATCTAACCACTGAAAAATATTTTTTTTCTTTCTAATCTTCCTAAATATTTTTCCTTCTAACTTTTCATGGCTTTGTTTAGATTTCGAGGGTCTAAACATATTCTTAATTTACCATTTGGCTTTTTTACAATTACCACGCTGTTTACCCAGTCAGTAGGTTTATTTACTTCAGACACAACACCTGATTCTTTCAATTCATCAAGTGTTTTGCCTAGTTCCTTAAGAAGAGACTGAGGAACTCTTCTAGGAGGATTTATTATAGGGTTTACATTATCCTTTAATTCAATATGATGAGGCTCCCCAGGGAATTTACCTAATCCCATAAAAACACTTTTATACTGATCAATAACATTTAATTTAGATTCAAGATCAACTACATCAATTAGTTGTATTAGTTTCAACTCTGCATGCGTGAAGTCCTAAAATAGGTTTAGCTTTGACATTGACAACATAAAAAACAAGATCAAAATTAACACATTTTCCAGTACTACAAGATAACATGACTGAACCTTCAGGTTTTAATTTATAGTTACCATATGACATCAAAACAACATCAGTTGGAGTTAATTTCTTTTTTGCCTTCAAATTTAATAAGTCATAACTTTCAGAAGGGAGTATATTTACCTGGGCTCCCATATCAATTTTGAACTCAATCTTATTTCCTTCAACTGATATTGTTTTGAGCCATTCATTTTTTCCTCGATTAATTGAATCAACAGTCAAAACTGTATCTATGTACAAGCATTCTGTTTCAGTGGATTGTACTTCATTGACCTTGCGGTAATCACCATACCTCTGTCGTGAATTCCGAGCTATTTTAGATTTGCACATGGCTGCAAAGTGATTTTTCTTCTTACACAAGTTGCACAACTTGTTAAAGGCTGGGCACTGACCTTTCTTGTGCCTTTTACCACAAGAACGACAGTCACTAATGTCATCTTTAGTTTTTAAATGAAAAGCATTTATATCAGCACTATACTCACACGGTTGGCAGTCACTTTGAGTATACCGCACATATTGAGAACTGACGGTGTTCGTTCTTGGGTTGTTTATAGATTGCATTTGCTTATAACTCATCTCACAAGCTCGAATGCTGTCAACAGCCTTTTTAAGAGTAAGATCCGGCTCTCTGAGTAATCTCTCCTGAAGACTAGGATTGCAGATGCTTAATACAATTCTGTCCCTTATTAGGCTTGTTTCCTGGTCCCCAAAATTACACGACGATGCTAATGTTCGCAGCTCAGTCAGATAATTTTCTACGCCTTGACCGTCTTTCTGACTGCAAGTGAAAAATTTGTATCGCTGGAAAACCTCGTTTTGGTGCGGTCGACAATAGTCGTCAAATTTCTTCAAGACATCATTATATTTGACATCTCCATCAAACTTAAAAGTGTTATAGATGGCTACCCCTTCATCTCCGATTACGTTCAGAAGAATCACGATCTTAATCGCATCTGGTTTAACATCTTTTTCAGTAGCCAAAAGATAATTGGATAATTTTTGTTTCCACTTGCTCCAGTTCTGCGATAGATCCAATGAGTTGAAGTTTAATTCACCTGGTGGTTTAAAGCTTTCCATCTCGGGCACAAGAGCCGTTTGCAGTTATCCACGTGAGGATATGAACACTAAAACTTCAACTGGCCGATGCTAAAGAGAACGAAAGATACAGTTCAGGATGAATCAATCTAATTCCATCATTCCTGACACCATGTATTATCTTCTAGTTACACAAAAGCAGTTAATTAAATATATGAACTTTTATTTATTAGCAGAACAGGATAATTACATAACAGATCAGCAGTACATGCTGCATGGTTTTTACCCACATCAACACACACGTGAGTTCCTTCTTGTTGCCACTAATCACTATCATAATAATGTGTTGCCACTCACTGTGACACAAATATAAATATGTTACAGTTACCCAAATAGAAAAGTTATCTTCCGATAATTACGAGTCTTGGCAGGAAGACGTAAGGGTATTGTTGATGGATAGGAATTGTTGGGAAATAGTCAGTGGTATAGAAAAAAGGCCCCCTGACACTGACGCTAAGGAATTAAGGGATTACAAGATTAGATACGGGCGTACTTATAGCACTATATTTTTGAACATTTCAAATGAATACAAGCCTCTTATTTCTGGCACTTATGACACCAACGAAGTTTGGGAAAAATTAAATAAACACTTTAAACCTGAATCTAGAGCTCGTGCTATGAGACTCAAGGATGACTTTTTATCATGTAGATTAAATGAAGGGGAGGAAATAGGCTTATTTGCAGCCAGGTTGAGGATGATAGTTAAGCAATTAAAAGATGCCAACATTCCCCCAGCTGACTGGTATCAGTCATTTCAATTGCTAAGGTACTTACCCTCGGAGTATCAGAGAATTGTTCAAACAATTTACCGCTGGCCTGATGAAACATTTAAGTTCGATTTAGTTTTAGCCGAACTTTTAGCTGAGGAGGCCAGACTAAAGCAAAGTGTAGGGGATCAAGCTACCGTCGCAATGTCTAGTCAAGTAAAAGTGAAATGTGTCCCACCTAAAAATAATGTGAAGAAAGAAACTAGAAAGTGCTATAGGTGTGGTAGAACCAGACATTTAATTGCTAGTTGTAGGATCCCTCCCCCCAGTAATCGTAAAAGTAACAAACGACAACTGAAGAATCATATGATAGAAGCCCACACAAGCAAGGATTTAAATGATTCTTCATGGATCTTTGATACAGGGGCTAATGCTCATTTTTGTCGGGATAAAAGACTTTTTCTGGTTTAAAAGGCCGGTCGATGTCGGTCGCCATAAACGGCATTGATTGTTCCATAGAGGGAAAGGAAACAGTCGAGTTAAAATTTCAAGGTGGTAAAATTGTTAAAAACATTAAAAAGCGTCCTCTATTCCTCTAAGTTAAGGAGAAACCTCCTGTCAGGTCCTGCATTGGACACTGAGGGCATTACATTTAGAGGGGGAAATAACAAAGAAGAGGTATTTTCACGTGACCGACAAAAATTATTTACAGCACACAAGAAACGTGGTCTGTACCATGTTTACCCGACAACAATAACTAATAAAAAGAAAGCAGAAGCTAATTTTTCTTCAAAAAATGACAATCAGAACTTAGAACTTTGGCATAGCCGTTTTTGTCATATTAATTGTAATGCTATAATTAAAACTAGTAAGGGAAAGGTGTTTAGCCTACCCCTTTTTAAATCTAAAGCCTACAAACCTTGTCATGTTTGTAAAGTAGCAAAAACTAGAAGAAATAGCTTTAAAAGTATTCTTAAGATTCGATCGAACAAACCCCTCCAACTTCTGCACATGGATGTTTGTGGACTTGTAACTAACCCATCAATATCGGGACATAAATTCTTTTTAACAATAACTGATGACTACTCAAGAAAGGTCACTGTTTATCCTATGAAGCAGAAATCTGAAGTCTTCGAAAATTTTAAGCGGTACCAAAAACGTGCAGAACGGTTTCTAAATAGAAAAATTATTAATATTAGAACTGATAATGGCATGGAGTTCTACCATAATGAATTTAAGAAGTTTTTGGAGGAGGAGGGCATTAAAGCTGAAAGAATCAACGAATATACGCTGGAACAAAACAGTGTGAGAGATTTAATTACACAGCCTTGGACGCTGTAAAAGCCATGTTACACTCCAGTAAACTGGGAAATGGTTTTTGGTCGGAAGCACTGTTGTTTCACATACACCTGGAACAGGGTATGCCACGCAAACCAATCTAAAACACCATTTGAGCTATTTTGTGGTCGCAAACCTTCGGCAAAGCATATTCGAACTTTTGGATCAAAAGCGTTCGTAGGTGTACTACGTCAATTACGAAGCAAGCTCGAAATGAGGACAAAACAAGGCATACAAGTTGGGTACGCTATGTTTACCCGTGGTTATAGAGTTTGGCTACCGAGTGACAGGAAAGTTGTAGAGACAAGTAACGTAATTTTTGATGAAAATTTACCCACTCGTGAGAGCAGTGGAGTCGGGCTGGAACCCATTACAGCAGAAGAAAGTTCCTATGAGGAAAGAGAACCAGAAATAGAAGATTACAAGAAACCTAGCACATCCGAAGAAAAATATGAAATAAGTAGCGGTGAATCCGATGAGGAGGAGGGAGAAGAAACAATTCGTTTTTCTAAGTCTAAAGACCGTGTGGCACCACCTAAAGATGTAGTTTGGATGAGAAAAGCCGTCCCTAGATCAGACGGGTCCAGAAATGATATATACAACGGTAAATCTGGAAGCAATATAAGGTTACGATCCTGTAAAGAGGTCGAAACATATTGCAAGAAACACGGACTTAAATATGACCCTGAAAAATTTAGTTTTAAAGGTAAAGATACCTATACCGGCATTGTGAAAGATGAAACTAATTTAACCAGTTCCTGACTAGAGGATGTAGTAATTCCAAACTCATATTTTCAAGCAATAGATTCTCAAAATTCAGATGAGTGGAAGAAAGCTATGACTGCAGAAATGAATGTTATGTACGAAAGGGAAGTGTGGAAACCTTTACCCGTACCTCAAAATACAAAACAATAGGCAATAGATGGGTATTCACAGTAAAGCACGACTCGAAGGGTAAAATAGTACGATACAGAGCTAGACTGGTCGCTCAAGAATTCGGTCAAAGAAAAGGTGAAAACTACGACCAAGTTTTTAGTCCCGTGGTCAATTTTTCCGTAATAAGATTATTTTTCTCTCTCTTAGTTGGACATTTTCATTGGTTTCATATGCAAGTAGACATCAATTCCGCATACCTGTACGCCCCAGTAAAAGAAGATATTTATATGAAGCAGCCCAAAGGATTTGAAGAGGAAGGTAAAGAAAACTACGTCTGTAAGCTCAATAAAGCGATTTACGGCTTAAAGCAGAGTGGACGTGAATGGTTCAATGAAATACATGGAATTTTAAGTGAATTAAATTTTAACAAGCTAGAGTGGGCTAATTGTGTCTACATTTCTGAAAATAGTTTAGTTTTATTTCTGTATGTTGATGACCCGATATATCTTACGCTGTAAATATCCTTTCTCAATTTCAATCTAACCCCGGCCAACATCATTGGAACCAATTAGTAAAACTACTGGGATATGTAAAATCAACATCAAAGTTAAAGCTAAAACTTTCAAACATTAATGAAATTTCAATAAACTGTTATTCTGATGCCGATTTCGCCTCAAATAGAGATGATCGTGTGTCGATGGGAGGTCACATCTTAATGTTAGACAAAGCCCCAATCTCGTGGCGAGCAGAAAGTTTTAAGCAGAAATGTGTAGCCTTGTCATCTATGGAATCCGAGTTTATTGCCCTGACAGAGGCATCAAAAGAACTGTTATGGATGTATAGAATCCTAGATGAACTAAGAAGTTTAGACATTCTTCTAGAAAATTTAAAAGTTACCTTATTTTGTGACAATCGTGTAGCTATAGACTTTTCAAATTCTCCTATAGAGAACAATCGCACTAAACATAAACATGTAAAATACCATTTCTTAAGAAGCCTAGTTTTAGAAAAATTGTTTAAATTAGAATATATTAACACTAAACAAAATCCTGCAGACATTTTCACGAAACCTTTACCCCAAATTAACATTTTATCATTAAAAGTGGAAAGGCTAAGTGTGAAAGACCTACTCCCGTTTGTGGGAACCTAGGCAATTTTTTTTGTCTCCTATAAGCCCTTCGGCTTGAGACTTTTTTTGAGTGGAAAGGGGGGAAATTTTTTGAAATTTTTGATTGGAAAAAAAAAAAAACCCAAAGAAAAATGAACTTTATGTAAGTGTGTTTGTCCAATTATGTCTGTCTCACATCTTTACAGTCGAGGGAGTAAAGTTCCCCACGGAGTGCGATATTCTTAGCTCTGGTCTTCTTCTGAAGTTTTCGAGCAGCCTCAAAAGCATCTCGCGAGGTGAAACTGTAATTTGCCAGAGAATTCTGAGGTGATTGGTTAGTTCTAAGAATAGAGTATTTTCGTCCCAATCACAAGAGATGTTAAAGTTTTATTTCTGTAAGTCCCATTTTTGCTAGTGGAAGCTCCTATATGTCCACCCTAGTCTGTAGGGTGTTGTGATAGGCATATAACGTGTTATAGGTTAACACAAATTTTTTTCGGGATGCATCCCAGCTCTATTTCAGCTCGATCTCAGCTAGATTTCAATTCAAGCTTTTTCAAATTTAATTCGTATTTTTCATTGCAATGTACTGTACTGTATTATATTGAGTGAACTTTGCAAAATGTGAGTATTTTCTAAAGTGCACTGAACGTATATGATGAGTATTTTTGAAGTATGAATATTTTTATGATTAGAAATGTGTTTATTAATGTTCTAGCATAAGTGTTTATATTTGAATGCATCTATATAGTATTTTCTCGTAAGTTGAAGTATTTTTTGAAATGAAGTAATTTTTGAAATGTGTACTAACCTTGCTGGCCAGCAACAACTGTATATAGTATTTTTACTAACCTTTAGTGAATTTTGAAGTATTTTTTCATGCATCATGTTTAACTTGCTTTTTTGTTAAGAAGGAAAGGTTACCTCAAATTTTCGTTTACTTTGAATTTGCCAGTTTCTTAAATGTCATGGAAGGCGGGCCCTTGTTGGGAAAAAAACGCTATTTCTTTACTTACCTTTTATTTCCATGACATTTTATCTCTAAATTTGCTAAAGTGGAAAAACAAAACTTTTGGAAACTCCTTTAAAAGTTTTCTAAGTGAAAAACGTAAGTTGTTAGCATTTTGAAAATGGCAGTGTAAACACCGTCATATCTTTAACGTCGTAATAAAAAGTTTACGTTTCTCGCCGATAGATGGCGCTGTTTCTAATTTGCATAAAATAAGGACTCTTTTTTTTCTATGCAAATATCTATCGATAGCACTAACTGGCAGATATAAAAAGGCATCACAAAGTTACTTTTAGCTGTTCTGTCTCTCTGAAAGCTCCTCCCGCAGCTGCTGTGATGTGTGTGTTAAGAGATTGAGCCATGAACTGTATGGTTCAACTGATGTGATTCAACTAGAACTGGATCGGGGATCCTTGCGATCCGTGCTGATGTATCCAGACGATTCAGTGTGATGTGTTTTTTGAATATGAAAAGATTGCCGATGGCGACTTGTCTTCTAGAAAGTTTGTTTTTTTGTGCTACTAAATGAATGCTGTTTAATGTGCTGTGTCTTCATCATCTCATGTGACCTGTGTAAGTCTACCATAGTCATCCTTGTTCTAATAAACTACAGCAAAGGTACCCATTTGTCTTTCTTGTCTAAAACACGTATTCAAACACAAGAACTTCTACTGTGCAACTCAAGTTAAATGAATTTCAACTCTGCTTAAACTTTATTCTACAGACAAAAATCAAGTAACTATTTAATCAGTCAATGACTTCCAATTTTGAAACTTTTTGTTTGTTGAATAGTTTAATATAATTTAATAATAATTTTTCAATAATGATAGGAGAAAAAGCGGGAAAACTTTTGATGAATATTCCTTTGTCGAACAACACTATCAACCGAAGAATCCAATGCATTGCTCAGGATCTCAACGATCCACTGATAGAAAAAATGAAAGGAAAAGAATTTGGACTGCAACTGGATGACGCCACAGACAACAATAAGGATGCACATCTCATCTGCTATGTACGTTTTGTTGATGATTCTACAATCATTGAAGACCTCCTGTTTTGTAAAAGCATAACTGCAACGGCTAAAGATATGTTCGATATCCTTGTCGCATTTATAACAGAAAATTATTTAGATTGGGCAAAGTGTATCGGTGTGTGCACTGATGGTGCTCGATCAATGTCTGGTAAATACAGAGGCCCGTAAGTGCTGATTCATCTTAAGCCCTGGGTTGTTTATGGACCCATTGCATAATTCACAGAGAAGTACTTGCACCGAAATCACTTAGTCTTCCACTTAATTTCATCGTAGAATGTGTAATAAAAGTGGTAAACTACATAAAAACCAGACCACTTAAAGCCAGATTTTCCAAAGATCTTGTGTGAGGATTTGGGGACTGAGCACACGTCTCTTATACATTACTGCAACTCGCGTTGGATCTCACATGGAATTGTGCTTAGTAGAATCTTTGAACTTCATGAAGAAATTTACAATTTCTTAAAAGAAGATGGTCACGCAAATGCCACCAATTTCGCAGATCCAGACTTCCTGTTGAAACTGGCATACTTATGCGACATCTTCGAAAAATTAAATGCATTGAATGTTTCTCTTCAGGCTGTAATATGCATATCTTTAAGCTAAAAGAGAAGATTTCAGCTTTCAAAAAGAAACTGCAGATGTGGAAAAGAAAAATGATTGATAATGAATGGAAAGATTGTTTTCCTGTACTGCAGCAGCACACGGTTTGCAGTAGAAATAAGGTTTCACAAAGTATGCTGACACTTTTCAAAGAGCACCTAACACAACTAAATGACTGGTTTGCAAAGTACTTTGCAGAAGAACAAATGGAGAAGTTGCAGTGGATCCAAGATCCATTCCATATTGAAGCTCCAAACGATTTCTCTTCTGAAGAAGAAAGCTTACTGTAATTTATGGAAGAAACGCCGCACCCACGAAAATGAGCTTAGTTAGCTAAAAAATCATCAGAAACGCCGCACCCGGCATAAACGCCGCAGCCCCGATCGTTGGTGGTGGTGGTGGTGGGGGGATCGTGGTCAGGGTACGAACTGAACATTTTCTCTAGGGGGGGGACATATGAAAGTAAACACTCTCCAGGGGGGGGACACATAAAAAGAAGAAGGAGGGAAGGTGCAAATGCTTCCCTCACGATATTACTTGACAAATGCAGTCGCCAACACGTGTGGAAACTGACTTATATTCGAACAAAAGTCATAGATTGCTTGTTCTATGAAATCACAGATACACAATCTACATACAATATACCTGTATTGGAAGCCACCCTTGAGGGTTTTTAGCTTAGAAAAGAGACGAAATTTTAAGGCAGTCGTCTTAGAGTATAGTAACAAACGATAACATACCACCTTCATTTTGACTTCTTGACTTCCTAAACTGAATCCCAAAATCTTCACTCACCAGTTTAATATTTCTTCAGCAGGGGATCAATAGTATCTCTGGCAGGGATCAATTAATATTTCTCCAGCCAGGGATATTACATTCTTCAGCCGGGGACGATCCCCGGCATCCCCCCCCCCCCCCCGTCAATTCGCCCCCTGATCGTGGCCAGAAGAAGTCAATGCCAGATAAAATTCAATTTCTAAAATAATTTCTTAATTAACAAAAAATAAATAAATAATAAATATGTTGCATTACTTATTACACCTAATTTATTAGAAAAGCTATTAAGTTGATTGGATATATTTCGGGAGAAATTGGATAAACGGTAAAAAAAAATCTCCTTTTTTCTCCCCCTTCCCATAGAATGTTTTAAAGTATTTACCGCTATTTTACGAAGCTTACGATTTCTATTTTTAAATAATCAGATATCAATGTTCATATTCACAAAGGCGAATTTATAGAAATAAAAAAATAAGTTCTAAAAACCTTCTTGCATCCGCACAAAGTTCGGACAGACTACCAGGCTCCATTAACCCTTTGTGCCTGGATATTTTTGAGACTTTTTTCGATTTTTACTGATAACAGAAATAATAGATAAATTTCTGATGTCAACTTCTTGAACAAGGGATGATTTCTTTTAAAATCACTATGCATAAAAATCGAAATATCAACATCCTACTTGGTCATGTTAAAATGTTGTAGAGTTGAGGCTCAATACTCATGAACAAAGGCTAAGAAAAATAAATAACGTTTTCGACTAATAGCGAAAATGCCGTCCCAAAAAAGGGACACTAGGCATAAATGGGTTAAAATGAAAACAGCAATCGATGTGCGAGAAGAGGCTCCAGTTAAAAGTAAACATTTTTCCCCCCGCGGATGGCCAGCTGTTGATTACGTAATAAGCTTGCTTCAGCAAATTGTTGTTTAAAACTGAATGTTGTGTAACAACACTTGATCGTTCTATTTATTTATTATTTTTGATATTTATAACATTGGGATTTATTTTAAAAGCACTCAGCATTTCTTGAGCATACTAATTAGTTGGCAGTGTTTATTCGATAGGATTTTCCTGCACAGGGCGCAAAGCTGCAAGGCGATGAAAAAAAAATAACTTTTAGATAAACTTTATTTATTTTTTTGGGGTGGGGGTGGGGGAAGGGTTAAACTCGCACCGGGCGCAACATAGACTAATTTTGGCTGAAATTCAGTATTTTAAGAATAGAGGTTCATGTGAAAAACGGGTGCATTTAATAGAGGGTAGTGCACTTTTGCAGTATTTTACAGAACTTTTACCCTTCAAAATATATATTCAAAACTTCATTAAAATTTAATTATAGTTCTAAAATGTAGAGGTAAAAGATTTACTTCTATTTTTTTTTCTTTTTACTTAATTGAGGAGACATCGGTTGGATGTATGAAGCTATCCACTTCAGAGCACCGGACATGGACCCATCTCAGGGCGCTCTGACTTTCTCCAAAACTGAATCAAAGATTAAACCTCTTTTCTATGGGGGTAGGTTCGCATTCTGATTCGCTATGCTAAGAGTACGTGTCGGTGGTGGCGCCATCTTTTGAGAAAATTATCACTAAACAAATTTTCCGATTTTTCGTTGAAGATCGGGTAAAAAAAATTAAAAATATTGTAAATGCCGCACCCGGTAGAAATGCTGCACTTACTATTTTTGAACTTTTAAACTCATAAACGCCGCGGCGTTTCTTCCATAAATTATGGTAATTGAGCTATCAAGTGACAACAGCCGGAGAGCAAAATTCGGTTGTTTAGATTTGACTGAGTTTTGGATTTCTTTAAAAAATGAGTATCCAATTTTAAGTGTTAAAACTATGAGGGTTCTCATTCCCTTTGCATCTTCTTATCTATGCGAAACTGGATTTTCAGCTGTTGCTGTTATTAAAAGCAAATATTGTTCAAAAATTAATTTGGAAAAAGAAATGAGAGTGGCGCTATCAGGCTGTTATCCGCAATTTGAACAATTGTGCAGCGAGCAGCAGGCTACCTATCACACTAAAATGAGAACTTTTGTAAGGTATTTTTTTTTAAATATCTTTTCCTGTTAATTAAAATTAAACTCCCTTCATAATATTAAATATCAGTCCTATTAATCATGTTTATGTCCTTACCACTTCTCTAATTTCTTCTACTATATAGAGTCGTACAATTATGAAATATATATTACCGTAATTTATGGAAGAAACGCCGCACCCGGCGTAAACGCAACACCCACGAAAATGAGCTTAGTTAGCTAGAAAATTATCAGAAATGCCGCAGCCGCGATCGTATGTGGGGGGGGGGGGGGGGGGGTGATCGTGGTCAGAAGAAGTCAATGCCAGATAAAATTCAATATTTTCTAAAATAATTTCTTAATTAACAAAAATAAATAAATAAATAAAAAATATGTTGCATTACTTATTAGACCTAATTTATTAGAAAAGCTATTAAGTTGATCGGATATATTTCGAAAGAAATTGGATAAACGGTAAAAAAAAAATCTCCTTTTTTCTCCCCCTTCCCATAGAATGTTTTAAAGTATTTACCGCTATTTTAGGAAGCTTGCGATTTCTATTTTCAAGTAATCAGATATCAATGTTTATATTCACAAAGGCGAATTTATAGAAATAAAAAAATAACTTCTAAAAACCTTGTTGCATCCGCACAAAGTTCGGACAGACTACTAGGCGCCATTAAAATGAAAATAGCAATCGATGTGTGAGAAGAGGCTCCAGTTAAAAGTAAACATTTTCCCCCCGGAGATGGCCAGCTGTTGAATTACGTAATGAGCTTGTTTCAGCAAATTGTTGTTTTAAACTGAATGTTGTGTAACAACTCTTGATCATTCTATTTATTTATTATTTTTGATATTTATAACATTGGGATTTATTTTAAAAGCACTCAGCATTTCTTGAGCATACCAATTAGTTGGCAGTGTTTATTCCATAGAGTGCACAGGGCGCAAAGCCGCACGGCAAAAAAAAAAAAAAAAAATCTTTCAGATTGACTTTTATTTTTTATTTTTTATTTTTTTTTTTTTTTTTGGGGGGGGGGGGGGGGGTTAAACTCGCACCGTGCGCAACATTGACTAATTTTGGCTGAAATTCAGTATTTTAAGAACAATAGAGGTTCATGTGAAAAACGGGTGCATTTAATAGAGGGTAGTGCACTTTTGCGGTATTTTACAGAACTTTAACCCTTCAAAATATACATTCAAAACTTTATTAAAATTTAATTATAGTTCTAAAATGTAGATGTAAAAGATTTACTTCTTTTTACTTAATTGAGGAGACATCGATTGGATGTATGCAGCCATCCACTTCAGAGCACGGGACATGGACCCATCTCAGGGCGCTCTGACCGATCAAAGATCAAACCTCTTTTCTATGGGGGTAGGTTCGCCGCATTCTGATTCACTACACTGTGCTCTGTGCACGCTAGAGTACGTGTCAGTAGTGGCGCCATCTTTTGAGACAATTATCAATAAACGAATTTTTGGATTTTTCGTTGAAGATCGGCTAAAAAAAATTAAAAATATTGTAAACACCGCACACGGTAGAAACGCCGCACTTACTATTTTTTAACTTTTAAACTCATAAACGCTGCGGCGTTTATTCCATAAATTACGGTATATAATATACATATAATGACGAGGGTGCCGTGAGAAAATTTTAATCCGCTTAAGTGTGCCACGACTTGGAAAAGTTTGGGAACCCCTGATATAGTTGTATTAAATTTTGGTATATTTTTTAACAGAGTATTTTACCCATTTTGTTCTTTTGGGCCACAACAAGATGTTTCACTGAGTTCTTTCAATATCTACATTATAACTTTATTCTAATAAACTAAAAACAGAAGCATAGCAAGTACAGCCACCTTATTACAAAAACAGATTGTATTCCAGTGTGTGAGATCGTTATACAGGTAGTTACTGTAGAGCAGTCAGTGCGTTTAAAAAAGGATAAGAATTAAGAATTATTTTTGGTCCAAACTCTTGGTTATTAAAGTAAAATTTACAAGTATAAAATATGACTAATGACAGCTAATTTGTTTTAATATACAAATATAATTTCATACCAGTTCTTCATCAGGCTTCTTTTTTATCATAGAGATGTCTAAAGATGCAGGCTGTAAGATAAGGGAGTCTTTTGAATCTTGAATAAATTTATCACACAATTCTGCAAGCTGTAAAGACTGAAAAATAAAAATTAAATGTTAACACTAAAAAACATGACTGAAAAGTTCTTCTAGATTCTTAAACTAAGGGTATCAAGGAACTAAAATTTATAAATAGGAGTGCACAACCATTATAAGAGAAGGGCCATTTACAGGAAAGAGTAGACTACCAAGGACCACACCTCTAATTGAGGGAATCCAATCCTGATCCAGAGAAAATGGGATCCTGTTGGATTAGGAAATAATCCTGCCGGATTGAAACTGAGAAATAAATAATTTTTATTACAATCTTACGTTGCCTTCCCTAGTAGCAAACGGTCACCGGTTCCTGAAATGCCGATGATCGGACAGGGGGGAAGCGCAGCGCGCGCCATGCAAGGTTCTTCATCACTGTTGGTTGGTCGTGAAGTCATTTAAGTTTTCCTAAAAGAAAAATACTTGCTTTACCTAAACCTTCACGACGCTCGTGTTTTCCAACTCTCGAAACGTAACGTGTGTTCAAAAGTAAACAAGTACGAGCGAGTCTTTCAGATAAAGGTGACGCGATCACTGTGATCGCTTTAGCAGTTTTCGCCGGTAACGGTGATTAGTTTTTCTCCCGGTTTGTGCGTCAAAGTGACCTGTTGGCTCTGAGCCAATCTGGTATTTTTGTCTCAATCCAAGTTTGCGTTTGGCAGCATAGTTATGCAAATTTACTGCACTAAGAAATCGAATATAAGTACGGCGGGAAATGAACATCGCTCATGCTTGCTTGTTCTGCTTAGATTGTCGTTTGACAATATCGTCGTTATACCGGCAAGGCCGGGTGAAGGGCTGACGGGCGAGGTAAGGTGATATTTTGTAGTCCGTCAGTCAGGTAATTTAATACTTCAAATTTTTCTGCTTAATGTGTTCCATAAATATTTATAAAGTATGCTGCCTATACATGATGTTGAAGAGTGAACTGAAATTTTTGGTGTTACTGCAGAATGTGTAAAATCATCTAAGTGTCCTGTCTATGTAGTGTGGAGCATTAGATCATCTTTAATAAAATATTTGCTCTAAAAATCTTGTCATTATTTTTAAGTCTTCCACTGCGCCAGTCAAAACTCTGCGTTGGTTATTAAAGTACGTTAGAATAGCCAACACTTAAGGTTATGGGCCCAGCATGCTTCCACTGCGCAAGTCAAAACTCTGCGTTGGTTATTAAAGTACGTTAGAATAGCCAACACTTAAGGTTATGGGCCCAGTGCTCATAACCAAGTTAGGAAAAAGCAGAGCTTGTGGAAGTGATAATATCAACCTGTTTGCAGTTTTTATGGACTTTATACATCCTTTAAGAAATTGAAGTTCGACGGTTGCTGTGTACGAAGAGACGGGGGCCTCCATGGAGCAGTACCGCAGTATTCCCCTCCTGACAGCAAGCAATTGGCCGTCTTAAAAACATGAAGTTAAAAGTCCTGCTGATGCACTTTGGTGCATGGGAGTTTGTAGAGATCGAGATACCCGATAAAGACGGGGAAGTTGATACAAAGAAAGAACTTGCAGCCGCTTCAGGTGCTAAAACTGCAGATTTGCCAAAAGTCACTGTGACCCCAGCTCCAGAGGAATTGACCTGGAGAGAAAAGTGTGACCTCCAACTGCGTAAAAATCGAGCCTAACCTCTTTTATACCAGCATATTAGTGATGAATTCAAACCGATGATTTCCTGAACGACGGATGGCACTGAGGCCTGGGCAATTTTGAAGCAGCATTTTGAACCATCCACAAGAGCAAGAGTAATTCAACTCCTGGACGAGTTCTTTGGTGTCCGACACCAGCCCAGTGAAGACGTCGGTATTTTCCTATGCAGAGTAAAGGAGGCAGCCCGAAAGCTTAGAGAAGTTGGTCATGAACCCTCTCCCCTCTATGTTGGTTTCCAGATGATCCGCAGTTTACCAGCAGAGTTCCAGTCAACTGTCCAAGCTGTCTACCGCTGGTCTGACGCCGATTTCCTGCCGGACAAGATAGAGTCTGAATTGATACTTGAGGCGAACAGGCTCACCCTGACAGCTCGTGAGACGTCTACGACAAAAGAGATGGCTTTCTTCAACAAGAAGACTCCTTTTAAAAGAAACCAAGCAGGTAAATTTTCTTCTCTTGAAAAGGATCGTGAAAAGTCCAAAGTGACTGTTAGTGATAATTCTGATACTAAATTCAGTAACTTTAAAAATAGTTTCAAAAAGGGTCTTAAGGGCAAAGGGAGACCCAGGTTAGTGGGTCCTTGTTACAGATGTAAAGCCTATGGGCATCTAATTGCAAATTGTAAGGTTAAGGGACCTCGTCATGAGGGTAGCCAAGAAAGCAATCACATTGAGGTTAAATTTTCAAAATTAAAGTTCCAGGAACCGGAGGTTAATTTAACAGAAGTATCCCCAGAACCTCAAGAGGCTAATAATTCGACAATAAAAGATAACTATGATCAATGGGTTTTTGATACGGGAGCAACCTCCCATTTTTGTAAAAATAAGGATTTGTTTTTGGACCTAAAACCAGTCTCTGATATTAAAATGACCCCAGCCGTAGGAGAAATGGAAAGCCCAGTAGAGGGTAGTGGAACAATACGTTTCCACGTTAAGTGTAAAGGGGGATTTAATGAAATTACATTAAGTAATGTTTTATATAATCCTAATTTAAGAAGAAATCTGCTTTCCGGTGTAAAGTTAGAAAGAAACGGGGCAAACTTTGTAGGCAGTAATGGTAAAGTTTTAATTTACGATAAAAACTGGAATAAACTTTTTACAGCAGTGAGGAAAAATAACTTGTACTTTGTAAAACCTGCGACATACGTAACTTTAAAGAAAGACAAAGATTCCGTAGTATCTGCAAATCAAGCAAGCATTCGTAGGGAACCAGTAAGCGAATTGTGGCATGACAGGTTTTGTCACATTAATAATGACTATATAGTTTCAACAAGTAAAAATAACAGTGTTCGGGGCCTTCTAATTCTAAAGGATGAGCCAAATGATTGAATTCCCATCAAGTTAGCTAAAAGTAAAAGGGTATCCTTTAAACCAATTGGTAAGACTAGATCAAAAAGAGCCCTTGAATTGCTTCATCTAGATGTGTGCGGTCTTTTGCCTGTGTTATCCCTGGGCTTTAATCGTTATTTTCTGACAATAATTGATGATTATTCAAGAAAAGTTCACGTTTTTCCGATTAGGCAAAAATCCGATGTATTTCAGACTTTCTTAAGGTTTCAACATCGTGCTGAAAGATTTTTAAATAAGAAAATTTTGTCCGTAAGAACCGACGGAGGGCTAGAATTTTGCAATAAAGACTTTGATATTTTTTTTGAGAAGCTAGGAATAAAGCATGAAATAACCAATCCATACAGCCCAGAAATGAACGGGGTAGCTGAAAGGTTTAACTTAACAGCATTAGATGGAGTCAAAACATTGCTAGAAGCAGGTGGAGTGTCTAAGAAGTTTTGGGGCGAAGCCCTCATGTGTTTTTCTTATGTCTGGAATAGGCTATGCCATAAAGGGCAAGCGAAGACACCATTTGAACTGTACGGGGGAAGAAAACCTTCCGTCGCCCACCTCAAACGATTCGGATGCCTTGCTTTTGTTGGAGTTCCCAAGCAACTGAGGAAAAAGCTAGATATGCGAGCCAAACTCGGTATTATGTTAGGATATGCTCAACAATCAAAAGGGTACCGAATATGGTTAACTGAAGAATCAAAAATCGTAGAAACTATTAATGTACATTTTGACGAGAACAAAAGGGGGGTGGATGCGACATCAAGTCGAAGAGTTTTGAAGTACCCAGAATTTAAATTTATAATCCCAGACTATCCCGAAGAGGAAGACAACTTTGATTCTGTAAGGGAAAGTTTAGAAAAACGTCTTCAATTGGTGTCTCAAGAAACAAGTGAAAAGGAGAGTTCCCAACCAGACAAAATAGATTTAAATAAAGATGCAAATGAGCAAGTAGAATCAAGTAGATTAACTCCGTGTTCAAGCATTGCCTGGACTCGTTTGGCGAAAGAGCGTAGGGATAAGAGTAGAACAGATATATACTATGGAATACAGGGAACAAATATTAGGTTAAGATCGTACGCTAATGTAATGGACTATTGCAAACAAAATAACATTGAATATGATAGTAGTTTATTTAATTTTAGTACTAAAGATAATTCATCGGTTGAAGTTTCGGACCTGTTGAAACGTAACGAGTCTAATCTTGCAGAAGTAAAAATACCCAAATCCTATCGCGAAGCGATAAAATGCACGGAGTCTGCTGAATGGGAAAAAGCTATGATGCAAGAAATCGCTGTAATGAACGATAGAGAGGTTTGGGAATTGGTCGACCCTCCCAAAAATGTTAAGATCTTGGGAAGCAGATTGGTTTACACTTTAAAATTTAATAAAGATGGTGAAATAATGCGTTTTAAAGCAAGATTAGTTGCTCAAGGTTATGATCAGGTCAAGGGCGAAACTTATGATGAGGTCTTTTCTCCAGTAGTAAATTTTTGTATAATAAGAATGTTTTTTTGTATATTTGTATGTTATTTTAAATGGTTTAATGTGCAACTTGATATTAACAACGCATATTTATATGCGAATTTGGACAGTGAAATTTTTATGTATCAGGCAGATGGCTTTATAGAAGATCATCCTAGTAAAGTTTGTCGGCTTAAAAAAGCCCTATATGGTCTACACCAGTCGGGTAGACAATGGTTTGAAGAGGTCAATGACGTTTTGTTAAAAATGAACTTTACAAAGTTAGATTGGTGCAATTGCGCCTATACATTTAAAAAGAATCTGATATTACTGTTGTATGTAGATGACATTGTGTTATTTGCAAAAACCGCAAAGGATATAGACACTGGCATTGAATTACTACAAAGCTATTTCGACTTAAAGGTATTGGGAAAGACAAAAAAATTATTGGGAATAGAAATAGAAGAAACTGAAGACAAATTTTTTATGCACCAAAAACCTTATATAACTAAGGTCTGTAAGCAATACGAGAAGTTTAATTATCCCATAAGATCACTACCGATACCCAAAGGACAGGTTTTATCAAAACTAGATTCCCAACCACCAGCCAAGAATTTAATGAAATGAGTAAAATTCCGTATCGTAGTTTAATAGGTAGTTTAGCTTTTATTGCCAATAGAACCAGACCTGATATTAGCTACGCAGTAAATTTATTATCCCAATTCCAGAATAATCCAGGAATGAAGCATTGGGAAGCTTTGTTAAAATTACTAGGATACCTTAAAAGCACAATAGACTATAAACTCGAGCTTTCAAATATTAAAAATTTAACTTTAACATGTTTTTCTGACTCCGATTTCGCAGCTAATCGTGATGACAGGGTTTCCATAGGAGGTTACATTTTATTCATAGATAAAGCACCAATTTCATGGAAAACTTTCAAACAAAAATGCGTAAGTCTTTCCACAATGGAAGCGGAATTTGTAACACTCACGGAAGCGGCGAAAGAATTAATTTGGATTAAAAATATCTTAAAAATTAATAATATAAATTTAAGTTTAAACGAATGTATTATGCTATGTGATAACACAGCTGCGATAAGTTTTGCGAATTCATCCCTTGAGAATAGTCGGACCAAACATATACACATTAAATATCACTTTATAAGAAACTTAATAAACAAGAAGACATTTAAATTAGAATATATTAAAAGTTTATTAAATATGGCTGATATATTGACAAAACCACTGACCAGAGAACAGTTGCTTAAGTTTTGTAGAAATATTTTTGAATGCTAATGGTTGAGTATATATATATATATATATGTCTGTTTTTTTTTCAAAGTTTGAAGTTAAACACTTTTTATGCATTAGTAAATGCATTTTTTTTTTGAAATTATCAAATAAGAACTGTTTAATAGAAAAAAGGGGGGTTGTTTTCGAGAGTTGTAAAAGGGGGCCGCTTGTTGGCCGGTCGTGAAGTCATTTAAGTTTTCCAAAAAGAAAAATACTTGCTTTACCAAAACCTTCACGACGCTCGTGTTTTACAACTCTCGAAACGTAACGTGTGTTCAAAAGTAAACAAGTACGAGCGAGTCTTTCGGATAAAGGTGACGCGATCACTGTGATCGCTTTAGCAGTTTTCGCCGGTAACGGTGATTAGTTTTTCTCCCGGTTTATGCGTCAAAGTGACGTGTTGGCTCTGAGCCAATCTGGTATTTTTGTCTCAATCCAAGTTTGCGTTTGGCAGCATAGTTATGCAAATTTACTGCACTAAGAAATCGAATATAAGTACGGCGGGAAATGAACATCGCTCATGCTTGCTTGTTCTGCTTAGATTGTCGTTTGACAATATCGTCGTTATACCGGCAAGGCCGGGTGAAGGGCTGACGGGCGAGGTAAGGTGATATTTTGTAGTCCGTCAGTCAGGTAATTTAATACTTCAAATTTTTCTGCTTAATGTGTTCCATAAATATTTATAAAGTATGCTGCCTATACATGATGTTGAAGAGTGAACTGAAATTTTTGGTGTTACTGCAGAATGTGTAAAATCATCTAAGTGTCCTGTCTATGTAGTGTGGAGCATTAGATCATCTTTAATAAAATATTTGCTCTAAAAATCTTGTCATTATTTTTAAGTCTTCCACTGCGCCAGTCAAAACTCTGCGTTGGTTATTAAAGTACGTTAGAATAGCCAACACTTAAGGTTATGGGCCCAGCATGCTTCCACTGCGCAAGTCAAAACTCTGCGTTGGTTATTAAAGTACGTTAGAATAGCCAACACTTAAGGTTATGGGCCCAGTGCTCATAACCAAGTTAGGAAAAAGCAGAGCTTGTGGAAGTGATAATATCAACCTGTTTGCAGTTTTTATGGACTTTATACATCCTTTAAGAAATTGAAGTTCGACGGTTGCTGTGTACGAAGAGACGGGGGCCTCCATGGAGCAGTACCGCAGTATTCCCCTCCTGACAGCAAGCAATTGGCTGTCTTGGAAACATGAAGTTAAAAGTCCTGCTGATGCACTTTGGTGCATGGGAGTTTGTAGAGATCGAGATACCCGATAAAGACGGGGAAGTTGATACAAAGAAAGAACTTGCAGCCGCTTCAGGTGCTAAAACTGCAGATTTGCCAAAAGTCACTGTGACCCCAGCTCCAGAGGAATTGACCTGGAGAGAAAAGTGTGACCTCCAACTGCGTAAAAATCGAGCCTAACCTCTTTTATACCAGCATATTAGTGATGAATTCAAACCGATGATTTCCCGAACGACGGATGGCACTGAGGCCTGGGCAATTTTGAAGCAGCATTTTGAACCATCCACAAGAGCAAGAGTAATTCAACTCCTGGACGAGTTCTTTGGTGTCCGACACCAGCCCAGTGAAGACGTCGGTATTTTCCTATGCAGAGTAAAGGAGGCAGCCCGAAAGCTTAGAGAAGTTGGTCATGAACCCTCTCCCCTCTATGTTGGTTTCCAGATGATCCGCAGTTTACCAGCAGAGTTCCAGTCAACTGTCCAAGCTGTCTACCGCTGGTCTGACGCCGATTTCCTGCCGGACAAGATAGAGTCTGAATTGATACTGGAGGCGAACAGGCTCACCCTGACAGCTCGTGAGACGTCTACGACAAAAGAGATGGCTTTCTTCAACAAGAAGACTCCTTTTAAAAGAAACCAAGCAGGTAAATTTTCTTCTCTTGAAAAGGATCGTGAAAAGTCCAAAGTGACTGTTAGTGATAATTCTGATACTAAATTCAGTAACTTTAAAAATAGTTTCAAAAAGGGTCTTAAGGGCAAAGGGAGACCCAGGTTAGTGGGTCCTTGTTACAGATGTAAAGCCTATGGGCATCTAATTGCAAATTGTAAGGTTAAGGGACCTCGTCATGAGGGTAGCCAAGAAAGCAATCACATTGAGGTTAAATTTTCAAAATTAAAGTTCCAGGAACCGGAGGTTAATTTAACAGAAGTATCCCCAGAACCTCAAGAGGCTAATAATTCGACAATAAAAGATAACTATGATCAACGGGTTTTTGATACGGGAGCAACCTCCCATTTTTGTAAAAATAAGGATTTGTTTTTGGACCTAAAACCAGTCTCTGATATTAAAATGACCCCAGCCGTAGGAGAAATGGAAAGCCCAGTAGAGGGTAGTGGAACAATACGTTTCCACGTTAAGTGTAAAGGGGGATTTAATGAAATTACATTAAGTAATGTTTTATATAATCCTAATTTAAGAAGAAATCTGCTTTCCGGTGTAAAGTTAGAAAGAAACGGGGCAAACTTTGTAGGCAGTAATGGTAAAGTTTTAATTTACGATAAAAACTGGAATAAACTTTTTACAGCAGTGAGGAAAAATAACTTGTACTTTGTAAAACCTGCGACATACGTAACTTTAAAGAAAGACAAAGATTCCGTAGTATCTGCAAATCAAGCAAGCATTCGTAGGGAACCAGTAAGCGAATTGTGGCATGACAGGTTTTGTCACATTAATAATGACTATATAGTTTCAACAAGTAAAAATAACAGTGTTCGGGGCCTTCTAATTCTTCATTTAAGTTTTCCTAAAAGAAAAATACTTGCTTTACCTAAACCTTCACGACGCTCGTGTTTTACAACTCTCGAAACGTAACGTGTGTTCAAAAGTAAACAAGCACAAGCGAGTCTTTCGGATAAAGGTGACGCGATCACTGTGATCGCTTTAGCAGTTTTCGCCGGTAACGGTGATTAGTTTTTCTCCCAGTTGGTGCGTCAAAGTGACGTGTTGGCTCTGAGCCAATCCGGTATTTTTGTCTCAATCCAAGTTTGCGTTTGGCAGCGTAGTTATGCAAATTTACTGCACTAAGAAATCGAATATAAGTACGGCGGGAAATGAACATCGCTCATGCTTGCTTGTTCTGCTTAGATTGTCGTTTGACAATATCATCGTTATACCGGCAAAGCCGGGTGAAGGGCTGACGGGCGAGGTAAGGTGATATTTTGTAGTCCGTCAGTCAGGTAATTTAATACTTCAAATTTTTCTGCTTAATGTGTTTCATAAATATTTATAAAGTATGCTGCCTATACATGATGTTGAAGAGCGAACTGAAATTTTGGTGTTACTGCAGAATGTATAAAATCATCTAAGTGTCCTGTCTATGTAGTGTGGAGCATTAGATCATCTTTAATAAAATATTTGCTCTAAAAATCTTGTCATTATTTTTAAGTCTTCCACTGCACCAGTCAAAACTCTGTGTTGGTTATTAAAGTACGTTAGAATAGCCAACAATCACGTCGGGGGCTCTTATTTCGGATTTTGCTCGGGCATGTCCTCTCCTGAATAGAATGGTTGGATCATCGGCAAGGGGGGAAAATTGGGCGTAGAGCCGTTGTAAAGCCGATGCGATTGAGGTTATATTCATCTCGGAAGAGCAAACACCTTGCAACTTAGGATGTGAAGCCTATGACCTTTGATAAAAGTTTTAAACTGAACAATCGATAAAAATTGGGGTATATCCCAGCTAGATAAAAAAATTTTAAAAGTAAAAAAAGCGAATTTGAACTTCTTCCTCTTCTCTTTGAATTTTAATGCTTCCATCTGAACTTCACTTTTCAAGCTTCCGAGACTTGGTTTCGAACTGGGGAACTAACGCTTGGTAGCCGGGCAATCTAACCACTAGACGGGGGTCTGACTCGTTATCGGCTAGACTAAAATTTGAAGTGATTGTTGTTTCAAGTTCGGAATTGGAACATTTAAGTTTCTTAATTAAATAAAACTATACTCTTCCTGTACACTACTCAAAATTAAAAAGATTTTGCGATTTCTATCCGTTTTAAGCATTTGGGACCTGTGTACGGCCGTAAAAAAAAAAAAGTTTGTCTGTCTGTCCTTCTGTCTTTTCTTATTCACACATCACGTAAAAGTGACTAAAGCGAAAGGAATGAAATTTACTGACATGATAGGCAATCACCCACCTTAAGCTTTTTTTAATCTGATGTGTGGTATCAACCTATTTTCATTTCAAGTGACTTTGCATTTTTCTAATAATAAGTTTTACAATCAACCCATTTTTATTTAAAGTAATTTTGTTCTTTAATAATAAGTTTTGCAACAAGTGTTTCTTTTTCAATAACTTACAATAATTTTGCTATCTTTTAATGAGTATTTTACCTTTTTTTAAGTTAATAATGATATATCTTTAATGCTTCCTTAAATATTTTCTTTTAAATATTTGCTTAATTCACTTTATTTATTATGTTTTTGCCTTAAATCTGTTTTTCTATGATACCAATTTGGTGACCCCATGTTATTTTTTTTTCCTTCCTACTTCTGAAGCTAAATCCTAAGATGTTTACTTAAATTTAAATGTTTACCTTTTATTTTATTCTTTTACTAATATTTTGGATTAGAGTTTGGTCCTAGTTAGGAATAATTCTCAATTTTGAGCGTTTCCCCGTGCGATTTGACCATTTTTACGGCCTAGGTATTGTTTTGGTCAATCGCCATTTTTTTTTCCTGTTTCGAATAACGCACGTTTCAAATTCTCGCCATCTTGAAACAGACCTCCATTTTTTAAAGCCGAGCGCGTCCTTTCACACTCGATGCTTCTTCCCGCGTAAATCTGGTCTGGAACTTTCTCGAAGGACGCCAGCAGCTGGCGATCGCTGATTGGCCGAGAGGGCCGCCCGCTTAGTAGCGTGGCTGGAGTGAAGGTGACGCGATCAGTCAGTTGAGGTCGGAGAACGTTGGAGTGAGCTGGTAAATGTTTTTTTCGTCTCCCAGACTGCAAGGATGCTGGGCGCACGGATGATCTCCGGGCCACCAAAAGCGTTATGAATAAATAGACTGGCGGGAAGGTGACAAGGCGGCGGTACCTGGCGGTAAATAGCAGAGGAAACAACAAGATGTTTTCGACGAAATAAGCGAATTTTTTCCACACCATGACGGCCAGACGAAGGAGAGAGATAAGTGTGTCGAGTCGCTGAAGATCACAGGTGACGCTTTTCTCTACCTTTTTTTTTTTTTGCCATGCGGACTCAAGGTTCCAGCAGATTTATTTTTAATCACGGATGCTACGCCCGGCTTGCCGGCCTGTGAACATTTGAGGACTCTCTCCACCTACTCCTCCCAAATTTAGATGCAGAAATGATTTCCCCACGTTTCCATCACTTCAAGACCACTTTCTAGACCCACTGCTCGCCTGTCCAAGTACCCGATGCTGTTGCCCGCACAGATATTGTTGTAATGTTACCATCATGCGCCATTTTGGGCGCACGCGTCATGTCCCACATCCCCCTTAATGTTGTTTCTTACCTAGTACTCCGTCCCCTTGTTTGTTTTTTTTTATTATCATTTTTTTTTTGTAACATTTTAGCTGCACCTTAATTCATTTTTTTTTTGGTTATTATTATTTTTTCTTTTTTTGAAAAAACGTCAAAATCCTTTTTTTTTTTTTTTTGCAAGAATGTAATTTAGTGCCATAAGTATTATTTTGAGTACAAGTTAGTTAACTACATGGGTAAAAAATTGTTTTATTAACTATTTTTAGAGAGGCCTCTCTTATAATTTCTATAATGACTTGTAAACGATGTTCTCAATAATTTTAAATGTTATCTGTGGCATTAACGCTGATTAAATTTCTCAGATAAACTGATGTAAGAATGTGCACAACAGGGTGTCATAAGATGCATAAATGTATTTCTGTTTGAGCAGTATAATTTGGCCAATTTCAATGAAATGAAAACGTGTAATTCTCCCATGTTGATCGTTTAAGCTTTAATTCACTTAAGTGTTTATTTAAGCTGTTGGTGCCTAAGTGTAAAATTGCAGCCAATTTTCATAACAAATTTTGTTCACAAGTTCATGTTTATTTCTGTTCATCTGTTGTGCCAACGATTACAATGCTCTTTAAGTTTTGAACCATTCTTTTCAGATTTTAAATAAATTGATTTATTTCTTGCAAAAAAATGTCTCTTTATTGTCTGTGCTTGTTTCACACACACCTATTTCCTTTCAGCTGAGGCAATTCCGACCGTAATCTGGGGTTCGGGTTAATTTATGTTTGGTGCTTTGCCGTTAACTTTAGAACACAACGCAAATCTTTCAAATTTATTTTTAATGAATATCTAAATTTTTTTTATGGCAACATGGCAAATCACCTTCGTCGGATTAAAAAAAAAAATTATATTTTGAGATTTTTTCTGAAAATTGTTTCAAACTGCGTAAATTTTTGTCGGCGCATCACATACGACTTAAGTGAATAAAGCAAAATTTAGTGACACGATAGGTGGTCGTACAATTTAAACAATGCCCCTAAAGTTTCTTAAAATTTGGATTAGATTTTGAGAAAACTGTTCAAACTGCTTAAATCCCAGCTAGAAAATGTTTGCACTTCTTATGCAAAAAATTTGCATATAAAGTGAATATTTTCAATACTTAGTATACACTTTTTGACAATATAGAATATTCACCTTTTAGTATGCATAAAAACTGTATGTAATTTGCACAAAACGTGTATGCTTTCAAAATATTAAAAAATATCCTTTTTATGCACAAATTGTACACAATCTATACTTTTTTTGCAGAAAAAAGTAAAGACATTTCTAGCTGGGTATATTCATCTCGGAAGAGCAAACGCCTTGCAACTTAGGATGTGAAGCCTATGACCTTTGGTGAAACTTTTAAACTGAGCAATCGATAAAAATTGGCACATATATCGTTGATTTGCATATTAGCTTGTTTATTTCTTTTATTGTATCAATTAATTCATGTACTTTCATATGCATATATAATTTTATAAGTAAATATCCTTTTCTTCAAAGCTCTAGGCAAGAATGCAAGTTTTTGAATGAAATGTCATTAAAAATTTACACAAAGGAAAATTTCTTATATACATATATATTAAGTTCGCACTTTTTCAGGAAACTTTTTTAGTCATTTTTAGTCACTGACAAATTTTGTTTTAAAAATATTCCTTGTCTCCCCTTTTTGACAGAGATTGACTAAGGCAAGGTGCCCTTTTAGCTAGCACAAGATAGATACATACAGGAGAACACGACAAATCTAAGAGCAGGAAGAGGACAACATGATTCAGCATTTTCTCGCCTGTCTTGTCTTCCCGCGTAATAGCTTAGCCAATCAGCAACCTTAAAACAAACATATGGTGTGCATATGATGCTCTTTGCACATTAATGAAGGAACGTAGATATCGAGCCGTTCAGCTACTTGGGAGAAAGACCGATATAAACCTGTTTGCTCGCTTTACCCTTCGCAATCTTGAAAGCGCCTATCAGATCTCAGTGTAAAGATTCGATCATCGGGAAAAGATGAACATACGAAAAATTAAGGATGATCAGTAATGATCAGGCGATGAATAGCCGATGCACCGATCATAGGCCTGGTAAAGCCCGAGCAAAGATTGCTGCTAGGGTTACCTATTACCAAATGAGCAAAAATTTTACATATTTATGCATCAGCTGACAATACATGAATCAATAATTAGAAATTTTAAAGTTTTAATTTTTTTAACTATCTTTCAATGGGAGTCTGGATAAAATATTGTAATGTAAAAGGACGGACTTACATTAAAATATTAAAAGGTTAAAATACACATTAAAATCCAACGGCAGCAGCTTTCAGTGGCACTGAAGAAATATATATATCAAGTTTAGATACTAAATATATGAATACATTGCAGTAAAGAATATAGGGATGCACCGAATAACTTATTTTGCCGAATACCGAATATTCGGCCGAATACCGATTACTTGGTTAACATTTATTAAACTTATTAAACTGTTATTAAACTTTGATTGCAATGATTAATTTAATTAGTTTTTTCTTAAACAATATTTCATATGGTGTAAAACTTCAAAAATTAAAATGCTGCAAAAGTTAATATCCAAGTGTGTTTCCTTTATATATTATTAATAGCCTTTTTAAATATTAGTGAAATGCTGGTAATTTTTTTACCTGCATATTTTATTTAAAAAATTAGCAGTTAATTGATTTTACATATTTATGAACGCTTAATGTTATGAGTTTTTTTTTTCCTGGTTATTGTTTCAAATTTAAATAAGTCATAGCAAGTTTAATGTAATGTGTCATAAGATTTAAGAAAAATTGAAAAGCAACAAAACTCAAATTTAACATCTGAGTGTTTTCTCTTACATTAAAGCTAATTTCATTGTGATATTGGTTTTTTGTGTAATTGTGGAATGCTACGCTAGGGCTATCTGCCAAGAATGGGTGCCTTGGTAGAAGGACTTCGCTTATTCACATGTGATATTAGTAAGTAACAACTTGAATCAATTTAGTACTATGGTACTATACTATATCTTTCATTCATGGTATAAAAAATATCTATTTGTTTACCGATTGGGGAATACTTAAATTTGTTTACTAATTGGTTGCCGAATATTTAAGTATTCGGCCGAACCGAATATTTGGTTTGTGTGCCGAATAGGCAGTATACCGAATACCAACTGAATATTCGGTACATCCCTAATATTAAAGGATTTTTGTATACATGGATAACATTTATTTTCACAAATGATGAATATCGAGACATATACTAGTATACGTACACTTCTATACTAAACTTCTTTATAATATAAATGAAAAAAAAATTGCACAACTCACAGTACTTATCTTTAAAAACTTTTGAGACTTTCTTATAATAAAATTTACAAAAAGAGGCTCGAACGTTGGCTCATGGATTTTGATCAAATGCTGGTGGGTTTTAGAGGACCCTGAGTATAGTAAAATGTCAGAAAATTAGCTTACAACTCAAGATAATGGCAATTTAATTTTTGTACATAACAAATGTTTTTATGAATTAATAAATAAAAATCTGTTGAAAAGTACAAAATTTTTGGGCCCTTGAAATTGGTGGGCCCAGGGCAAGTGCCCCGGTTGCCCTGTCGATAAACAGGCTCTGCAGAGCATGATTAGCAGCTCAGGACAAAAAATAATTGCAAGCCTTTCAAATTTGTCCACTTACTAAATTGTGCATCTTATCGGATTTGTATCCGAATGTGTACTGGATTTTTTTTGTTTGTTTTTTCCCCTACTCATGGTGCGTATGGTGAAATAAGTTTATATTTACTAAGTTCATCTAATTATAGTTTAAAAAGTGAGTTTTAAAAGTGGTATGAAAATTATAACCTTAACCTTCACAGGGTGTTCACCCAAGTCAGAAGGCAAAAATAGTATCATTAGCAGCCTCACCAAAGTAAAAAATTCGCCAGTTTAGTAGCCATTTTCTGAATTTAGTTGCCAAAATTAGTAGCATTTTTGCATGATTTTGTAGTTAAGAAATAAATATATGCCACTTAGCTTCATTTAAGGAGGAATGAATAAAATAATGAATTACAAAACTTCATGTGTTATATCTACAGAGCATATAGTACATTTATTTGTATACCACAATTAAAACAAGAAAGATAAATCATGCCAAACGCATCGACACACACACAGCCTCATCAGCACAGTGGTTATGTCAATGAAAATGGTAGGTGGCCGAAGTGTGAAGGCCCCATCAGGCAGATGTCAATCTAATTGTGTGGAGTTTTGGTAGGTTTTCTCCAGATGTAGCGTAGATGAACATTAAAACCCCTTAGAAAGTCCTCCTACCAAAGCAACCTCCATCCTTGGCAGATAGCCCTAGTGTAGTGTTGCCATAATCACAGAGAAACACAAGCACACACACACCCTAAGCAGACAGCCCTTCTGTAGCTTTGGTTTATTTCTAGTCTTGCACATCTCAAAAATGAAATATGACTGCCCACAAAGTGTAATGTATTGGAAATCTTTTGAGATGTCCTGTGGAAGAACTATAACTGCTACATACAAAATTTTTAATAGGGTACATGGTATAGTATCAGGTTATAACGAAAGTTCCCCGCCAAATCTGCTTGAGTCAGCTCATGTGGCACCCAGCGATTGAACTTGTACATGAAGTTTATGGGATGCATAGCATGGCTAATGGGCATGGCATTAATGTCTAACTCTTTAGCTAGCTCTCAAGTGGTTAAATACTGCTCTTCTTCCACAAGTTCTCACAGGTGGCCCTCATCAACATCAGTAGGCCGGCCAGAGAGAACACCCAGCTCCTTGAATGTCATAGGCCCTGTTTTTTAACTTTCAGTACCAAACCTTCACAGTGCCATATGTTACAGTAGAATCTAAATTACACACATACTTCTTTGACATTCTGTAGCACTTTTTGCAAGAGAACTGGAAGTAAATGATGGTTCTAATCCAGTAACGTGATAGTTCCATTTCAGACACCTTGTACTTAATGATAACGATATTTTTTAACAACACAGTGTTCTAAGGTAGCTTTCTTTCAAATGACAAATATTGTTTGACAAAATATGAGCAAACACACCAACGTGAACTGTTTGCAGATGATATTTGTGGTGGCGGGAAACTTTCGTTATAACCTAATACATAGAAATAATGTGTATAAATTTCCTAGATATCAGTGAATATTTATTGGAGTTAAGAGCAAGGACGGACAGATAGACAAACGGAAATCAAATACTTTTCATACTTGATGGAAAGTGTTAAAAATATAAATATTTCTCCCATACAATATAACAGTATCACACTAACACGGAAAGCCAGAAATTTATTCTTTTAAGGGTCAGCCGTTAAAATTAATGTTCCATGACCTAAAAAATTCAAAATTTGCAACTTTGCTCCATGTAAATCCGTCCATGCTTGAACCATTGCACGTTCAAGGCTGGAGACGCCAGGCTGCTACTTTCAAGAAAAAATGTTGGAAAAACATTTCACCTTAGGGGAATTCATTTCAAAATTGGATTTTCGAAGGGATGGAAAGAGAGCTTACAACTTCCTGGCTGTACTGGTGAAGTACTCGAAGGTGATCGTAAATACAAGGTTGGTTGGTATAAATTGTTGTCACATATCATGGAGAATCTTGAAGAGAACCAACACTGTGTTGTATAGAATCAAAACAAGGCATCGAGCTCCATAGAGAGAATTAAGATTTATCTGCGAATGCAGCACAGTTAAAAAGATTTTTGATAAGTCGACATTGTAATTATTTCACTTTGAATACGAGCAAACTAAATCCGATTTCAAAGGAATGAATGAATCATAACTGGTCATGAAGCACAAAAAAAAGGAGATCCACACACTTGAAGGAGTGGGCCAAAAAAATTTTGACCCGTACTACTGTTGTGGTTGAGAGACATCCATTTTTTTCGCTCGTCGACTCTCCTACAGTGACGGAAGGAGCACTGAAGCACACAACACAAGGATGAGATCACATATCACGTTTTTAGACGTAATTATTTATTTGTTCAGAACATTAGATTCATTTGACTATTAAAAACTTGAAAAAAGTTACACATATAAAAACATGCTAACTTGGGGAAGCATCTTCATAAAAAATTACAGCGTTGATGCCATTGTGGCCTTGCGTGTCGGCGGGCAAAAGCCTCCTCAGGTGAAGTGAGTGGCTTGCCCCACCGAAAACAACTGCCTAACTGCTAAAAAAGTGACCGTTAAACATATTCCTATAGAAAGGAGGGAACCTCGATCTTTCTCGAACAATCTAAGCATTAGCAGGTGTTTTACGAGACTCTGCACAGCAGGGATAAAACCGCAAGAGAAACACATCTGCTTCAGCCGAGCAGATATATGCAAGCAAGCGAAGGGGAGTTATTATTATTATTCTTTTAGCATGCACAAAACTGGCATCAACTGTTATTTTACTTTTTTTATTTAAGCAGCTGATAAGAGCGAAATGATTTAGAAGTACGTTATTGCGCTGCAGATGAAAAGGCTGAAAGGAAAATTGAAAGCTTTAAAAAACAGTTATTGTTAAAAACTTTTAAATTAAATTTATAGTCCAGTCAAATTAGGAAAAATGGGGGGAAAAAATTTATATGTTTTTGAAACTTGGGGAAAACACTAATTGGGTATGTAGTTGTATGGAACAGAAAAGTTCCCCCTCTCGGGGTGCCGCGTCCCCCCCTTTGGCACCCCAAAAGTTCGTTTATTTAGATTTTCACTTCTATCTCAAAAACCGTTCGTCTTATCAAAAAAATGACAATTACAAAATCAAAGCTGATAAAATTTCCTACAAGATTGTAACTGGTTATTTTTTTCTATATGCAATAACTTTCGAGATATGTTTCAGACAAAATTGCAAATTTTTGGAAAACGGGGAAAATTTTGGGAATTTTAACAAATTTTGTCTTTCAACTCTTCAACCCTCATTTTTACAGCAATTGGTTTCCTAACAATGTTGTAGAGTATTCAATTACCTTTAAAGTGAGTTATTATTTGTAACTTTATCTTTAAATCATCAAAAGTTATTGCAATTTGAAATTTTCAATAAATTTAGTAAATTTGAATGAAAACTACATTCGCGTCAAAGTATGACAAAATCTAGGAATAAAATTATAAAGTTTTGAAACTTTGGGAAAACATTGGTTAGGGATGTAGTTGCATGAAACAGAAAAGTCCCCCCCCTATGAGAGGGGGAGGGGGCGTCCCCCCTTTAGCCCCCCTAAAAAAGGTCCTTTTTTGGGATTTTCAATTTTTTTTTCTCAAAAACCATACGTCATAGCAAAAAATTGTCAATTACAAAATGAAAGCTGAGGAACTTTACCACAAGATTGTTGGGGTTTATTTTTTTCTAGATACAAAAGCTTTCGAGATATAAGTTTTAGAAAAAACGCAAGGTTTTGGAAAACGCTTCTTTTAATCACAATTTTCAACTATGCGTTATACTAGCTCTTAAACCCTCACTTTTACAGGAGTATTCAATTCCTTTAAAATAAGTTATTATTTGTGATTTTATCTTAAAAGGATAAAAAATTATAGCAATTAAAAATTTTCAATAAATTTTAGAGAATTCGAATGAAAACTACATTGCTCGATCAAGTACGACAAAATCTAGAAAATAATTTATAAAGTTTTGAAACCTGAGGAAAACACTTGTAGGTAGTGCAATATTAAGAAACAGGAAAGTTCCTCTACCTTGGGGGGCACAGCCCCCCTATCCTCCAAATTTTTTTTAATGCAAAATGGTTCTTTTTTTCAATAAGCTCTTCAATAAGCAATATTACATAAGCCTACAATTTGGTTTTATTTAGTTTTTTTTTTAATTTCTTCCTCCTATTGTTTCTGCTGAACTAGTTACATTTTATTCGTATATAAATGCATATTTAACACATAAATGTTAGTACTAAAGTGTAAATTAACCCCCTCGCCCACCTCCCAAAAAATGTTTTGAAAGTGATATTTTTTACATCAATAGAATTCTGTAATGCAATACATCTGTAATATTATGTACTTTGACATTGCATTTCAGTGATCATTCATCATCAGAATTAATAATGTCAGCAAAATTAATAAAAAAATTACTGCATAATTATAGCACACTTACTTTCTCGTGTATGCAAATCTGTATAATAATAGTGCAACAAACCTATGGAACAATTTTATTTTTATAAAAAATGTATCCTCATAGTCTTCCTGCACATTGCTGTACAGCGCAAACTGGCCTTTGCACACATGCATTTCTTTCCGGAAGTTTGAATACTGCCTCGTGAAATTCGTAATAATATTGTTTCTGGAGCTGGTTTTCGTTTCATATAAGCTAGAGAGAGCGATGAGTTCAGTTCTCTACACCCTCAGCCCCAAAGCAGAATGTTTTGCAATGTTCTGCAACGCTCTCTCAACTAGCCAAAAATGTTCTGCAGGAAATATACCTTAATATACAGAGGGCTATTATGTTAGGATATTAGTAAGCGTAACCTATATCTAAAATATTAAATGCAATTAGAGAAACTTTGTGTAATTATCAAAGTAACAAGGAAATGAAACATTAACCGAACAGATATATATATGTAGAGAAAATATTTCGAACTAAAGCTTAAAATTCCCGGTCGCCAGTCGCCAGGTGGCGATTAAACTTAAAAAACTGGCGATTTACGACTTTCTGACTACCGGCCAGACGAATTCTATTGTTTGTTAACTCAGGTTTCGCACTAGACTGAGGGATTCTGCGATTCTTGCAATGCCACACAGAATCCCCCTCAAAACAAACAAACAACAAAAAAAACAAAAAAAAAAAAAAAAAAAAAAAAAACAGTAGCGGGCTTTTCCAGTGTGCTGGGTTGTTCAATTTTGATGAAGCAGCTAAATATTTAATGGGATAAAGAATCAAATATCATTAAATTCTATTGTTATCAAAATCATTTGTGTATTATATTGCTAATTTTAATATTTATAATCTGCTGAGCTCATTCTAGGCGAGGTCAGTGGTGCGCCGCGCCCCGATGCCCTTTAAAAAAAAAAATTCGTTAGCGCCCCAATGATGAAAAACTAGACACCTTCTTTTGCCAGCGAAGTTCATTTTAATCTCTAAGAAAGTTTCTTTAGCCCTTTTATTTGTTTGCTTACACCTAATGTGTTAATGATACTTGTCAAATGAAAAGGAGGAATTTGCACAACTGCTATGGTAATAGAACTCTCCTGCCCTCTTTCCCCCTAACGGAAGCACTCGGGAGGCCCAGTCCGGGTAGTAGCGGACCTTGATGAGAAGGGGGATGGAAATCGACTGTGTAAAAACTAATTCATCTATAATTTTTTTATTAATGGACCGATTTGTTTGAAAATTTGGGGATCACTTTTAAATGCAAAAATTGATTCAGAGTCTAAATTTTAGAAAGACATCTTAATTTGTTCAAAAGTTAGAAATTTATTGTCAAAACATAATTTCTTTCCCCTTTCTTACTTTGTGGCTTGGAGTTACAGAATGCTTTGTGGTTTTCTTTGTGAGCTAGACGGGGAGGCAAATGTTCTTATCTCCTTTCCGGCTATTTCAATATTACCACTTAAATAGATGACCAGCTGATTGTTAATATCAACGGAATATTTATTATGGCTGCATGATAATCCTGAAAAAATTTTTAGCTATTGTTGTCTATTAAAAAAAAATTAATTAAGAACTGGAATTTGTAGTGGAATAAATATTGAATAACTGGAATAGATATTTATACCATTATAGGGTTATTTTGAACAGAAGAGTTATTAATATTTTTATGCATTAACTATAATATTTTAATTGTTTGAACTTTGCAAAATAGAGAATGAAAATAAAAGTAAAATAATTTTCTCAATAAAAAGACTTTTGTTCCTTAAGACTTCTGGGTATTTCATATTTAAAATCTTTTCTCTTCCTTTATAATCTTACCCCCCCCCTCCCTACAACCAAATGCTCAGAAGTCTGGTGCACTTCAGACCCTGTGTCTCCTTGTCATGAAGTATGCAAAAGTGCTAGTGCAAATATAATGAGACGTTTCTTTGGTGAAGATGGGCCTGGAAAGTTGATATGTGTTTGCACTGCTGACATTTTATATACAGCTTTCTTTCCATCTTTTTCTGGGGAGTTAAATGAGTATGGAGAAAAAGAACTTGCAGAATTCTGTACAGTTTTTAATAAAATATATTGAATTTTTCGATTTTTCAGAAGAGATAATCAGGCCAATAATTTAAATTTATCATATGCTATCGATGTTAATTTTTATATAAGTAAGGCTAAATATTCTTAATTGCAACAAAAACCATAAAATATTCAAATGTTGCATTCGCAAAATGTCGCAATTCTCAAGATTTTCAGACCGATGTTTCGAAATCGTGTAAATTTTCGGACCCGTTTATAGTACTTTTGCATTTCTAAATGCATCCATAATTACTTAAAGCATAGTATTATCTATAATAATTATGAATAAACTGTAATAGGAAGACCAGTTTAACAAAACAATCGTTCACAGCATAAACTTGCAAGAGCGCGAAACATCCGGAGCATCGTTACTGCATTTGCTACGGCGGTAAAATCTGAAATTATGAATATATATTAAATAATTTGCAACCATGTAGTTACTAAACATAACTTCTGACATTGCAGTATCAAGATCGACAGGCGGAATTGCTTAATCTCCCTTTTCCTTTCTAAGTATGCGCGCATATTTGTTTGAAAATCCTGATCGCGTTTTCTTGTTGTGTCAGCAGAAAACAAACATCGGAGAGGCACCTTTAAGGTCAGCTCATAGCTCACGAAAGATGAAATAAAAAAGCTATTTAATAAACATCCTATTCAGAAAGGGTAAATTATTTGCAAAAATGCATTTTAACGGGTTGCATGTATGAAGGTCTAATTTTAGTACTTGTAATTTTGAAGTGGCCATTTTAATCGATTGTATTTTTGTAAAGGAGCCGTTTTAATCCAATTTTTTTAAAGGGGTCGCACATAACAATTCTCAGTTTTATATGTTCCTATAATTTTTAAAAATTATAGGAGTATTACACTCAAAGCAAGGAACTTTGTCTCGAGCAGACATATTTACCGGGGGAAAAAACGTAGCTAGAAAATGAATGTGAATGATATTGAAGTGATAAGCGCTGTCCGTTCTCCACATGTGGGGTCCAAAAAGGTGGCGCTCTCCCAGAAGGAGATGATCAGGCGCCTTTTGGGTGATAATTCACTTTTGACTAATTGCCGCCGTGTCATCTCCCCCCCCCCCCCACACACACACAAAGGAATATATTCTTTCTATGCCTGGATGCAGGAGAGGAAATGGTATCCATCCAGATTGCTGTCTGGCTTTTGAGTTTGACTTTCTGTTTAAAGTGATTGATTTCTCCCCTCTCTCTCCCTTTACAGTCCTCATCCGTAATTGTTCTGCAGCGGAGCTCTTTGTTCTGCAACGCACGTCGCCGATTTTGGCATGTTCTGCATTGGGGACCCTCAGTTTCTGGATTCCAAATTGTTCTTTGTTATCCCCGCTCATTTCACTTGGCCGTCTTTTGAAGAATTTTCCCAGATTTTCGGACAATGATTTAAAGATAAGGAAAATGTAACAGAAGAGAGCGGAATTTCTTTAAAAAAGGAGATTACAAATTTTGATAATTCGACTGTTCGATTCTCTGAATTAAGAATCAGCAGCTAGAAGGAAAGTTAGTCGAAATATGGGATGAAAAAAAAAGCGTTTTCCATAAATTTGCGAGGATTTCTAAAACATATCTTGAAGCTATTCGATATAGAAAAAAAATACTAAGAATAAAGATATCGAAAAATAAATAATTTGATACATAAAAAAATAAAAATTATAATCTTCTAGGAAATTTTATCAGCTTTCATTTTGTAATTGGCATGCTTTTGCTAAGAAGCAGCAATTTTGAGATAAAAATGAAAATCTAAAAAGGGAACTTTGAGGGGGAGGGGGCTAAGAGGGGGGCACGGCACCCTTAGAGACTGTTTCATACAACTACATACCCAACCAGTGTTTTCCCCAAATTTCAAATGTTTATAAGCTTTTTCCTAGGTTTTTTCTTGCACTCTGACGCACAATGCACTTTTCATTTGAATTCCCTAAAATGTATTGAAAATTTCAAATTGCTGTAACTTTTTATCATTTAAAACTACAATTAAATATAAAAATTAAATTAAAAAGTAATTGAATACTTAGCTTTAAACCCATTCCTGTCAAACTGATGGTTGAAGAGCTATAAGGCAAAGTTAGTGGGAAATAGTGATAAAAAGAAGCGTTTTCCAGAAATTTGCGATTTTTTCTAAGATGTATATCTTGAAAGATTTTGCATCTAGAAAAAAATAACCCATGACAATCTTGTAGGAAATTTCATCAGATTTCATTTTGTATAGACATTTTGTTGCTAGCATGCACGGTTTTTGAGATTTGGGAAAATCCAAAAAAAAGGTCCTTTTGGGGGGGGCTAAAGGGGGGAAGTGGCACCCCAAGAGGTGGGACCTTTTCTGTTTCATACAACTACATCCCCAATCAATGTTTTCCTCAACTTTCAAAACTGTATAATTTTTTTCCTAGATTTTGTCGTACTTTGACGCGCAATGTAGTTTTCATTCAAATTTGCTAAATTTATTGAAAATTTCAAATTGCAATAACTTTTGATCATTTAAAGATAAAGTTACAAAAAATAACTCACTTTAAAGGTAATTGGATAATCTACAACTTTGTTTCAAAAACAATTCCTATAAAACTGAGGTTTCAAGAGCTATTAGACAAAATTGGTTAAAAATCTGGATAAAAAGAAGCGTTTTCCAAAAATTTGCGATTTTGTCTAAAACATATCTCGAAAGCTATTGCATATAGAAAAAAATAACCAATTACAATCTTGTAGGAAATTTTATCAGCTTTGATTTTGTAATTGACATTTTTTTGTTAAGACGAACGGTTTTTGAGATAGAAGTGAAAATCTAAAACAGTGACCTTTTGGAGGGGGCCAAAGGGGGGACGCAGCACACCGAGAGGGGGGAACTTTTCTGTTTCATACAACTACATACTCAATTAGTGTTTTCCCCAAGTTTCAAAAATATATAAATTTTTTCCCCCATTTGCTGTTTTTTGGTCTAATTTGCCTGGACTATTAGAATAGATTATTAGTTTAAATTTAGATAATAGTAATTAGGATTTGTATTAATAATTTTTCATAAAAAAATATGCACGTTGTGTCAACGTGACACTGGCAAATATTAATAAAGGTCATTCTGTGAGCCCTAAACAAGTCTTTCAATCTCAACAACAAAACCTTGGCCTTCAATAAAAAAATTGCTAATGTTTTATCCAATATTTTGCTGATTCACAGAAGAAAGGACTTTATGCTAGACAAAAATCTAGAGCTGTTACTAAAAAACTAAAACAAGAATTAAAAGTAACAGTGGTTTCCGAAATGGTTTGCTTTCAATGCCCCTATCAGTTCTACTGAATTAAGAAATTCACTGAAAAGTCTTAAAGCAAGTAAGTCACCAGGTAAGGATGGAACATTTTCTGAGTTCTTCTCTCACATGGGCCCCAAAGCTTTCAATTCAATAGAAATATTTTTAAACAAAATTTGGACTACCGGTAACCTGCCCTCACTCTGGGTTAAGTCCACAGTTCTCCCAATTTTCAAAAAGGATAAGGATCCAGGAAATGTCCAAAGCTATAGGCCTATTTCCCTGACAAGTAACTTTTGCAAATCCTTTGAAAGAATTACTATAGACAGATTAAAATGGTTTCTGGAGACAAAAGGAATTCTTGAGGAGAGCAGTAAGCTCTGACTAGTTTCAAATAATTTTTCAATTTGAGATGTTAATATCCAAGGTAAATTATCAGATAAAAAGTGTGGCAAAAATGGCCCTAAATTATTTCTACGTCACTCGTCTGGGATACTTTGACACCCCGCCCCCAGGCCATACGAGAGGGGGGGGGGGGCAGACGGGGCGCCGCCCCTGGGCCCGTGTTCAGCTAAAGTGCGTCCGTGAATTTTTCAGAATGTGTTCCACATTTTATTTATCAACCACTTTATCACCCTAATTAAAATCTTTTTTTAAATAGACTAAATTTTGAATACATAATTCTAGAATGATTTCGATGGCAGAAATGTTAATTCTACCATTTAAATATTAGTATTTTTTGAACCTTCGAACATGAATTAAAGGTACCATTACATATCAGAAAAACTTCCCTCCCACTCTCTTTCCTTTGAGCATTTTATATGAAAATCATTAAAAAGAACAGTTTTACAAATATATATATATATATATATACTTCCGTCCTTCGTGTTTTTTTCGAAACCTTTACGAAAGGGGCCGAGAAGATTTCGCCCCGTCTTATAAAATTTCTCTCGGAGGCCCTGCCCGCCCCCCCCAATAACTCCAAAACTAAAAGAGGTAAATCAAAAATATTTCAGATATGTTCTTTCCTTGGGTAAGGCAACACAAGAAAATAAATTCATGAAATTCTGAGATCATGATGGAAACGCCGTGCCCGATTTGCCTCAGCAATTCCTCTCAACCATGGCAGACGAAAAATACAGGCTCTGGTGCTGAAATATCACGTGACTGTGTGTGGTTGATGGGTGAAAGTTCGAATTTTCCTTCATGGTAGTTGCTCTAAAAATCTGTTCTTAAATGTAACAATGTTTATATTTTTTGTGCATACGAAGTTTGTCATTCTAGGTACTATTATTTCTTAGAAAAGGACATTATTGCATTTTCTACAATTTACATTTGAAAGCTGTGTTCATTTAAAACATTCATCTACCTTCTTGTTTGTTTGTTTGTGAGATTACGGCTAATTAGCTACGTGTGGGCCCTAGGCCCAGGGGTCGCACTGTCTATCGCCAACGTCGCAAATTGCGATAATAAAATTAGTTTGGCAAAAGAAAATACGATTTGGCAAAAATATTGTCAATTGCATTTTTTAATGACGTCCGGAAAAATCTAATTTGGAGAATGCATTGGCGAAACTTTAAAAAAAGCCAGCGTGACTCCTGCCTAGGCCGATGGGTGGGGTGCCCTCAGTAAGGGTCTTTCAAAAGGGTTCTAACCCATATTTACTCTAAGTTTCGGAGAAAACCACAGAAAACTCCAGTTAGCCCTATCAGGCATTAAAGCGTTATTTTTGGTCTTGTTACCGTACTTTGCTCTTAAATAATTCTTTTAAGCTTAAATGCAAACAGAAAACAAGTTTCAATTCACATTTATTTGATTCTAAAAGTTAACCTCTAAAATTCTCTTATTTGCCGTAATTCAATATCGGCCAATTAATTCATAGCATTAATTTAATCTGTAATGCTTTAAAACATCTCTTAAATTGGTTCTCATTGGTTTCTCAGATGTGAACAATTGCTAACGCACTTTCCTTTTGCGTTATGCAAATTAACTTTGACTTTTGCTTTAAGCAGATTAATGCCGATCATCCATTGACACCTCGCACCTCGCAAGTGCCTTTTTCCACCGGTACGCATGCCCTTGGAATAGCGTACTTCGCCGATCGTGACTAAGATTTAAATACTTCTAGGTTTGATGCCTGGCAAGTGCTGCTCAGTTTTTGCTTGCTTAGCTCTGCTTCGCTTGCTTAATTCTGTTTCTTTTAGCATTTTAAGTTTGTCAACGTTAAGATAATAACAGTACTATAATCGTTGGCTCAAATGAGCACTTAGACTTTTTTCAAAAGGAACAATTTGTAACAGTGAATGATACGCTTAAGAAGAATTCGAAACCAGCTGTCTGCTGTTAGGAGATCCCTCACTCCCGGAGCCCAGACTGATTCTAAACAACGTCACCGTCCTGCAGCGAGGAGACCCAAAAGAGGTGAAAGTTCCAATGCTAATCAACCGCCTAACTCCCGTGGCTCAAGGTACTGTCCATCTTCTAATTTTCTTATAGAAGCAAGTTTAATCATTAAGTCTTAACATCATTAAGACATACATTACCAGGGTCGAAAATCAGTTGGGCAAGAAAGTTAAGTCGTTTCGTAGTGATAAGGGATCTGGAATTGTTAATAGACAGCTAGAGAAATTTTTTTCAGAAAAGGGAATAAAACATGAATTAACTAATGTGTTCACACCGGAACAGAATGGAAGTTGTGAAAGGTAAAACCAAATGGTTGCTAGTAGTGCTAGAACCATTTTGAATGAGTCAGGTATAACAGAATACTTTTGGCCCGATGCCATGCTTTACTTTACATATACATGGAACCGTGTCTGCCATACAAAGTTAAATAAGACGCTATGTGAACTGTTCGCTGGTTCTAGACCATCCGTGAAACATTTAAAGCCCTTCGGATGTGTTGCGTATGTAGGAATACCCTGTCGCCAACGGGCACACAAACTTGATGCTAGGGTGCAGAAAGGACTCCTGATAGGATACGCCTTCAAGACGAAGGGTTATAGGATATGGTTTCCAGACACAAATAAGATCATTGAAACAATAAATGTCCCGTTCTGGGAGGATTTGGTATACAAAGATACATTAAATGGAGCGGTTTTGGGCTCTGATAACACGTCTGAAATGGATTCAGTTGATTATCACAATCAAACAAGTAGTAATGGCGAGGAGCTAGGTTACCCCATTACTCCGGGTGTGTCTGATGAGGATCCTGTTTCTGGTGACATAGTTGTTCCTTACTCTGTCCCTGACCCTAGAGTTGTAAATTGGGAAAGGAAGGCGGTTCCCAGAAGGGATGGGACACGCACCCAGGGCTGCCAACCTCTTTCAACCTATATGTGTAGTACAAAGAACAAAAATGTGTAGTTTTCACTGTTTCATGTGTAGTTGCGCGGTTTTGTTATACTAGAAGCGCCTTGGGACCATCATATTTTGTATCATCTACACTAAAACACCCTGAAGTTATTGCATCATTGACCTTAAAAATTATCTAAAAAAAAAGTTACATAGAGAAAAGAAAAATATGATACTTATAGCACAAATGCTACAAACAGATTTTCTGGATTATCTATTGCATATTTAAGGGTCCACCTTTAATATACATCCTACCTTGATTTTTGGTGCCAAAAATGCCGTTTTTGACGGCGCCAAAGAAACAAAGTAGCTGCGGAATCGCGTTTCCAAACGTGTTTTCCAACCGGTTACACTATTAAAATTTGAATATTTCTTACAAGAATTTAGGATTAACAATCGAAAAAACATAAATTTCCAGAACTTAACTAACAATTGATTTTTATGTGAGAGGGGGGGGGCGCAACCCTCAACCCCTCGTTTCATTTTAACGATAAAAATAATCGAAAAATTAAAAGATTACAACAAAAAATAATTTTAAAATGTTAAGAAAACGTTGTGAAAAAGAATAAAAACAGAATGTAGCACAGAATTTATTCGCATTTTCAGAAAAACGTCAAATATTGCATTTATCGCTAATTTTGGAGCCAAAGAAAAAAAAAAGTAGGATGTATATTGATGCTTAGCCTTTTGACGCGCAATCTTTTTTTTTTTTTTTTTCCAGCCTCAGTTGATATTGCAAACGTTTAATCAATGTAAATTCCGTTATTTTAACATAGCGATAAACCACGGTGTCCTATAAAGTAGCACATGCACGCCATATACTAAACTAAAATGACAACGGCAACTGATAAATAAACTATACGTCTAAAGAACGCAACGCGGCTTAGTTCGCTTTGATATTTCAATCCGTGCGCGCGCAATTCATATTTCTTTCCCTACAGCACAAAATAGGGAGGGAGCCAAGAACGCACGCACTCACCAAGAACGTCAGCGCACGCACTACCATGGAAAATAGATGATGCGCGCACCTCCGTATTTCTGTTGCCCGAGGCGTAGAAACGGAAGCTTTCGTTGACGTCAAGAAATCCGTCTGAGCAGAGTCATCCGATTGGCCAAAATCCGTTAGCGAAAGTTTCCGTGGCTGAGGAGAGAGCCAAGGAGTCGAAAAATCTTACGGCCAGCCAACTCGCGCGACGTCAAGTCGATTACTTGGCAGGCGTGCGCCGATATCTTTCTATCCACGTACAAAGCATAAAATAAGATCGGGTTATTAAAAAATAAAAAAAATACCAAATTTACATAAGAGTGTACATTTTTGGCTGTAGATTTCTTTTCCTTGAAAAAGAAGGAAAAAAGCGTAGTTCTCAACATGCGTTGCGTAGAGCGTAGAAAAAGTAAACAATGCGTAGTTACTACGCCAAATGCGTAGTAGTTGGCAGCCCTGCACGCACCGATATTTATTACTTCGAAGAGGGCAAAGGACAAAGGCTAAGGTCACAGAATGAGGTTGCTAGCAGACTTCGTGCCGATTACACGTCTGTGTAATCGATTACGATTAATTTTCACTTTTAGACCAGGATTACGATTACCGGAGAAAGTATAATTCCCGATTATGGTTAGATTACGATTATCATATAAAACCCAATTTCCGATTACGATTAGATTACGACTACGTAATCTATTAAAACTTTCGATTATGATTACATTTGAGTCCGATTACGATTATATTACGATTACAAAACTTTTCTTTTTACCCTTCTGGCATTGATATTATAATGTCTAAATTTTACAATTTTAATTCAAGAACAGAATAATGGGTCCATCTGTTCAGGGAGCTAAATTACAAGAATGCCATACAGCAAGAACTTCTATACTATTAGACGAACCTGGTTGATTTCCTAGGCCCACTTGTGAAAAGTTTTTTAATGCATACGAACCTCTATTTGAACATGGCATTTTCCGATTTTAACTTAAACATATGTCATTTGCAGTGTGCGTGTGGGGTGGGAGGGGGGGACAGGCTTGGTGGTTTAACACATCTTTGAAATGAACCCAGGTTTAACCTAATCAAGCAAAAATTAGTATACAAAAATTGATATTTGATCCCTTCTATGCTCGGCGTTGCTTCCTTGCCTATATCCTGGATTTCTGGTTTCGAAAGAGGTACTGGCAGACGCATGAAAAGTTAGCCGTGGTTCCTATTCAGCCGTGAAGGAGGAATAACCTCTGTCATTACGATCTTGCAACGATGTGCGCGAACATATTAAACCAAATTTTAAGATTTTTTAATGCATTGAGTAAAATGCTAAAAATAGGGGCTCTCAACAAATGCATTGTTTTCTCTACAATAACCGTTAGCCTGAATCTGAATAGATGAGGCTGAACGTATATTGCAGTTATTATTTTACAGAAAACTTCACGCACAGTTTAACTTCTTTTTTTATACTTTCATAACACGTATATGGGCATTAAATATCTAAAACTGGGCCTGCCGAACAAACAAACTTTTAATTTCTAGAATACACACGCCGTTTTAAAAATTCAAAACTAACTACTAACTCAAAACTACATGCATACTATCTACTGAGAATAATTTAAGAATTACAGAAAGACTTAAGAATACTACTAATAAGAATTACTTAAGAATAGCTGAATGGAGATGTCTAAAGCTATCTCTAAACATACATCTTAAAAGTGTGGTGGGTCATATATAGTGTATTGGTGCTGGTACGACGTAATAAACAAAACTGGACAGTGATATTGGCGGTGTGAATGGTAAAACCCAACGTAATGCCAATTACAATAAAAAAGGCACGAATTTACTGTAAAACTATTTTATAAATAATTAACCGTTCAAAGATGCTCACTTTCTAAGCAATTAGCTGTTATATATGCTAAAGAACAGACACACATTTTTGTCTCTGGTCAAGCATTCCTTTTACATATTGAATATTTAATACACACATACATACATTTGAAATTTAATGAAAATAGTACAGTGCCAAAAGTTTTTTTAAACTTTTGAATGTGGTATAAAGGAGCTAACATTTTTATGAGAGATAGAAAATAGGTTAATATAGACGTAGAGATGTCAAAGATTTGCGGATGAGAGGGGGGGGGGGGAGAGGGATGTGTGTATATAATATATTCAAGAGTGGAAATAGTGAAATTTTTATAGGTTTTGCAGGAGGAAAAGACTTTTGAATCGATGGTATTTTAAACAAAGTAGACTGCAAGCGGAACCCTGTCCTACGCCTATGTTGGTTAATGCGAATTCTCGGAGGAATTATAAAAGCTTATAATACACACAATAGAAAAGTTATATATAATTAGTCTGCAGTTTAATTCCAAATTGATAATAAATAAATGCCAACAATTCAAGTTCGAAAGACGTACTATGTTTTAATATAATATGTGTACAGTACAAATTAGATAGAAACAAAATACAATATTTTAAATAATTTTCACACTCATCAGTGAAAAAAAACGAAGTATGAATACTTTGTGAATTATATTTTTAAAAAAAAATGAACTGTTTTCTGTGACTAATCACTAACACTGGCATAAATGAAAATAAATTATTTATCCGTTAAACTTTTAGAACTAAGTCAAGGCAGCCAATCAAGTCGAAAATAAGACAAAATTGATTTTTAATACTTCATTATGTATTTTTACGCATTTTTATTCACCATAAAATTCTATTGAAGGAAAAAAAAAATGTTAATTCTATTAAAGGGGGAAAAGGGGTTTTGTAGATCATTGTCTATGTTCCCTACTCTTTACCCATTTATCCAGAAATTTATCGATCATTAAAAAATATTGATATTTCTAAAGGTCTTTATAAAATTATTACATTCTTATGCAATTACATTCTTATTAATAGCACAAAGATATACTAATTTTTAACAGAAATATATGCGTGCCTACCTGCTTATCCAAACAACACAAGGAACCAAAGTTTATCTGTTGTCCACTAATCCAAACAACACATTCACAGTTCTTAAATGCACATCCTTTTCCATTTTTATTTTTATACTTTTCTAAAACTGAAAAAACATGCTGCACTTTTTCCTGTGTAGGTGCCATTTATGTTCTTTTTCACGACTGCAAATCAAAATGAAGAAATGAAGGAAAGATCTGACACCACAAGAAATAGTTTTAGCTATTCCCTCCCGCGCAACCCTCACTTTCTTCTGGGAAGTCCATTCTTGTCTCTCACCAGTCCAGACTTGGATGAACAGAAGACGACAGACAACAACAATAACAAAAATGAATGGTCATCTAAATATTTTCTGGGGGAAAAAAAAATAATAATACAAGCGAGCTCCTGTCTTCCTCCAAACGTCGGAGCAGCAGGGGAACTTCCTGTCTTCAGGGCATGCCTGTGCCTCCATGTGAAAATTTTCCCAGCAAGCAAAACAAAAACTAAAACTGGGCAACTGTAATCGTTTTGTAATCCTCTCGTAATCAAAGCGACTACGATTACAGTCTCTTCGATTACGACTATCTGGCAAATGAAATTTCTAGATTACGATTAGACTACGATTACGCGAAAAAATAAACTTCTAGATTATGACTAGATTACGATTACATGAAAAATTTATTTGCCAGATTACGATTATATTACGATTACACAAGAAAATGTAATCGATTACAGTCGATTACGATTACACGAAGTCTGGTTGCTAGGTATTGCACCAAAAATAATATTTCTTTAAAACCCGAACTTTTCGATTTTTCAGGCTCAAATAGAGAGGAAGGGGTTATAACAGAAAATGCAATTAGCCCAGTAGTAAATAACAGCGAATCCTTCACCAGTATGAGCACCTCAAGTTGACTAGACTGTGTAGTTGTCCCAAGGACATTTAAACAGGCAGTCAAGTCAGAATATAAAGAAGAGCTATGAGGGGGCTTAAAGCTATGAGGGAGGAAATTGAATTAATGAAAGATCGGGGTGTATGGCATTTAGAAGACCTGCCAAATAATGTCACGCCTGTAGGTTGTAAATGGGTTGTTACCCTAAAGCAAGATGAGACTGGTAAAGTCGTAAGATTCAAAGCAAGGTTGGTTGCCCAGGGATATAAACAAGAAAAAGGCATCTCGTACCATGAGACCTTTAGCCCTGTGGTTAACTTCAGCTTAAGATTATTTTTCACTTTCCTTGTCTCCTTTTGTGGTTTTAAGGATAACTTAATTTTAATTTTGTATGTAGATGACTTTGTTATTTTTGGTAAAAACCAAAATGTAATAAACAGTGCTTTGGATAAACTGAAAGGCCATTTTGATATTAAAGTCTTGGGAAGAACTCGTACACTATTAGGTGTCGAATTTGAAGAAAATGGTGGTAAAGTCTGGCTACACCAACGCTCCTACATTGAGGAAGTAAATGAGCGATTTAGCCATTTTAAAATACCCATATCGTCTCTCCCTATAGCGAAAGGCTCAGTTTACTCCAAGAAATTTTGCCGAACAACACAAGAGGAAATCAGTGAAATGTCTAAATTGCCTTACCGAAGTGTTTTAGGTTGCCTATCATTTATTTCTAATAGAACTAGACCTGATATCGCATATGCAGTAAATCAGGGGCGGATCCAGAGAAAACATCTAGGGGGGCTCCGCTTTTCATTAGAATGGTACATTGATTTGCCAATCTGGCATCAATCTGGCGTCTTAAAAGCCATAACAAACCTTGAAAAACCGCTGCCCAGATTTTGGGATCTGCCAATAATTGCAACTTGTATGGATCATGTGACACGACCTCAAAAGTTAATAGAAGGGGCTGATGCAGCCCAGCAGCGATTTTTTCGCGTGACAGAAACTGCCAAGGAAAGATGTATCGAATCACCCAATAAAATAATGTAACCGCAGTTCGACTGATTCTTCCACTGACAGTCATAGCAGCCCAAGGATTTTCACAGCTCGCTCCAGGGTTTTGCCGGCCAACAAAGACCGGCCAGGATCCCACAATAACGGCCCTAAGCCAGAGTCCCGAGCCGCCTCGCCTAATGCCCAACCCCGAGAATGGGGACAGCCTCGCATCCTCCGGCACACGACTACACCTTCCCGTAGCCGTTTAATGCTACACACAAGAATAACATTTCCCTTTACACTTTGGAAGGTGCCTGGTTCAAAACCAGTTCGCGTCCGCCGACCTAACTGTTCGGAGTTTTCCGTGCTTTCCTCCGAAACTTAGAGTAAATAGGGTTAGGCCCTTTAGAAAGACCCCCACGGAGTGCACCCCACCCATCGGCTTAGATTCCATGTGCAGATAATTGGCCGTAATCTTACAGCACGAAAACCAAGCCTTTACACTTTACATTCTTAGGACTGCGAATATATTTCTTGATGTATTGGCGTGTTTAAAGATGTTACTTCTATTATCATTATATTATTTTATTATCCACAAAAAATTATTTTAAGTTACCTTGAAAAAAGCTAGTAAAAACAAGCAATACAATAAAATTAGGTTTCATGAAAATCAAAATGAGTCAGTTGTTTGATTTTTCGCCTTCCCATTATTCTTTCTTCCAGATTTTCTCATGTGAAATGCGTCAGCTTCCATTTTATGAATTTTTCTAGCTAACCAGCCGAAGCCCGAAAATTTTGCATTCAAATTTTTCTGCCAGAATAACAACACTGCAGTAATTGCTTGATTTTATTTTATTATGGTAATAGGAACAATTATCTACATAAGGGATGTAGGCCGAGTACGGGGTGCCCTACGAGGGGGTTTTTCTGAGGGGTCTTAATCCGTATTTATGAGAAGTTTCGGAGAAAACTGCATAAGATTCCGAACACCTAGATTGACGGACGCGCCCTGAGTTTGAACCAGGCACTTTTTCTTCTCCCAGTTGCGAGCGCTATGCGCACAGCCACTCGTCCCAGACAGCACATAAGCTTAAATCAAGCTTGACATTTCCTTGAATTTGACGTATTAATGCAAGCTTGACTTAAACTTATTATTAATTTAAACTTTTTTTAATTCTTCGAAATGCTCTATATCGATATGGCATACCAATATGTAGGAAAATAACTAACCACATTTGTAAAAAGAATTTTTTGCGTTAATAGCAAAATTTTTCAATTATTTGTTATTTTAAGAAATATTTACAAAAATGACTAAAGTGTTTGTATTCCATACAAGGGCGGCTCCAGACTGAATTCTCGGAGGGGGCCATCGAACTTTTTACTTAGGTCTTTACTTACTTATAAATTGTTCAAAATGCAAATTAAACGTGTGAAATCGTGAAGTATGCAAATCTAAAGTTGTAAAACAAAATTTCGGAGGGGGCCATGGCCCCTATGGCCCCCTCACTGGAGCTGCCCTTGATTCCATACATGTTAGCAACTGTGATATAGCATTTCGAAGTAACGTTTAACTATCTGTTTCTTTGATTTCAGATTACTTAACACAAAATTTGTGTTAAGTAAATCCATTCTATATTTCCAAATATGGAAAATTCTTCAAAATAAAATACAATTATACTATGAAATTGATATCAAAATCAGTCGTTTGTCTCGATTATGGCCAGCAGTATTGCTCACGAGTGTTGCGGTACTGAAAGTTTAAAAACGTGTGCTGCTCTTAAGTTTATATTATGTTTATTTCCCTATAAGTAGAGTCTCTAAATCACACATAACATTATTTTAATTTTGATGCATCCCATGGAAAAATAAAAGAAACAAATAACACATCGCCCACTTATCAATCTGGCGAGAAAACGGCGTGATAAGTCACTTCAAACTTTGGTCATATGTGCGTGAAGCTTAGTAGCTGAATGGATAGCGAGCTCGACTCCCAACCGAAAGGTCTCGTGTTCTATTCCAGCCACGAACACTCGATGGAAACAGATTAAATTAAATTGAAATTTCAGTGTAGAGGGAGAAAATGCGTGGCAAAGTAAAATATGTGGGGCGAGTGCGGCGCCCCGTGTATTTAGGAATTTTTAAATTTTTTTAAGCTTGAAATGTCAAGCTTAAACGCTTGAAATTTTCAAGCTTAATTCAAGCTTATTGACTTGATAAATCAAGCTTGCTGCAAGTTTGATGTGCTGTCTGGGGTCGGGCCTCCAGAAATTGGAGTTATGCGATATATGATGTTATATGCATCTGCATTCTGGGGCAGTTGGCTTGGTCGGAGGATTTTTTCAGAGGTTCTGACGCGTATTCACGTTAAATCTGGAGAAAACCACCTGGAAAAGATCCAGATAGTTGGATCGAGAGCCGCGGGGTAGACCCAAACGCGGGACCTTCACACTTCAACCATCTATCATGTCGAGTGTCTTATCAACTCGGCCATGGTGGGGCCCAGAATTTAGAATGTTGGATGCTCTTGCTTCATGCAACCATTTGCATGCAGAAGTGCCTTGGCAAACTCTTCCAATCAGCCACATTGACTTTTCAGCCGTTTGGATTTTGATCCCGAACTAAATTTTTGCGCTGCTTCAAGAATTTTACCTTTGCTTCTAAAATACCTTTGAGAATACACTCAGGTAGTTGAGATTGCCTGGCGAATTGCACTTTTGACATTCCCTGACACTTTTTTCCCCACTCTTAAAAAAAATTTTCCTTGTTCCTGCAGCGTAAGATGAAAAAAAAAAAAAAAAATCGTTGTTAAACAGAAACCACCTCGTCTTTTGAATAGAAATTTTTTACGTTGGAGTTGATGGGGCTTTGAAATTTCGTCTTTAGAAAGAGATCGTCGTTCAACAGAGAGTCAACTGTATATACAGTGCTACTTTTTAAAATTTCAGTTCATATGAAAATTTACAATGTTTTAAAAAACTTCCTTAATCCATAGTGTATTTCTAGCTGTTGGGGGGATGCTCGAGTCCCCAGAGCCCCCCCCCCCCGGTGGATCCCGCCACTGCCCTCACGACGTTAATATTAAACGAAATTCAATTTAATCAAAGCTTTGTACATTTGTACATGCTTGTAAGTTAGTACAGTTCAGTGAAACTTGTCGGAAGGGACCACCATCCGTTCTGCAAAAAATCGGTCGCTAAGAGGGGTGGTCGGTCAGAGGGGGGCTCGAGGACCCCCCCCCCCCAGAGCTAGAAATACACTATGGATTAAGGAAGTTTTTTAAAAAAATTGTAAATTTTCACATGAACTGAAATTTAAAAATGTTGTACTGTATACAGTGGCAGAACCACGGGGGACTAAGGGGTCTTAATGCGTATTTACTTTGATTAAACTTTAGCTTTGATTAAATTGAATTTCATTTAATATTAATGTCATGAGGGCAGTGGGGGAGCTTTAAATACACTATAGATTATAGAATGGAATATGGGGGGGCTCGAGCCCCCGGAGCCCCCCTCCTGTGGATCCGCCACTGCCCTCATGACATTAATATTAAATGAAATTCAATTTAATCAAAGCTTTGTACATTTGTAGTTCAGTTCATGTGAAACTACACACAGAAACTTTCAGTTCATGTGAAAATTTACAATTTTTTTAAAAAACTTTTTTAATCCATAGTGTATTTCTAGCTCTGCCCCCCCCCCCCCCCCCGTGGATCCGCCACTGCAGTAAATATATTTAGTCAATTCCAGTCGAACCCTGGCATGCCCTATTGGGACGGACTGTTGAGACTTTTAGGGTATACAGTGCACACAGCTCATTATAAGTTAGAATTATTATGTGAACACCCCCAGCTTGTTGTTTACTCTGATGCTGATTTTGCTGCTAACCAGGATGACCGAATGTCTTTCGGAGGCCAGTTGGTTTTATTAGGAAGGTCCCTCAGAGGTTGGCGAACATTCAAAGAAAAGAGTGTGAGTTTGTCCACTATGGAAGCAGAGTTTGTGTCAATGATGGAGGCAGTGAAAGAAATAGTTTGGTTTGACGGCATCTTAAGTGAGTGCTACAATAGGGGAGTTATTAAAGGTGAGCAACCTATACCAATTTGATATGCTGATAATCAGGCCGCAATAGATTTCATAAAATTACCCATTGAAAATTACAGATCGAAACATATAGACGTAAAATTTTTTTTTATTAGAGATCTGTACAATGCACAAAAATTTCACATACATTTTGTGTGCAGTAAGTCTAACTCATACCTGCCAACATGCAATTTTTGAAAATCTTACAATACCATGGTGTCATGCAGTAACGCAATAAATATACCTACTAAAGATAAAATGATATCAAACAATTTTTAAAATTACTATTCCGATTTAGTACACTATTTTTAATACATATGCACATATAGGAAAGGAGGGGCATTTATTTGGTATCTTTAGAGTGCAAATGTTCATAAGTAGCTGATTTGGCTGCATTACTGGCTGCATTATTGGCAGCATTACTGTGCGGTATAGTCAATATGCTTAGCATAACATTTGATATTCGGTCATATTTAAATTTCCCACTAGCGGCTGTTAATTTTCTCAATCTCAATTTTTAGCCCATTTTTGTCCATTCTTTCTTCGGGTTGAACTTCCTCAGGCGAATTATCAATTTGCAAAATTGAGATTGAAGCTCATCCCTGACTTCATCTACTGGCTTGCAAACATTATTTCCGCATACTTCATGTGAGCACATATTTGGAAATAAATTAAAAAGATAAACTATATCTGAAAATGATTTGTCCACACCATGGCGGCACAAGTGGTTCTGCCACTGAAAATGGTAGATGGCTGAAGTGTGAAGGTCCTGGGTTCGGGTCCCATCGCATGGCTGTCGATGTAACGGGCTGGAGTTTTGGTAGATTTTCTCCAGATGTGACGTGAATGCGCGTTAGAACCCCTTAGAAAGTCCTCCTACCAACGCACCCCCCTCCCTTTGGCAGATTGCCCTAGTGTAGCGTTGCCATAATCACACACAACAACTGAAAATTATTTATGTTTGATACTTTGCAAGATTATTTATGTTTGACACGCAATTTTGATGTCGGTCCTATACACGGTGCAAAAAGCAAAATTGCATCCCCTTTGCAATTTGACGATACACGGATATTCCTTTGTGTAAGAATCAAGAAAAACCTGATTATATTGTTTATGTTTAATATTTGACATTTTAAATCAACTTCAAACTACACTGGACAATTTCATCAACACATGCATCAGCAACGTTTGTTTATGATTGAAAGTTGTTCTTGCGCTTATGGATGGGAGCCAAGCGGTATTGGGAGGGAGATATTTCTAAACGAATGCGCATCCACCTCCATGCATGCGCAGCAGCAAAATTTCCAAAAGCATGGATACTCGGCATATCAATTACGAACACTCCCATCCCACTACTCTTAATACGTCACAAGCCAAGCCGCGGATGGGAGAGAGAAAAAAAAATCTCTGAGCCAATCATAGCTTTTGCAGCGTCGGAGATCGGAAGGGAATTCCTGTTTTCCCTCTACACAGTTTTTTTCTCTGGTTAACACAGCGCATCAGTGGAAGAAGGCAGAAAAGGTAGGGGAGGGGGGAGTTAGCGTTAATATGGGAAATAAAACGATCTTATGTTTTTACGTTTGACGTAACGTCAATTGGTGATTAAAATTTTAAAATACTCCATAAAACCACTAAATTTTGAAACATAGTAAATAAAATCACATTAGCCTAAACTTTGCCAAAAAATTGTACAATTTTGCCTTGCGGCCGTATAATCGTACAGCTAAGCTACATTCCATACATTGTACGGCCAAACCATACAAGTTGGCAGGTATGCTAACTTATCAGATGTTTTTACAAAACCATTAACTAAAAATGACTTACAAATGTTCATTACAAACGTCTTCAATTTTGAGCTCTGTATTTTTGTAACTTGTATAGTGTCTTTTTAAGTGTTTTTGCATTGTGTTTATTCAATTACTGTTGGCAAAGTGTTTATTGAATTGTTTTTGCACTGTGTCTATTTGAAATGAATTTGCAGGGTGTCTTTTAAAACTGTTTCAGCATAATGTTTGTTAATTGTAATGGTAAAGGTATTTATTTGCTTTGCATAGTAGTTCTTTGAATATAGTCATTTTTAATATTGCCTTGTTTGCAAAAGTGTTTATACTCTGAAGATTTATGCATTTATCTATACTATGTGTAAGTGCAAAGTGTGAAAGTTGTGTGCATCGGGGCCCCGTATGTGTGTTCTGTAGTGAATGCTTAAGTGTTTTGTATATAATGTGCAGTCGTGTTGCAACTTATTCTGTATGTATATTTGCATTTATTGTAGGGTATACTGTGTGAAAATCCTGCATTGATGATTTTTTGTGACTTTAAAGTTAACTTAATATATTAATGGACTTTGAGAAATTTAATTACTTGACTTTGAGGAATTTAATTCCTTTCATTGAACATTGTACTCTGCTAACGGATGCCGGAGGTTTTCCTGTTTTAAAAGAATTCTTTTTCTCTGTACATACAGTCAGGTGAAAAAGAGGGGGGGGGCAGCTTTGTTGGCCCAGAACTTTCAAATGCTAAGTGTTCAACTTAACTCTTAACTTAGTTTCAACTTTATTCAACTTAATTGTACAGTAATTACCATTCAAATACCTGTGCAGTAATAACCTAATTCTTTTCCACCTTCCTTAGCTCTAAACAACTTTTACATGCTTTAAAATCGCAAATATTGCTTTACTTAGCACGTAAGCAGTTTGATGTAAACAATTATTCCTCCGGCTAACTCAGACATCAGCGAATAGGCCATGTTATTGCGTCATGATCGGAGTCGGCAGGCACATGTATGCTGGAGTGACATCATACAGCAATCTGATTGGCTACTGCTTATCGCCGCTTCACCACTCGACCGGAGTGGGCATTTCCTCGTATCAGTCCACGGCAGAATTGTTTAAAAGTAGCGATCTTACGTGCCAGCTTCAGTTTCGTGTTTTGTTTTTAGTGTAGCACTATGCTGGTGTAGTACAATGAGCAAAGAAGGCTACCTCTGCCCAGAAAGGGCATTTCTTCTAATTTTAAGCAGTTTCTAATATTTAAAGGAAAGTTTTTTTTAGTAATACTTCAATGAAGTTAAAATTTTTTTTATTTGGAAATACCTTATTCCCCCGTACACGATATATATTTCGGTTACACACATAACCATCTTCAGTCGTTTCTGGATCTCTCACTAATGGCGGCTTCTTTTTATATCTTCTTCGTTCTTCTTCTTGAAAGTTCGATGCATGACGTCATCCCATGATTGGTCGATTGTATGAAGCGTATCGTTGATGCTGCCCTCTGTCGTCAATATTTCTAAGCTCTCACAAATGTAGGCATATATACTATTTTTAAAGTTGGCTATTTTTTTAATATTTTTAAAATCAATGGTAATGGGCTCTTTCAAAGCAAGGCGGGCTAGAGCGGTACTTTGTTTCTGGAGGTTAATGTCTTTAAAATGTTCGTTTTTTCGTTCTTTAATTTTCCTTTTTGTAACGCCGATGTAGCAATTTTCTTTATTAGTATCGTTTGACATAAAATTAATTTTATAGATCCCTGCGGTTTCGATGGGGTTGATTGGGTCTTTTTCCGATCTAATGCACTGAAAGATTGTTTTATTAGGTTTAATTGGAATACGGAAGTTCTTTTTACTGGCGATATTAGAAAGTTTATTGGCTATCCCTCGGCTAAAGGGGATAGCGGCAGTAAAACGTGGTTTATCTTTTTGATGGTTGTCTATAACATTTAATTTACGTTGCCTAGCTTTGAAAACTTTGTCGAAAATTTCTCGAGGGTAGTGGGCGTCTTGACATTGTTTCTTTATGAAAGCAATTTCTTTTTGAAGGAGGTCGTTGTTAGAACACACTTTGAAAGCGCGGTCGATATAGGAACGAATAGCAGCAATTTTATAGTTGAAAGGGGTTTTAGATTTAAAATTTACTATATTAGTATTACAAGTAGGTTTTCGAAAAATGGTGGTCTCAATGAGATTATTGTTTCTGGTTATGTTCACATCTAAGTAATTGAGGCTATTATTGATTTCTTTTTCGTATGTAAATTTAATGTTCGGGTCTATGGCATTAAGTTGATTGATCAAATTATTTTCTTCATTATTGTGGGTGGTAAGGATAGCGAAGATATCGTCGACATAGTGAAGGCAAAGTTTGATGGTATTATTGTGTGTCTGTTTAATCTGTTCTTCAAGGATTCTCATTTTCCAGTCGGCAATTATTCCGGATATGGGGGAGCCCATGGGGACTCCTTTTATTTGTTGGTGGAAGTGATTATTATATTGAAAATATGAGTTATTTAAAATTAGATTTATTGCACTAGTTAGGGTGTTAATTATGTCTATATCTTTAAAACTACTTTGAATTTGTTTGTTAATGATTTGGTTCATTTCCTTAATATCTATTGACAGGTATAGATTTACAACATCGAAACTTACCATAATATCGTTTTCATCAAGTTTATAATCGCGGATGTTTTTAATGAAATCGTCGGTGGAAGTTAGAGTGCTGTTAGATGGGGGTATAATTTCTTGCAGAATATCTTTCTGCAAGAAACCGGGGGAATAAGGTATTCCCAAATAAAAAAAAATTTTAACTAATTAATCCGCCGTATTAAATAATGTTTTATTTGTTTTTATTACTTCAATGAAGTTTAACGTTTTTAAGCATATATAAAGTAATCAATTACAAGGATGTGGACTTGGAACAATTGCCTATTTAATCAAGATAAATATCGCCCGGCATCCAATAATCAAAGTGTCAACCTTCTGTTCAACTAATTGTGCAGACTGTGCTGCTGCCATGTTCTCCTTTTGTTTTTGAATGAAAATTAGTAAGATAAATGATCTCTTTAATTACATCAATTATAGTCAATTACTGATAATTAACTTACCTGGTCCTTTTATAACTGTTATTGTTTTTTTTTTTTTGTTAATTGTTAAATAATAATAATGTTTGTTATAAATGTAAAAGTCTAGTTATTTGAAGTCTCTAAAGCAATATTTTTCAGCATTACAAATTTGAAACTTATAGGTATCTAGGAAAGAACAGCAAACACTACCACTGCATGATAATGTCTCTGCTAAATTAAATAATGGTGATAGAAATTATTTTCACTTAAACCCTATTGGGTATTTCAGAACGCTTTTCAGTTCAACAGCTCTGGAAATAGGTTCGTGTTCTAAAATGCACAGTGTTGTGTTTTTAATCTTTGAGCATACAAACTTTGCTGTTCAGTGTATTATTATGTGTTAGAAAAAGGAATTTTTTTTGAAAGAAAAAAAGAAAAATGAACTTTATGTGAATGTGTTTGTCTAATTATGTCTGTCTTACATTCTTGCCGTCGAAGGAGTAAAGTTCTCCACGGAGTGCATTATTCTTAGCTCTGGTCTTTTTCTGAAGTTTTCAAGCAGCCTCAAAAATGTCTCGCGAAGTGCAACTGTAATTTGCTAGAGAATTCTGGGGTGATTGGTTAGTTCTAGGAGTAACGTATTTTCGTCCCAATCACAGGAGATGTTAAAGTTTTGTTTCAGTAAGTCCCTTTTTACTAGTGGAAGCTCCTACATGTCCACCCAAGTGTGTAAGGTGTTGTGTGAGGCATATAACGTGTTATAGGTTAAAACCAACCCCCCTTTTTTTTTTTTACAAAGTTTTTTTTCGGGATGCATCCCAGCTCGATTTCAATTTGAGCCTATTCAAGGTCAACTCGTATTTTTTCATTGCAATGTACTGTATTGTATTGTATGAAATTTGCAAAATGTGAATGATATTTTCTAAGGTGCACTGAACGTATATGATAAGTATTTTTAAAGTACGAATATTTTTATAATTAGAAATGTGTTTATGTTCTAGTATAAGTGTTTAATATTTGAATGCATCTATATCATATTTTCAAATAAGTATTTTTGAAATGTGAAGTATTTTTTGAAATGTATACTAACTATGCTGGGCAGCAACACAACCTGTATATAGTGTTTCTACTAACCTTTAATTATTTTGAAGTGTTTTTTATGCATCATGTTTAACTTGCTTTTTCGTTAAAGAGGAAAAGTTACCTCTGTAATTTCTTTTTTCTTTTTTTAATATGCCAGTTTCTAAAATGTCATGGAAGGTGGGCCCTTGTTAGGAAAAAATGCTATTTTTCACTTACCTTTAATTTCCATGACACTTATTTCTAAATTTGCGAAAGTGAAAATCAAACCTTTTTGTAAACTTGTTTTAAAGGTTTTCATAAGTTCATTAACATGTAAAAATGGCAGTGTAAACATACGTCGTATTTCCAGGGCTGGGGAGTAGCACACTACAAGTAGCGAAACTACAGTAGCTGCTACTTTTTTTTATAGTTTGTAGTGTAGCGTGCTACTTTAAAAAAAATTAGTATAGTGTGTAGTGTGCTACAAAAAAACAGTAGTTAATAGCACGTTTTGGAAGCTACTTTTGCCGTGTCATCATTTCCGGCGATTGATCACGTGGTGCAATTGTTCTTTCTTCTAACTCCAAGCATAGAACTGGAACTGATGCTTGAAAGAACACCTAATACTTCCCCCCCCCCTCCCAGGGAAAACACATCTCACGCACATGAGCATGAGTGAGGGGGGGAGGGGGTTTGCTTTGCCTGAAGGCCTGACGTTGTACATCTTTTTTCTTTTTACCATTCTTAGTATTATTTGTAGAATCACCATTCTGCCATAAAGAGAACATGGAGGTCCAAACCTGATCATATTTAGATGGGGCCTCAAGGCACTGACTGGATTACTTCGGGGACTCCTTTACTATACCATACCAAGCATTTTAACATATTTTCAGAGTCTCATTATCACACGAGTGCGGGGCAATAGCACAGAGCCCCTGAAAAATAAAGGCCTCGAAAATCTCTCGATTTATTGTATACTATGTTGCAATAATAATTTTTGTTAAGCTAAATTTACTTTATAATATCTATATCATAATTGTGTATCAATAAAAAGGCTCCGAGACTTATAATCTTTGCCATTCAGTTATTTGTTTAGAGTACAGAAAATCAATCGCTTAAAATGTCATTTTTTAATCTTTATAGTAATTTTTTTACTACCCATTAAAATCTAGAGTTTACTGGTGACTAAGAGGGGGGCTCAGACCCCCTAAACACACTCCAACTTATATACGTCCGTGAAATGCGTAGTTAAGTTTTGTAAAAGAAAGCATTTTAAAATACACTTAGTGAGTTTTGTCTAAAATGTTTTGATTTTACAATCTAGTTTTAAAAATACTGTTGAATATAGAAATAATACTACAAGAGGTGGATTAATGCAAGTTTGTCGTGCAGGAGGGGGGGAGGCAGTTAGAAGATTCACATATACATATATTTTATGCAAGTAAAATAGGATCTTTTACATTAATTTATTTTTTCTCGGGTGGGTTGTGGTTGCCCCCTCTGCCACCCCCCCCCCTTTAATCTGCCATTGAATACTACATTGGTCAAAATTTTCGGCTTTTCATTTCGTCAATGGCTATGATAATTTACTACACCCCCTCCTTACAAGAGGCACAAGAGGTTCCCATGGTGCGTGCCAGTATAGAACACAAGTGTGACCCAGCTGTCTGAAACATATTCGCAGAACAATTATTTCTTTCCTTTTACGATTAGAAAAATCGTTTATCTTCAAGAGGAAATTACTACAGGCTTGAAATAACAAGTTCTTGAAACTTCGTATATTTCCTTTTTTTATCTTTTTATTGTGATGGATTTGAAAGCATGTGATTGAAAGAGCGTGTGTGTGTGTGTTTGGTCCAGAAATTGTTCCATCTCTACAATTACCGACACCTCTATCCGAAAGATTCGACCGAAAAGCCTTCAGGCAATAGAGTGAGAACAATTTTTTCCTCCTCAAAGAGTAAAAGAAAGTGCTTTTGTTAGCCCTATCAGGCATTAAAGAGTTATTCTCGGTCTTCTTACCGTACTTTGCTCGTAAATGCTTCTTTTAAGCTTAAATGCAAACAGAAAACAAGTTTCAGTTCACATTTATTTGATTCTAAAAGTTAACCTCTAAAGTTCTTTTATTTGCCGTAATTCAATATCGGCCAATTAATTCACAGCATGAATTTAATTTGTAATGCTTTAAAACATCTCTTAAAAGTTTCTTACCTCATTGGTTTCTCAAATGTGAACAACTGCTAACACACTTTCCTTTTGCATTATACAAATTAACTTTGACTTTTGCTTTATGCAGATTAACGCCGATCGTCCAATGACGCTGCGCGCCTCGCACGTGCCGTCCTGCTCCCGGTACACATGTCCTTAGATTAGCATACTTCGCCGATCGCAGCTAAGATTTAAATACTTCTAGCTTTGATGCCTGGCTAGCGCTGCTCAGTTTTTGCTTGCTTAGTTCTTTTTCTTTTAGCATTTTTAATTTGACAATGTTAAGATAATAAGAGTACTATAATCGTCGGCTCAAGTGAGCCCTTACCTTTCAAAAGGAACACTTTAATCTGTAACAGAAAGTGATAATGTAAGTTCTGTTTTACTTACTATGTTGCTTTTTCCAGGACTGTAACCGGATGAATGAATTTTCAAGTTTCAAGTTTGCAATAAAACTGTTTTTATCTTATTGAAAATATTTTTTAATCATTTTACAAGTTTTACAAGTCGCTGAGGAATCTCGCCTCAAGCTCCGAGATTCTGATATGCTGAACGAATCTCAATATAAAGCGCAACAGGTGTTTAAACGCCAGAGACCTCTCCGCTCTCATCCTCGTCAACGACAGTGTGCTAGGAGATCCCTCACTCCTGGAACCCGGACTGATTCTAAACAACGTGGACGTCCTACATCGAGGAGACGCAAAAGAGATGAAAGTTCCAATGCTAACCAACAGTCTAACACCCGTGGATCAAACTAATTTCCATCTTCTAATTTTGTTATAGAAGCAAGTTTAAGTGCAGTTCACGACAGTGATGCATGGCTGTTTGATACAGCTGCATCACATCATTTTTGTAAAGATAGACGTTTATTTAGTAACTTTACTCCTTTAAAAAATGAAAGTTTAGGTTTTGCCGTAAACGGCATTACAGTTCCCATTGAGGGAGAGGGAACTATTAAGTTAAAATTTGGTCGAAGTGTTCATACATTCAACAATGTTATGTACTCTCCCGACTTAAGACGTAACTTAGTTTCAGGTTCATGCCTTCATTTAAAAGGTGCCAAATTTGTAGGAGAAAAGGGAAAAATTAAAATTTTTAAAAATGATAAACTAATTTTCACCGCCACACTCAAAAATGGTATATATTGCCTGTATCCCAAATATCTCAAAGCATGTAAAAAGGTTCGTTTTGAAACCGCTGTAACAGAGGGAGGGATGTAAGCCTTACTTTGGCATCAACGTTTAGGACACTAATTCAGAAGCTGTAAACCGTACAAGTAAAAATAATTCTGTAGATGGTTTACCTGAATTAGCTGAAAATATAAAGTGTGAACCCTGTAAACTTAATAAACAAAGTCGAGTTTCTTTTAAACCCTTACCAAACGTCAGATCAAAACGTCCCTTAGAATTATTACACATGGATATCTGGGGTCCAACCAGAGTAAGAGGCAGGAATGGTGAAAACTATTTTTTATCTATTGTTGACGACTTTTCAAAACACGTTTCGATATATCCAATGAAAGATAAAGTTTTAGTATTTAATGTCTTTGAAAGACACGTTAAACGGACTGAACGTTTCTTAGATTTAAAGTTAAAAGCTATCTGATCTGATAATGGCACCGAATTTGTGAATAAAGAATTTGAGAAATTTTGTTCTGATAATGGAATCAAACACGAATTCACAAACACCTACACGCCTGAGAAGAATGGAGCAGCGAACGTTATAATCACACCGTGATGGACGCAGTACGCACCATTTTATCCGAAAGTGGTTTACCCTACAGCTTTTGGCCAGAAGCTATGCTATATTTTACATATACGCAAAATCGTACTTGCCATAGTAAGCAGTCAAAAACACCTTTTGAGTTATATGGAGGTACTGTACCATCCGTGCGTCATTAGGGTGGTCCAAAATATTGAAGTTTTGAATTTTCATGTTCTCACCCTCCAAATTTGTTTCAATATATCTAAAAATAATTATGGCAAAATTTAATCACTAACAAACAATATTTAGAGGTAGCTCAAGGAAGCTTAAGTTTCATACTTGAGGTCATTTTGTTGTTTTTTGCTTTTCTTATTTAGAAAAACATCTCTCATCTCAATATATAAAAATTATTTTAATGTATTTAAAACTTGTTTGTATATATTACACAAAAAATTATATTATTTATAAATCAAGAGTTTGTTTAAAAGTATTTTTAGCACTTACAGTAGATAATATCTGTTATATCTCAGTAGTCCACTTAACTCTCATAGATGGCGGCACCAGAATTTGAGAACAGTTTTTTTATTATTATTATTTTTGCTTTCAGTTGGTGGTAATTGTAAATTATTTTTTGGTCTTTAAATTATAATATTTAGTATTTTTAAAGTTACTTTTATTAAGTTTTACTACAACTGTATTTTTAAATTTAACTAACCCATTAATCTGTAACCATGCAACCTTAACTGCAACCATCTGATTTAGGTTTATTTAGTTTTGTTCTTAGTTTTGTTGTTCTGTGTTAGAAACATGGAAACAAGATCTAAAAATGAAGTTTACCTTTTCGGAAATACTCTGAATAAACTTAGCGGTAACAAATTGCCTTCAATGGGTATGTCATTGAAATATTTTCTTTACCACCATATTGAGCTGAAAGCTACAGTGCAAGAAGCATCTCAGGCAACAATAGCCGAGATTGCAAAGTTTTGGATGAAAGCCAGCATTCCCATGCGGGATCCACAGCATTGTCAAAAAAAAATTAGAGAAACTGTTTGAAGAATGGAGATTGTTAAAAAAGAACAAAGGACGTAAAACACCCAATCAAAAGACTAAAGAGAGTGTATTCTCTTCAAAATTAAATAATTTATTTGATATTGCCCATGCCAATGCATTTGACATAATAAAAATAGCTGAGGACAGAGATTTCTTGCTAGCTCAGCGGGAAGATGGAAGACGAAGATCCATGATTAGTGTTGATAGAAATCTTTTTCAGAAAGAAAAACTTGCTGATGAAAAAAAAAGCCTTCTGAACAAGAAATTACAGAACATGAAAGATTTGCAGGAAACAGCATTAGATTTTATAAATAACTCAGATGAAGATGAAAATCATACTGAAAAGGCAATAGAATTGTTTGAAGATGACAGAGCAACAACGGGTCCTGGTCCATCAAAAGCTAAAAAAAAAAGTTACAACATTATAACACCAGAATTAACAGCAGCTCTAGATAGGACAAAAGTATCCGGCAGAAAAGCTATGTTTGTGGTTGCAGAAACTGCCAAGAGTTTGGGTATCGATGTGAGAGATGTCAGCCTAAGCAGAAGTTCAATTCGCCGACAGAGAATCAGAAATAGAATTGAACAAGCCAACAAATTAAAATCACAACTACAAAGTAATGTTCCTCTGATTGTACACTGGGATGGAAAACTGTTACCAGAGCTAACTTTAACTACCAAAAAGAAAACAGACAGACTGCCAATTTTAGTGTCTGGAAATGGGGTTTCGCAGTTAATCTCAGTTGCTAAACTTCCTTCAGGAACAGGTGAAGCACAAGCCCATACAATTTACGAAGCTCTGAAAGAATGGAATATTGCTGACAAAGTATTTGGAATGAGCTTTGATACAACTTCCGCAAATAGTGGAAAGGATAAAGGTGCTTGCGTTCTTTTAGAGAAAAAGTTGGGAAAGAAACTTTTTTCTTTTGCCTGCCGTCATCATATTATGGAGCTTATCATTGGAAAAGTTTTTAATATTGCTTTAGGAACTTCTTCATGCCCAGAAGTACTTTTATTCAAACGTTTCCAAGATTTGTGGCAGTTCCTAAATAGAGACAAATTTGAAGCAGGTGTGAAAGATGATAATATTTTATCCCTTGTGAAAGATGTAAAAGATGATATTTTGGAGTTCGCTGCTAGACAAGAATTATCACTTATAACAAGAGATGATTATCAAGAATTTCTAGAACTTGTTGTTATTTTCCTTGGAGGGATACCTGCCAGAGGGATTAGTTTCAGGCATCCAGGAGCAATGCACCATGCTCGTTGGATGTCTAAGGTGATATATTCTTTGAAGATATATATCTTTAAATCCCAATTCAAACTCAAAAAAAAAGGAAGAATGTGGTCTACGTGATGTCCGTGTTTTTATAGTCAGAGTGTACTTTAAAGCGTGGATGACTGCTTCAGTTACTGAAACCTCGCCATACAATGATTTTCAAATAATGAATAGTTTGTTAGGCTATTGTAAGATTCATCAAGGAATTTCAAAAGCTGCATCAGAAAAGTTTGCAAAACATCTGTGGTATTTGTCTGAAGATCTTTCTGCACTGACTCTTTTTGACAGCCAGTTACCTCTTTCGACAAAAAAACTGGTAGTTGAAGCCCTAAAAAATCAAAAAGGCACGAAGAATCCTGAGAAAAGGATAACAGTTTCCCTTGAAACTTTCTATGAAAGGAAGTTTGGGGAATTTGTAACCCAACAGTCTTTCGAGATCTTCAAAGTAATGAATATACCGCATGGATTCCTCCAAGTAGACCCTGAACACTGGAACTCTGATTTCGATTACTACACTGCCTTAAAATGTGTTCAGGCTATAAATGTTGTAAATGATCATGCCGAGAGAGGTATTACTTTGGTAAAAGAATATACTGGACTTCTTATACGAAGCGAACCTAAATTTCAGGTTGTGATGAAAGTTGTCGATGATCATCGAAAAGCCTATCCTGATAGCAGAAAAAAGGACTTGACAAATTGAAATGTACTCAAATTAAAATTAGTATTTTACTTTATATATGTGTAGATGTATGCATTTGTGTTAATTAAAATTTAATCGATTAATTTAATATTAAAATTCTGTCATTTTTGTATCATCAGTATTAACACAATTTTACATGCAACTGTGCAACTTCAACCACCTTGAGCTACCTTTAAATATTTTTTTTTTTTTTTCATTCAAACTTTTCCAACATTGTTTTCTACTGTAAAGGAACAAATTTAGAGGGTGAGACTGGAAAAAATAAATAAAAAGTTAAAATCGGCCTATTTTGGACCACCCTAGTGCGTCATTTGAAACCCTTCGGCTGCATCGCCTACGTAGGTTTGCCTAAACAATTATGAAAAAGTAAATTTCAGCCTAAGGCTAAAAGAGGTGTAATGGTAGGATACGCATTCCGAAAAAAAGGTTACTGTATCTGGTTACCAGAGGAAAATAAAATTATCAAAACCCTTAACGTCAATTTTGACGAGCAAACCTTTTATAGTAAATATAAAAATAAAACGTGCTCACAAATTTTTGGGCTAGACAATAGCCTCAGTGGAGCAGTGATGGGCGATATACCTAATAGTGCAGAAAGTGATATAGAAAATGTCAGCGGTAGTGAGTCTGAGTATGAAAGTTCCATATCGGACGATGCTCCCTCCTTCCACGAATCTGAGGGTGAGGACGATCAGCCACAGTTAGGTGAAAATAGGTGGTTAAGAAAACCAGTAACAAGGGCTGATGGCAGCTGCACAGACATTTACTACTACGAGACAGGGGTGACTAAACCCGAAAAAACACAAAGAATTAGATCATTAAACGAAGCTAAAAATTACTGTTTGAAACACAATATAAAATTTGAACCATATGTTTTTGATTTTTCCTCAAAAAATCTGTACAGAGGTATAGTATAAGGTCAGAGTGGAAGTTCAACAGCTAATGCAAACACTTCAGTTTGACTAGTAAAGATAAAAGTCCCAAACACGTATAAGCAGGCAATAAAATCCCCTGAACTTTGGCAAAATGCCATGAATGAAGAAATTAAAATTATTAAAGAAAGAAAAGTTTGGGACTTGGTCAAACTTCCGAAAAACATTGAACCAATTGGCTGTAGGTGGGTATATACTACTAAACAAAATGAGAAAGGTGAAATCGTAAGATATAAAGCTAGACTAGTAGCCCAAGGCTATAAACAAATAAAAGGCGACACATACGATGAGACTTTCAGTCCCGTAGTGAATTTCAGTCTAGTTAGATTTTCTTTTCCCTTTTAGTTTCGTTTAAAAAATGGACTCACTTACAATATGATATAAAATGTGAATATGTATATGAAAAATTGCCTGAAAACGTATACATGCATCAACCCCCCGGTTTTGTAGAAAATAACAAAGAACAGTATGTTTGCAAATTAAATAAAGCACTATACGGCCTACATCAAAGTGGCCGAGTTTGGTACATGGAATTAAGCGAAGTCCTGACAAACATAGGCTTTAAAAAGCTTGAATGGTGCAACTATGTATACACATTAAAATCTAAAATAGTTCTTTTGTTGTATGTTGATGACATAGTAGTTTTCGGTAAAAATAGCACCTTAATTGAGGACAGTATTAAATCCATAGGCAAATTTTTTGAATTAAAACCCTTGGGTAAAACACGCAAGCTCTTAGGAGTGGAGTTCGAGGAAAAAGATGGAATTCTAATCCATCAAAAAAGTTACATAGAGGAAGTGTATGAAAGATTTAAAGAATACCACATCCCTATTACCTCACTCCCCTTAGCCAAAGGCACAGTGTTTTCTAAAACCCAATGTCCTCAAACTGAAACAGAAGTAAAAGAAATAATACAAAACCAATATAGAAATTTATTAGGCTGCCTTTCTTTTATCACAAGTCGTACCAGACCGGACATAAATTATGCAGTAAATACTTTTAGCCAGTTCCAAAGCAACCCAGGTATAATTCACTGGAATGGTTTATTAAAACTGCTAGGCTACACTCATAAAACACGAGATCTAAAACTATGACTTTCATGCAGTAATTTAAAAATAACAACTTATTCCGACGCAGACTATGCTGCGAATAGGGAAAATCGAACTTCGGGACGATACACATTAAAATCTAAAATAGTTCTTTTGTTGTATGTTGATGACATAGTAGTTTTCGGTAAAAATAGCACCTTAATTGAGGATAGTATTAAATCCATAGGCAAATTTTTTGAATTAAAACCCTTGGGTAAAACACGCAAGCTCTTAGGAGTGGGGTTTGAGGAAAAAGATGGAATTCTAATCCATCAAAAAAGTTACATAGAGGAAGTGTATGAAAGATTTAAAGAATACCACATCCCTATTACCTCACTCCCCTTAGCCAAAGGCACAGTGTTTTCTAAAACCCAATGTCCTCAAACTGAAACAGAAGTAAAAGAAATAATACAAAACCAATATAGAAATTTATTAGGCTGCCTTTCTTTTATCACAAGTCGTACCAGACCGGACATAAATTATGCAGTAAATACTTTTAGCCAGTTCCAAAGCAACCCAGGTATAATTCACTGGAATGGTTTATTAAAACTGCTAGGCTACACTCATAAAACATGAGATCTAAAACTATGACTTTCATGCAGTAATTTAAAAATAACAACTTATTCCGACGCAGACTATGCTGCGAATGGGGACGATCGAACTTCAATCGGCAGTCAAATAGTCTTATTAGGCGACTCCCCAATAGCGTGGAGAACCTTTTAAACAAAAGTGTATCAGCCTCAGTACGATGGAGGCCGAATTTGTTTCCTTGACTGAAGCCGCAAAAGAATTGCTATGGTTCGATCGTATAGTTAATGAATGCATAAGTTTAAAAATTATATTAGATTCAAAAGATAGATCTCTGTTATATGTAGACAACATGGCAGCAATAGATTTTGTTAAATCCCCTATCGAGAACTATCGGACTAAACATATAGATGTTAAGTTATTTTTTATACGTGAACTTATTTATAAGGACATTTTTGATATTAAACATATAAGAAGTAAAGAAAATCTTGCAGACATATCCACTAAACCTCTTACCAAAAATGAACTAGCAAGTTTCATAATGAAAGTGATGAAAATGTGAATTTTTTTCTCCCTCTATCTTATTAAAAAAAAAAAAAAAAAAAAAAAAAAAAAAAAACCCAAGAAAAATGAAAATTTTTTTATAGAGGAGAGGGTATTTTTTTTTCACATTGAGGCGTATCTAGTCTTTTTCCACCCAATAAAGATTGGGATGAGTTACAATTTTTTTTCTGTCGGGTAAGCAATTTAATAGTCCCGTCTGAATGTTCTTACTGCCCTACGTTAGATTCATTCCCCGGGATTCGAGCGGCTGGAAAAGCGTCTTGCCCAGTGAAAATGTAATCAGCCAGAGAATCTGCAGGAGATAGTGGTCTTCATAGTGTGGTAGTTCAGGAAGGCCTTGTCGCGGGCATGTTATTTTTTAATTTAGTAAGTCCCTCGTTTTTGATAAATGGAAATGCCACTAGGTCCCGCTTACCCTTCAAAATTTAAAATATTCAGTGCTTTTTGAAATGTTCCTTCATCAAATGTTATACTGAGTGTATATTTGCAAGTGTTTTTATGTATTTTTGAAGTATTTCATGATAGTCTTACGTATTAAAATGTTCTTTTTTTCATGCATGCATTTAAAAATTTGAGCTCATATCTAGAATTAAATACCATAGTTATACAAATTTCTATTTGCACATTGTTTTAAACAGTTTCAATCTTTTTCACTGTTCGCAAATGTGTTTATACATACTCTTAATTTGATATTGCACTATATTAATAAATATTGTGTGGATGTGTGTAATCAGGGGCCCCCTGCATGGTGATGGATGTTTGTATTGTATATTTGTATATTTATTGATATAGTATCTGTATTGAACTAGTGTTCTTAAAAGTTTAAAGGTATTTAATGTAATATATTAATTTTTCATACGAATCATGAACTGAAATTGGAAAATGAAGAAAATTTTTTTAACGATCAAGGAGATCGTATTTTTCTAATGAAAGTATTATATAAGTATTCTATTTTGAAGTGTGCTTTAATAGGTGTATTTAAAATGTATTGAAGTATATGTGTTTTATTAATATTCAAAAGAAACCTATGTTTGTTATAGCACAGTAACAAGAGGGGGGGCTTTGTTAGCCCTATCAGGCATTAAAGCGTTATTCTCGGTCTTGTTACCGTACTTTGCTCGTAAATGCTTCTTTTAAGCTTAAATACAAACAGAAAACAAGTTTCAGTTCACATTTATTTGATTCTAAAAGTTAACCTCTAAAGTTCTTTTATTTGCCGTAATTCAGTATCGGCCAATTAATTCATAGCATGAATTTAATCTGTAATGCTTTAAAACATCTCTTAAAAGTTTCTTACTTCATTGGTTTCTCAAATGTGAACAACTGCTAACGCACTTTCCTTTTGCGCTATGCAAATTAACTTTGACTTTTGCTTTATGCAGATTAACGCCGATCGTCCAATGACGCCACGCACCTCGCACGTGCCGTCCTGCTCCCGGTACGCATGTCCTTAGATTAGCGTACTTCACCGATCGCGGCTAAGATTTAAATACTTCTAGCTTTGATGCCTGGCTAGCACTGCTCAGTTTTTGCTTGCTTAGTTCTTTTTCTTTTAGCATTTTTAATTTGACAATGTTAAGATAATAAGAGTACTATAATCGTCGGCTCAAGTGAGCCCTTACCTTTCAAAAGGAACACTTCAATTTGTAACAGAAAATGATAATGTAAGTTCTGTTTTACTTACTATGTTGCTTTTTCCCGGACTGTAACCGGATGAATGAATTTTCAAGTTTGCAATAAAACTGTTTTTATCTTATTGAAAATATTTTTTAATCATTTTACAAGTTTTTACACTGTCTTATACATTGAGCGAATCTCTTAAAAACTGCTTCCATTGTGCGTGAAGTCTGCTGAAAGGTTTTAGTTAGTTAGTATTGACGGACTTGGTGAAATTAGTTGAGACTTTATAATTTTTATTCAGCCTTTCATCACTTGCCCGTTCAGTACTGACTTACAGCTTTATAATTGATGCATGAAGCACTAGTCATTTTTCTTGCTTCAGTTAAAATCTGTGATGGAAGAAGGCCAAGAAACAAAAGAAAAAAATAGCTGGTCGCTATGAATTTTTAAATTAAAAAATTAAACATGTAATATGATATAATCGGTGATCTATCAAGACCTAGAGAAAGAATAACTAAAAAAGCACCCTGGGGAAAAAAAAAAATGCTTGCGCATCTTGAAAAATGAGCCCTGTACACATTATCCTTTAAGAATATTACTTATGGTGAAATAAGGAATATACTTTAATGATGTATTTTACAAAAATTCATAATTAATCAATGGTTGTCTTCTATATATAACTAAAATAAGAAATTGAAACGAATAATTATTCAATTAAACTTGCGAGTGATAAGAACATGGACTGTGGGGCTGTCCCATCCCTGAAATTCGGATTTTTGTTTACAAAATTATAACAATGTTTCATATTAAATTCAATCTTTTCCAATTTTAGCCCCCCCTTCATTTTGCGTGTGTGCGCGTGAGCCCAGCAAGTGGCATTTTAAGTAGTTTGTGTTTTTTTTTTAAATAAGTGATTATATAATAATGATAAAATTGCAATTGTTAGCTTTTTATGGGCCGTGGTTAGCCCAGTGGTTAAGGCATTTTTCTAATTAAGACATCAATGGTTTTCTCCAATTAGGATATAAATATCCTTAAATATGAATGTAATGCAAATTGAATCTGTTTGCAAAATTTGTCTCCTAAAAGTAGCGACTACATTTCAATAGTAGTGTAGCTAACTACATTTGTCAAAAAGTAGTTGTAGTTAGCTACATTTTTCGAAAAGTAGCTGTAGTTGTAGTTCGCTACAAAAAAAAAAAGTTTTTCCCACCACTGCGTATTTCTTTGCCACCGTAATAAAAAGTTTATATTTCTCACCGATAGATGGCATTGTTTCTAATTTGCATTAAATGAGAACTCTTTTTTTTTTTAAATGCAAATATCAATTCTAGTCTCACACTTACTGGCAGATATAAAAAGGCATCATAAGTTACTTTTCAGAGCTCCTCTCTCAGCCGCTGTTGCCGTCATGTGTGTGTAATAAGAGATTTAGCCATGAGCCATGTCACTCGATTGATATGATTCTATGGAACCGGATCTGGGATCCGTGTGATATACCCGAATGATTCAAAGTGCTGTTTTAAATCTGAAAGATTGCCGGTGACGACTTATTATAAAAGGCTTGTCTTTTGTGCTAAGTAATGGAAGATGATGTTTAATATATTGTGTCATCATCACCTCATGTGCTGTATGTATCCTCACCTGTCATCATCGTTTGTTCAAATAAACTACAGCAAGGTACCTACTTTATCTTTTCTTGTTTTCTCAGCATAAAACATATTCAAACAAAATCTTCTGCTGTGCTTTAAATGACATGAACTTTAACTCTGCTTAGACTTTATTTCAGACAAAAATTAAGTGACTATTTACTTCAATCAATGACTTTAATTTAAATTAAAAAAAAATGCAGAGAATAAACACTGTGTTAGTAACTTTATTCTCATTGGTGTCCACATAAAAACTTAACTTTTCATTTTTCTCAACACAACATAAACTGTCAGTGCTTTTTTGAGGCAACGTGCTTAACCACATCAGTTTTTCCACTGTATAAAACAGAAAAATCACAAAGACAGATGGTACACACAGCAAATCATGGTACACACGGCAAATCCGCTACCTTTACTTGATGGAACAACACAAGAAAAGTCCTTTGTGCATGCCGTTTCAAAAGAACAAGCTTACTTTACTTTCTTAGTAGCCATAACTAAACTCACAAATGAACATATGACTTAAACAATATAAAAGAACATGCTGCTAATACACCTCTACAGACCAAGAGCTACTCTCCAGGTCTGCATGCTCTTACAGTCACAGTACAAACAAAATATGATGTCAGCACACGTTCATAAAAAATGCGCGTTCTTTCCTTACCATCTATCTTTTTAAGAAATGTATGGGGAAATGCAATATAGGCATGTGCAAATGATCACCTTGTTAGCCCTTACAGCTCAATATGTTCTTGTTACTGTTAAATAATGTTACCTACCTTTTCAAAAGCTCCTTTGACTTCTTTCTAAGTTATATTATAATCAGTTACTAAGTTAAGTACTTTTCATCGCTAACAGCAACATTTACCAGATGCCAGCCGTTCGACGAATAGTGTGTTTACACTTTTCCCTGCCAGAAGGCTGAGCTTCCACAGACGTGTTACAATGCATGACCTTCTTTTGGTCATGCTCAGTGCCTGTAATTCTACGCTAACTGGATAGATCGTTGATAAATATTTGTGCAAATGTGTACTGATTAGCTTTAGCCGTTTGTAATGAAATGAAAGCTCTCCATGTTGGTGTGATAAATAAGCTTGTTATCTGTGATAATTTACTATGATTAACTTAACTGTGATTAAATGTTTTTATACTTTTCTTTAATAAAAGAAGTTATTTTAAACTTTTTATGAGTCATGAATTATAGTATTCAGACTGCCAAGTTTCTTGTTTTTAGATTTCACTGTGCAAATAACATTTGCAGCTCTGCTAAATTAAATAATACTAGGCTATGTCCCTTCATTAATGAAGTACCAGTTTGTTAAGTTTTAAGTCTCACTTAGTGAACACACCTACCTAATTTCTACCAGGCTGTTATCTACACATTTTGAATGCAGCCTTCATGCAATGTCAGGTGGGTTCCTGCAGCACTTGATGATCATTAGCTTACTGTGACTGACATCACAATATGGCAAGTACGCACTAAAAGAGATGGGTGACTAGAAACAGCTATGGAACAAATTTGATTGGCTGCTGAGCGCAGCTTTTCATATCTTGCTAGCCAATGGAAATCATTGTCCAGTTGCTGTTTCTAGTCGCTTTACTAAAAAATAAAAGAGAGTAAGCATCGTAATTTTTTGAATCATTTTAAATGTAGGGGCTTTTATCTTATAAATAAAAATGAAATTCTGTTTGTTTGTTTGTTTGTGGATTTGAGTCGTACACAAATCCACAAAAATGGACCTATCGGCCTGAAATTTAGCACAGATAAGTAAAATAATATAGAATAAATCATAGTCCACTTTAAAACTTTGAAAGTCCACCCGTTCCCGGAATTTCAGAGATTTTTTATGCTCTTCACGCAAAAAGCTTTCCGTAATTGTAACCCCTGTAGTGAAAAAAGTGTGATTTAAGGATCGTGGTTGCCATGTGTGGCGATTTTGCCGAATAAAATGTTTTAAATTCTCAAAGTAAAAATAAAAGAATAATAATGATTTTTTTTTTGTTAGTTTATATTCGTAAGGTTATTTTTTTAAATTATAATATCGTGTGCATGGGAAATCAGAGCAGGAATGTAATTCTTTACACGCAAAACAATAAGAATTGAAGATTTCCGAGGCTAATGTGTAAATTTTTTTAGTTTGGCGAAAAAATAAAATGGCTGAAATATGGATTTTGAGTAAGTGAGTTCTAGCGGTTTGCACAGTTTTCGGCTTGGCGCAATTTATTGAGAGCTTAAGGAAATAGATTTTTGAAAACAAGTGCAAAGGTTTTATTAGAATACAGCGTTAAATTTTAATGATCCGTGAAGAAATAATGCAGTTATTAAGGGATTTCAAGCGATCTAACTTCAGAATTCTCGCCAATTGATTACATTGATTTAAGTTGGGGGAATTCCGCCAAATTTCAGAAAATTGAAATCTTCTCATTTAGTACATCGGAGTAACGATGAATAAAACACATTATAGTTGATAATTTAAAAAAAAAAAAAAATCGGCTGTATTAAGGAATTCCAATTTTCAAATAAATGCGTGCTACTCTTTTGCGGTCGAACCATTTCCCATATTGATTGCTGCAAGTCAATGCTTCGAATGATTCCCTGAAAAAACTCTTGCAAAATGGCGTATGTTGGCACTTTGGCGAGGCTTAGATTTGAAACTGGATTTTATTTGAGACTGGTATATATATAATAACACTGGTTATAGATAAAAATGAATGTTGGTATGTGTTTATGAGGTTGAAAAACTCCAGCACCGTTGAGCACCGTTGCACGATGAAATTTGGTTCACCTAAGTCTTTTATGATGGAGAAGGTTTTTATGCTATCCGTTTTCCTTAACTTGCCACTTGGTGCCGCAGCACAACGTTGAATTCTATTCCGTTTAGCCGTTTGCTATGCGAATATCGTCCAACCGATTTCGATGAAATTTGGTACACGCGAATATTAGAACACGGAGAATATTTTTCACTATCCATTTTGCTGTAACTTGCCTCTAAATGGCGCTGCAAAGCATCAACTTCTATACCGTTCGATCGATCGGCATAAATTTTTTTATACTTACACATTTGAGCACGAAGAATATATTCTAACTGCGTTCCTTTTGATGTTACTCACCACTAGATGACACTGCAATGCATTATTATTTTAGATGACACTGCAATGCATTATTACGCTAGATGACGCTGAAGCAGGCCAAATTCTTGACCATTTAAACCGTTGCTATGAAAATCAGTATACATAGCTATTTGAACAATGAGAATATTTTGGCATTATCCATTTTGCTATAACTCGCCACTTGACGGCGCTGTAGCAAATCATTACTTTAATTAACTACTAGATGGCCCTGCAGTGTATCACTTCTTGACTGTGCAAATGATCGTTATGAAAATTGGTATACATAGATAGTTGAACACGGTCGCTATGAAAATCAGTATACATAGCTATTTGAACAATGAGAATATTTTGGCGTTATCCATTTTGCTATAACTCGCCACTTGACGGCGCTGTAGCAAATCATTACTTTATTGAACCACTAGATGGCCCTGCAGTGTATCACTTATTGACTGTGCAAATAATCGCTATGAAAATAGGTATACATAGATATTTGAACACGGGGAAGAGTTTGGCGCTATCCATTTTCCTATAACTTGCCACTAGATGTCGCGTCAACACATGAACTTCAGTACTGTCCATCCGATAGTCATGAAAATTCGTATACATCGATATCTGAATGCGAAAAATATTTTCGCCGTATCCGTTTTGCTAAAACTCGCCACTAGATTGCGCTACACCGCATGGCCTTCTGCACCGTACATACGATTGCCTTGCAATTCGGTATGCATGATTATTGGACACAATATAACGCGATATCCACTTTGCTATATCTGTTTATTACAATGAATAGTAATCACCACAAATCGTAATATCAAAAAGTCCATTCATTCCCGTGCGAAGAACGGGTACTTCAGCTAGTATATGATAAATCCAAAAAAATCACATTTTTCAAATGACAAATTATAAAAATCGGGATAAAAATAACAAATTAGCAAAAATTGGAAAAAATGTCCAAAATTGGGTTGGAGGGAGATTGGTGAAATATCAGGAGTCTCCTGCCTGATTCGGGAGAGTTGGCAACTGTGTATGAGGAATCAAATATTTTATGAGTTACCTATTACCTATTTATTTTTCTATAAAGTTTGATAAGGAACGAATAAAGATTTATTCAAATATAACTCATAATCAGTATTAATTTTGTCCTTGCTTTAATTAGCCCTACAATACTATATAATTTTAAAATGGAATATTTTTTATAATATAACACACATTCATGTACTAAAACAGTGCTCCCCAACCTACAGTTCGCATACTGGTACTGGTCTGTGGATTAAATGGTACTGCGTCTCCCAAGGAACATTAAATTATTTCCATTTTACTTACTGTGGTGTATTTTGTTGGGTTTGGGCTAATTTATACCTTTTTTACAGAAGAAATGTTCTAACTATTTTAAATTAGTTTATTATTTCTTAAACATTTCAAGATTATGAATTAAAAGTTGCAGTCACTAAAATCCCTTTTGTCATTTCCGAGAACCTGTCTGTATGACAGTGGCGGCTCGTGGGATACAGCAAGTACTGCCAGGCTGCACTTGAAATTATCAGCACATACTTTAAAATAATTTATTCTATAAATTTTCTTAAATTCAGATTAGAATTATGGAATTCCTATGGTAAATTTTTAAAAAATCTCAAAAAACGTATTGTAGTAACTGCTGGATCGCTCATTCAGAAAAAAAGCCCTATAATCTTCCCACAATTCAACTGCGAAAGTCATCAGTACAGCCCTCAGTGCTGATAAAGGAATTGGCAGCACAGTTGCCATGGTAATGACTAGGTAAGCAGTTTCTCTGGCATAGGATAGCAATAGGGGGTATGTAGCTAAGACTCAGCTGAAGAAAGGTTTTCTGACTACAGCTGCACTTGTGAATTCAACTAACTGATTGGCTCGGATGAGAAGTGAGGGAGAGAATAAAGACACAGAATATATGTTTTAGCCCAGCGTTTCTCAACCTGAGGGGGGTGGGGGGGGTGGGGGGAGCACCCCTCAGAACGTTTGCAGGGGGGTGCGAGAAAAAGTAAAGAGCAAGTAGTGATGCATATTTTTTAAAAATCATCTTATTTATTCTAATTTTTAATCAAAAATATATCCATTTTCGTTTAAAATGTTCATTGTTAAAGATTAAAAAACTCAATGTACGCTGAAAAATGTGGGGGGGGGGGGGGCACGAAATTAAAAGGTTGAGAACCGCTGTTCTAGCCCATTCTAACGGAAACAATAGTTTTTTTTTTTTTTTTTTTTTTTTTTTTTGTCTGGAAAGGTTGAAAGTTTTTAGCTTTATTTGTTACTGTGTCCATGTGTTATTGGAATCTATGATTTAACCGTTTTGAAACATGGAGCCCTGTTATTATCCAGTTTGCATCTTGCTTGAAACTACGTTTAACATATGGAAAGAAGATTATAAACGACAGCCACTAAAAGAAAATAGACCGACGCCAAAATTGTTCATTCATAAGTAAAAAGCAGGTTCATCTCAGCATGGTGATAGCTTCCATTCATCATGATATGCACTATTCTCGTGGATATGTGGCAGTTTTCATTTACAAAAAAATGTTTTGTTGGCCATGTTTAATAGTTGAGATAAAAAAGAGCGTTTGGAATGGTACTGGATAGGATGGATTAACCACCATCACACGAGCATGTAAAACACATGAAAGCTCAATCGAATATTTAAAAAATTCTTTAAAATTTAAGAAGTTGATAAGAAGTGGGAGCTAAATTGCTGACGCATTAAAGGAAAACTCTCGAATTTATATTGCTGAATTTATCAAGAAGGTAAGCCTGAATTGGCACTTCATGCAATTGCCCATCAAAGCAGTATTCTTTTTAAGTAAGCAAGAACTGGCATTTAGAGGACATGGCGAGCGAGAAAATTCTTTAGACATGGGGAATTTTAAAGAGCTTTTAAAATTAATGATATCTGAATTAAAACAACACCTTTTTATGAGGACATTACTGACTGATTTGCAAGTTTAAAAGAAAGGAGGATTGATTACTTATAAAAAATAAGTAAGTTTTCTTCTTTTTTTCTTTTCTTCTCAAGTTATCATTACAAAAGAAAATTCTAAGGAAACTTCGAATCAGACACGGATTATTGCAATTTTGAGGATAGGAGCGGCTGGTTGAAATTTATGTCCATTTTATGGAAGTAAAATAGGATCTCTTACATTTTTTATGTAATTTTTTTTTTTTTTTTTTTTTTTTTTTTAAATCCTGGGTGAGCTAAATAACGGAATAAACTGGACAAAAAACACACTTCAGGTATCATCATTTCAAATTGCCCTCAGCTGGAACCATCTCATTGCAAAGAAACAAGCTCAGAGTTCTCATTGATTTAGCGTTCCAGTGCTTTCAAATATTAAATCACTTTATTTTCAGTTTTTGTGTAATTGTATTTTATTTTGAAGGCATGTTAAAATTTCAATAAATTAATCCTATTAAATCAAAACATACTAAAATGTAAATCATCAACGTGCCCCCCCCCCTCTTCAGTAGGCCATGGTAAAATTATCAAACGTTGATCAGTCCGGAGATTAGGTTGGGGAGCACTGCACTAAAACAACTTTGATAACACACAAATGCAACCACAAACATGAATAATTTATATTTTTCATCAATGCATTCATTTAAATAGAAAAGCATCAGTGTGGTACAATCACTAAAAATCTATAAAAAAATGAATTAATGAGAAGACAAGTATTACTAAAATGATTTCTACAGAGGAAACACATTCAAATCATATAAAATTTAAACATACATACATTTCTTTTAATAAGGGAATGAGGTTTTTCAGCAAACTGATCTCTTTGAGTAGTTGAAGCTAATTCGATACTCAATTTTAATACAGTTTTCTTTAGTTTTATACATGATGGGTCTCTCTGAAATGGAAGCCTGTTTAAAAGGCCAAATATTAGAATATATAAATATATGATGAAAGCTCACATCAATGATTATATCATTAATTTAAAATACATACTATCAAAAACACTTTTTGAAAATAATTTATAATAATTTTTTAAAACATATTTACTACAACTAATTAATACGAAAACGAGCATATCGTTACAACAACCAGTTAAAGCTTAGTTTTGCTTTGCTATTCTTGTTCGGTAGTAGACATACAATCTTTTAAAAACTGTGTGCTGGTAGGTTGGCAGAAAGACAAAAATTTAAAAGCTAACTAATTTTATTTAACTTATAAAACATATTAAACTGAAATAATTTAATCAGATCCAGTACTAATACTTATACGATACGGTAAGTCATTGTAAAAAGTGTGGTGGTGGGTTCTACTCACCACGGCCGTGAAATTTAGCTAAGACAAAAACATAAGATTGGCTAATCCAATAAGTATCTAAAAGTAAGCTTTGCATTATGAATTTCCTGAAAGAGAGGTAATAACCCAGAGCCTTCCTTGCCAGCGAGGTGTGTGAGCGATACAATGAAATAAGCACAAAGACAGTATGTTTGATCACCAAAAAATTATTATTCATTTAACAATATCACAAAAAGTAAACAAATAGCAGCCTTACGTCATTTCAATAACAAAACAAGTACAGTCAACTCCCGCTAATCCGCGAACGCCTGTAATCCGCGATATATTTCAAATGTAAACAAACTTGTTTGTTTACATTTTGAGCGGCATTTGACTGGTAGTATTACTGTTATAGAAGTTATTTGATTGGCTGAATGTTATAAAGACATTTATTAACGATTTTCCACAGGTATTTGAAGTAAATAATTTCATATACTTGAGCATATTATCATGTAATTAAACATACAGAAACTTATATCCTTAGTTGCATGTGTTCAGTGAATGGATATAAATGACGAACTCCAAAGCAATGCACCGTCCAATTACATCGCTTTACTCTTTTCCTGAATGAAACAAAAAAAAAAAAAAAAAAAAAAAAAAATTAACGAAAACGTTTGCTCTATCAGAGAGAGAAAAACTCGCGAGACGATCGTAAAGATTGACCGTTGCAATTAAAATTGGGTGAAAATATGTAACATGTTTAACTTTATTGGTTTACATATATTTAACTAACCCGATTTGGCAGACGACACAACAGCTGCGCAATTTTCCGATTCTCCCCCTACCTCACCCTTTTGATCTTCTGTCTAGCGACTTATTATGCAACAAAAACTTTCTCCACATAACTGTAGTTCTGTAGGAAGGAAGAAAGAAAAGCATAAACAGACCACATGGCCTTTCTCTTTGTTTACATTTAACTGCCGGAGGAGCACATGCAGAAATAATGAATCATCAGCACTTGAAATGTAATGCACGTGTGTGTGTGTGAAGAGGATAACATTCTTTTCCTCTTTAGAGCTTATATAATACCATAGATTATTTTTACATAACGAGAAACCGAAAATTACCTCGCAAGATCTGAAATTAATGTAATACTGAGATATCAAATATACAAATGATGCACCGCATGCCCCCCCCCCCCCCCCCTTCGTGAGCGACCAGTGAAATTCCTCCCTTTCTGATTGAGCTTGTTTATTTTATAATTGATATATATTTAGTTAAAAATGGTCTTTTAAAGAAATTAAAAACAACAACTGCCCTTTAAAAAAAAAAAAAAAAAGAATGATTGTTGAAAAACTTCCGGATTTGAGGTCCCTCTAAACATTTTGCAAAAGCAATCATTTGTCAGTGACCAAAAGTTACTGACACTTAGAAGGCTTCAGGACAAAATTTCTGAAGAAAAATTAAAATCTCTTAAACAAATTACAATCACTGCAATGTTTGAAAAAATGAAAAATAAATAAAAATTTAGAAAGAATTTATTCTTTTAATTTTGTATTAGTAATTGTATTTAATATTAAAAATAGTGTTTTAGTTCAGCAGTATAAATATTTTCTTTCATCTGTCCTTTAGTAAATTCTCTAAATTTAATTGTATTATTTATTGTATTTATATTGACATTTAATTGTGTTTTTATTCAATAGCATATGCATTTTCTTTCATCATTTCCTATTTGTTTAAAGTAAATTGACTATAATTTAAAGGGAAATTCTAAATGTAAAAATGTAAACAAACAAAAAAAAAAAAAAAAAAAAAAAAAAGACCTATAATCCGCAAAATCCTGTAATCCGCACAACCCTGGTCCCATTGAGTGCGGATTAGAGGGAGTTGACTGTATTAGAATGGTTAATGCAGCACAGTGGTATAATGCAAGTTAAATCTTTAAAGAGAATTGCTTACCATTAATTAGCCCCCTTTGGCTAAATAAAAGGATCTTTAAAAATTGCGATTACACTATTTTGATCATTTGGGTACCCAAATAAAAGCATTAAAAAAAATTAGTTTCTGCAGCTTAAGAAAAAAAAAAATCCAAGAAAAAATGTTGGACTAACAGGACCCCCCTATGCCTACTCAGGGTTTCAAATGAAATCCCTCACAAAATCCAAGTCTACCAAAATTTCAACAAAAGCAAAATCAGCAAGTAACAAAAAACATAATTCATGACCCCCAATGAGCAAGAAAATTAGCAAATCTAGACATAATTCTTAACCTTAATCATTTGACAAAATTGAAACAAAGCAACACAAGTAAATAAAAATGGCAATATGAACATGATTTTTACATGAAGTTACCCACAATAGGGATGGTTATCATTTATCTTACTGGCATAAAAAATGTCTTAAATTCCCCCCCCCTCCTATTCAGGTGAAAAAAAGGAAACACCTTTAAGTTAAGAGAGTTCATGAGAGGACAGGCTTCTAGAGTTGATTAACAAGCATATCAGGGAGAAAAGAAGAAATGAGGGTAGATCTCACCCAAATCACCAGCAGTTGGTTAGGAAACGGCGATCCTCAGGGTGCAGATGGTCGGACGCAGGTGGCTCCCGGGCCCGGGCATTTTCGCCGATCCCAACCATTTGGGCAATAGCTGCATCAGCGCATGCTCCTGGAGATCGAAGGAGAAAAACCAGCAAAAAGCTTTAATCACAATGCTGGCGCAATCTTTTCGTTCAAAACATAGTTAGTTTATTATAGTGATTATCCCTGTGAATTATTCATTAAATTAAATTATCTATTATCTTCAATGAATATTTTTCAACCCTCATTTTAATGAAACATAATTTTAGTTAATGAACATTAGTTTATTTTATAATAATCAAATAAAAATGACTAAAAATAAAGTACATTGAAATGTAAATTTTATTTCCAGATCTTCAATTTTGCTTTAGCTGATGAAAAATAAAAGCATAAAATTGTTAAATTATAAATTTAATTTACATATGAAACACATGAATGTAAATTAAGCCACTTTAATGTAAATCTCTAAACTTTTTAACATTTTTCCTAAAGAATTTAGAAATAAAACCTATCAAAATTCATTTGATTTAAATACTTGTGTAAAATTTTAATTAAGGTATTTTTAATTTTAAAAAACAATATTTCATATTATTATTATTATTTTAAAACTGATTTAAAATTTTTGCTTTTTAGTTTTAAAAAATTATTTAAATCAAATGAATTTTAATAACTTGGTGTGGTATATTAAAATTGATATCAATTTATATTGATTACACTGGGAACAGCAATTTTGTTGTCTTAGAACTGTGACTTGTTTTTGAATCACTTTTGGCTCCCGAATCCAAAAGTAACTGTAGTTTTTGTCTGTCACGTCAACTTTTTAAGATACAGGGTACCCCCAAAATGTGCATAAAAAGAAAAATAAAGGGAAAACAGTGGCGGCTCGTCATTAAGGGCCAGAGAGGCTTGGCCCCACCGACTAAATCAAAATATCTTCCTATTACGTAAGGCAGTTCTTTCAATAATTTACCTTCATTAAAAAAATACACGCGCTTTACTCTATTTTAATACTATCCATTAAAAAACGCACTTAAAAAAGCGATAGTTATAAGATTTTCCCCCTATCTAAACCATGCTTGGGCCATGGGCTGGCCTGCCCTGAATGGGGCGTCTCTTCTCCGTTCACCGGGTTGACATATTTGGCATTGAGCACAAAGCCATACTGACGCAGAATTGACTTGGCTTCCAAACGGCTTATATGGCGCTGCCTTCTGGGCCCAGATGTTCGGGCCCTCGCACGGTGATCTACACGACCGTACGGGGAAATTTTGGCAATCAGTAGCTATTGGCGAAATTTTCCGCTTAGGAGGAAATCATTTTTTATTTGCGTGATCGTATTTTTGCAGTGCAGTCAGATATTTTTCTGTTTTGTTTTCTTGATTTACGAAGAGCTATGTATGAATGTATTTTTTATATATGTTATTTATTTTAAAATAATTAAATCATCTAAAAATTATGAACAGGCAACTATAAAGAACATAAATATTAAATATTTAAATGTTGCTTTTTGTTTAGTAATAAAGTAAACTTTTCAATTTAACATAACTACGTAAAAAATAGCAAAAGTTTTATAGTAAATTTGATAATAATTTGTCATTTGCGAAATTTTAAATACTTACGCTGTGTGAACGTGGGGATAGGTTGTTCTATATGTATATATATTTTCGCGATTTTAATTGGCAATATTTTTTTTTCGGGCCCCACCACTGAAACGGGTCACAAGCCGCCACTGAGGGAAAAGTTACCAAATATATAGTTACTACAAGTTAAATTGTATTAATACACATAGAAAAACTTATTTACCAAGTGGTAAACATACATATTACGGTAAAAATTTTCGTTTGTAGCTTTTTCTGGAATGTTTAATCTGTGGACATTCTTGCTTTATGCTCCAATAACAGTCAGCCATCATATGTACATCCCAACTTCCTTGATAGCATGACTCCATGATCTTCAAATCTTGGTGAAATCGCTCACCCTGCTAATGACAGACTTCAAGATTTTTTGGGAAGTCAGCTAGATGGCTACGTAAAAAATGCAATAATGCTCATGTTGCAACCAAGCATTTTGAAGCTCTCCAAGAGCTGTTGGACAATTTCGGTGTAATTCTGTACTCGTGTATTTCCAAGAAGTCTTTGACAGTGTTTTTGAATGCCAACCAAGCATTCTGTCATTGTTCCGATGAAATGCTCATCTTTAAGAAGCTGGTAAATCCGTGGACCATCAAACTCACCAGCTTTTATCTTTCAAATGACAGGTTAGGAAATGCCGAAACAGTCTCCTTCAATTGACAAAGCTTTAACAAATTGCTTCATGAGACCCAGTTTTATATGCAGAGGTGGAAATATTCTTTCTGTTGACAAGTGGCTGATGAAGAATGTTTGGATCACGAGGTTTAAGGTCATATCTTGGCGGCCATTTCGACTGCACCCAATGCTCCTCACGAGCTCTTCTGTCCAGGGGCGTAGCTACTAGGGGGGCATAGGGATAATAATCAATCAAAAAAAAAATCAAAGCCGATGGGGGGGGTGGGTCCGGACCCCCCCTTGTGTGCGCCACTGATAGTTGCCAAAGCAAACGAGAATTGTTCGTCGGTGTTAAATATCTGTGGTAAGGTAGTGAAAGAAATTGAGCAGAAGCGTTGAGATTTTAGCGTTACGGAAAGTGGGAGCGATTGCATAGTTGAGCATGACCCAGGTAAAAGGTCTAAAATACTGTCAGATAATCAGAGACATTATTTGATCAGTTTAGGTCCGTATCCGCCAAAACTCGGTACATATCTGATAAACTACTCCACCCCACAGGATAGGCAGCGACGTTTCAACAGCGCTTGGTACAAAGAGTATCCGTTTTTGGAATACAGCGCAGAACTCAACGCTGCTTTTTGTTTCGTCTGTTGCCTGTTTCATGAAGGTTCTGGCAGAGAAAAAAAACAAAATGCTTGGGTTGAGAGCGGTGTAAACAAATGGCACAAAATGAAGAGTGTAGTAAAGGAAAGGACGGAAAACTAGCTCAATATTTCTCTTCTAACTCCCACCGAATTGCTCTTTTAGATTACTGTCAGTTCATGATGATGCATAATCACGTTGATGTGCTACTCGACACGAACAAGCGCAAGCAGATAATTCTGGAAGAACAGGATCTTGCTTTTAATACTGAAGTGGTAACGATTTTGATGGACATTACGCAGACACTGGCCAGACAACGTCTGGCATTCAGGTTGAAATGAGAGATGAAAATATCAATTTTCTTCAAATTGTCAAATTAATCTCCAGACATAATTCAGTACTAAGGAAATGGCTTAAGGACATACATTTCAGGCCATACCACACAAGATATCTTTCCGCTTCATCCCAAAATGAGATGATTGATGTTTTAGCGATGGCAGTACGTAAAAAGATAGTTAGCGATATTCAAGAAGCACCATTCTATGGAATTATGGCAGATACCCCACCAGATACTTCTCACCAGGATAGATTAGCTGTTGGAGTGAGGTATATTGATCAAGATGGAAAAACTCAGAAGTGACTTCTTGAAGTTCCAGAAGCAGTCGATAAAACCGGTCTCGGCCTTGCAAATGAGATAGTGCACATACTTACAAAGAATGAGCTTGATGCAGAAAAGGTAACTTTCCAGTCTTACGATTTTGTAAGGAGCATGTCAGGAGAATTCAAAGGCACCCAGAAAATTTTTTCAGAAATCGTGGGTCGAATTGTGCCATTTATTCCTTGTCAAGCTCACATACTCAACACGTTCGTCAAACATAGCTGTAATGCTAGCGATATTACAGCTGTTTTTTCTTGGCACTGGAAGAAATTTATGTATTTTTTACAGCAAGAACAAAAAGAAACAAGCCATTAGTAGACGAGCTGAAAAAAATAGTAAATGCTTTTTTACTGCAAAATCCTTCTCATACGAGATGGACTGCTCGAGCGGAGTCATTGAAAGTGGTTTACACTTCATATGAATGTATCCTACAAGTTTTGAAAGAAATAGTTGATTCATCTATTTTTGATAGCAAAACAAGGACTAAGGCAAGAGGTCTAAGAAAGAAAATGTTGTCGTTTGACTTTATAGCTTCACTCATGTTTCTCAAGAACGTTCTGTACAAGTGCAAATTACTTACTGAAAAGCTTGAGTCGAAGGATCTGAACATAATCGACGCTACGAAAATAATAAAGGCATGCATCAAATCACTGGAGATAATTAACAGTGATGATGAAAACATGAATAGAGAAATACAAAGCGCAATTATTTTTTCAACTAAACACGGTGTAGATCCGTTAAATGAATTTACCATGCAACATCGACGAAGATTGGCGCCAAAGAAATTGGACGACAATCGAGACACTTTCTTTACTCCCGAACTTATGGATTTTAAGAAGGTACTGGACACTCTTACGGTAATGATGGCTGATAATCTCAATTCTTGCATCAGCATAATCACGCAGCTGTATGAAACTCCATGTTCCAAAAATTCGGGCAATTGTTGACATGGAAGCTTTACAGGCTGAGTTGGAAGTTCTGTCAGATTTTTGCTCAGAAGCTGAAACAATGGAGGACATTTCCAGGAAATCAGAATCCTTAAAAAGCATTCTTCCGCTTACGAACCGTGTTAGTCGTTTGGCTCTAACTTTCCCAGTCACAGTGGCTTCGAACGAAAGAACATTCAGTAAATTAAAAATAGTGAAAAACTATCTCAGAACAACTATGACCGATCTCCGTCTGAATGCACTCGTGTTGCTTGCTTGTGAAAAGGATATATTTGGAATGCATGGATTTAGGAACTGTGGATAGTAGATGGTCTCGTCTAAAAAAGCGTCGGGTTAAAATGCATATTGTATAGCAAAAGAACAAAAATGTAGTTAAAATAATTGATTTAATCTTTTCTTTATGTAAGTATAAATAAAATACTGTAAGTACCATCTTACTAAGCGCCTGAAATTAATTAATTTGAATTGTAAATTTCCATTTGCACATTCAACAACAACAAATAATGATAAATACATATTTTTCTTTAATATCATGATACTTCATCGGAATTTTTACAACAGTGGAGCTCAAAGAAAGGGCTGGTGTTTATGTATCCATCTTTAAACGCACCCATATTTTCCGCAAGTCTAAAATTCGATCCCGATTGGTTAATAATGTTGAACTTTATATAGTAGAGACACATATGAGAGAAACAGAGCGTACTTTCAAAGATATAATTTTTTAAAGTTAGTCGGCAAAATCATTATATACGCCCCCCCAATGAATTTTGCTTAAATACGCCCCTGCTTCTGTCCCACATGCACAAAAAACAGGGATACTTGGTATATCCACACTGCTGGCCAAGGAGGAAGCAGACCATTTTAAGATCAACACAGATGATCCATTGGTGCATGTAATATTGCAACAAATCAACGACTCTATGTCTTCATATTCCTCACGCAAACATACTGAATGACCTATTGGGACTGCACCAAATAAATTTCCATTGTGGAGGAGTACACACTCTAAGCTCTGCTTTGAGCTATCGATGAGCTGAAATTCCCAACTCTTCCATTAAACCATGTATGTTATGGCAATATACAAACCCATCATCACTTCGAAAGTATTTCAGAAATGCACTTTCTTGTATCTCAAGTAGGATACTTTAGCTCCTTTTTCAAGCAATTTTTTTTCATTCAGTCTTGATGCTAACAGTTCTCAAGCATTTTTGAATAGCCCCAAATCCTTTAAGTCATGTTGCTCAAATCCCTTACGAACGGGATCATCTTCAATTTCTAAATCTTCGTCATTCGGGTCACAGCAGCAGTGTTTCGGGGGAACGAAGTTTGCTCTTGCATATAGTGAAGAGAAGGTAGGTGTAGAGAAAAAACTTGACGTGATTGGAGAAAACTAACAACAGTTTTGTAATCAGTGTGCCCATTGGACTCTAAAACAGCTTAAAAATCGAACTCAACAGAAATTATGTTAAAAATTGTTCCCCAGTGTTATAGAAAATGCTTGTTTCAGATACCATCCATGTATATTTGCTGTTTTATTACTTTCAATGGTTACTTTAAAATAAGAAAACTTCAGTGAGTTTTTCAATACATAATAATACATCCAATGTAAAGTTTTATTTCTTGAAATAAAAATAATTTTTTAAAGATACTTTTAAAAAGCCACTTGACATATTTCTAAATTCTTTAGGGAAAATGTTAAAGATTTAGAGAATTACATTAAAGTGGCTTAATTTACATTCATGTGTTTCATATGTAAATTAAATTTATAATTAAACAGTTTTATGATTTTATTTTTCATCAGCTGAAGCAAAATTGAAGAACTGGTAATAAAATTTACATTTCAATATATTTTGTTCTTAGTCGCTTTTATTTGATTAGTATAAAATAAACTAATGTTCATTAACTAAATTATGTTTCATTAAAATGAGCGTTGAAAAATATTCATTGACGATAATAGATAGTCTAATATAATGAATAATTCTTATGGATAATAACTATAATAAACTAACTATTTTAAACTAACAGATGGCACCAGCATTGTCATTAAAGCTCTTCGCTCGTTTCGATCTCTCCAGGAGCATGCGCAGACGTAGCAGCGATTAGCCCAAACGGTTGGGATTGGCGAAAATACAGGGCCGGGCAACATAGACCTTTTTTGGATGGGAACACAAAAAATTGAAGGTCTAAAAAAATTGAAGACTATTTCAGTAAGTGCTGTAACGACTCTCCTCAGGGTACAGACGGTTGGACATAGGTGGCTCCTGGGCCGGGCAACTTTTATCTCTTTCAGGCCAGGATAACTGGGTCAATCTCCTGTGATGGCGCAGGGGTGCTAAAACATGTCACCCATCAGGATACTGCTAGGACGGTTTAAGGGGCCTCAAGCCCATTTCTTAAAAAACTTAAATGCGGCGGTGGAGGATCATAGCCCAAACAAAAGGGCTATGTACATGATGACTCATAATAGGAGGGAAAAGAAAAAAGACATTTCTTCAAATGAAATAAGGCGACCGGCAAATAAAATTAAAAGAATTGGTGATCAAGTTGAGTCCTGGCCCTCTGGCCTACGAGGTTGAGTGATCACATAACAAAATGTGTTACACCGCTGCCTGGTCACGTAATCACCGATAGAAAAATCAGGAGCTGGTTCACTCATACGACCCTACACCTCCGGAGCTCACCTCAGACTGAAGATCCCCACCTTGCGCGCTCTCTCCTTCCCGTGATGCCGTACCCAGCGACCAATCAGTGCTTGCCCTGTCTCAGCCGTGAAAGTTTTAGAAAGATCTTTTCCCTGCCAAAATTGTGGAAAGGGAGAGAAAGATGGCGGAAAGGAACAATCTTAGCCGAAAGGGGGGGGGGGGGAAGAATGGAGAAAACTGTAGCAAGGCAGCCATTTTGAATTAGAAAAATTACTAAACAACAACAGAGTGCATTAAAAATGTAATGAAATTTCTTAAAATTTTAGCGGGAGATAGCTAATCGTCCGAGGCAACCCTGAGTAAAATTAGGAGTTTAAAAATAAATCGGAAGTGGGTAAAAATAATTAAAATCCGGACTTAAACAAAAGGTGGGGGAGTATTATTGCAGAATACAAGTTAGGCTATTGAGAAAAATGAAATAGTTAGCAGAAAAGCAGTAGAAGTTACATGAAAATTAAATTTACACCTCCAGAGATGGGGAAAACAAAGGCAGGATTAATTTAAGGTAAAAAGGTAATTATTCAGGAAAACATAATTTTAAAAAAGGTAATTAGTAGTAATTAAAGAACAATACTACTGACATTTAAAAAAAAAATAGAAGAGTCACCCAGACCATTATATTTCTTGACATAAGGCACTTAAATTATACCAGCATTAATTACTAATATTAAAATAAAAACATTTGCCAGTTGAATCAATTAAAATAAAATGTTACAGCTTAAATCCATTAAAACACAATCTCCTCCCCTAAAAAAAATACAACATATTATCCTTCCTTCTCGCCCCCCCCCCAAAAAAAAAATTACGAAGTAATTTTTTTTTTTTTTTTTTTTTTTTGTGGAGAAGCCCAGGTAAAGAGTCTGGGAACTGTCTTGAGAAACCGACCAAAAAAGGTAATTTTGACAACAAAACCTGAGGAAGACCAGCCATGGCAGTTGTTTTGGCCGATTTGTGGACTGTATTAAATTACAACTATTAAAATTTCAACGAAATTTATTAACGAAATTTTTAACCAATATTACGCTCTGAAATGAGACATCCATTAATTACATCGAATTGTGTCGAAATTAAATTTTTAGAGTTCTAAAAACAAGTGTTGCCACAACGGCATTATTAATTAGCAATTACAATGTCACAAATGATCGTTGCTAGGCATCAACTTTCCGCCCGCCTTTGAAATCCCAAATGATTTCAAAAGGTTTTATAAACATAACAAATTTCTAGTAGGTTATACATAAATATTACAATGTACATCAAAATAATTAAATATAGTTGCAATAAACAATGGACAATGGACAGAATTTATACACATATTTATACATAGTGACTATATTTGTAAGAAAGTTCAGCTTTCTTGTGATGGTAGTACACATATGCTCGAAATGCTTCGTTTAAAAGTTCCGCGTGAAGTTTTTACGAGAACAACATGTATTTTACCATCTGGTCCAAATATTTCCTCTTCAATTCTACCAATAAACCATGAACATATTGGGAGCTTGTCATCCTTAAGCAAAACTAAGAAGAGTCCATTACTGCCACCATTCACAGATGAAATCTGCAAGACTTTTAGGTGGGGCTTTTGACTATATGGCAACCTCCGCCCCGCGAGATGGCCACCTCCTAGTTTCCCTCTTTCATGTTCTTAGATTTCTCTTGCTGGTCATAAGACTTTCGACCACAATGCTTTTGTACATGGCTTTCAACGCCACACTTCCAGCATTTCACTTCCTTTTGGCCATATCTCGTTCTATCGGATTTTAATTTTCGTTCTATGAGATCTTCAATTCTCTTCAACCTGTTCTCGACGCTCTCAGTGTCTTTGTCAGCTGCCTCTTGGACCATGACAGCTCTAACAGCATGCCGATCTTTCCTGACGGCCCGCTGAGCCGCTTCTAGCTTCATTGCGAAGACGAGAGCAGATTTCAAATCCTGATAATCCTCCAACATAAGTGACTTTTGGGTTTCTGGATCACGGATGGCTTCAATAAAATGACGCACAGCCATTTCTTCTCAGACATTATCAAGGTGGTCCATGTAGGCTAGATGACACAGCCTATCTATGTCCGAAGCCAGCTCTTGAAGGGTCTCGCCAGATCTCTGCATCCTTGACTTAAGTTGGATTCTACTATATTCTTTCTGGCACTTCTCTCCGAATTTCATCTCCAAGGCACTGGCAAGGGCGTCAAAATCTCCTATCTTCGTCGCTCCGATAGTTTGCAATACATTAATTGCATCTCCGCTAAGGGAAGCGGCCAGTTGATTAGCTTTCTCGGACTCGCTCCAACCATTGGCTCTGGCGACGATTGAAAATTGGGTTTTGTAAGCCTCCCAGGGAGTCTTTCCGTCATAAGGCGTTAGTTTCACTGCTGGGTGGTGTGACGACAACCTGATGTTTTCTGGTACCTTTCCAACTTTACTAAACTGTCCAGTTTTTCTTCTAGCTTGTGATCGATCTTTTCCTCAATTCTTTCCTCGCATCTCGCTTGACTTTCTTCCAGGAGTGATACTCTTTTCTCTACTTCCTCTAACCCGGTTTTCATCTCTTCGTGAGCGGTTTTTAACTCATCTAATCCGGTTTCTATTTTTCTTTGTCCATCTTCCACTTTCTTCTCTAGTCCGACCAATCCGGCTTCAATTTTCTTCTCTAAATCCGCCTTCATCTGTTCTTGTGCGGCTTTCATCTCGTCTTGTCCGGCTTTCATCTCCTTTTTTATCTCATCTTGTCCAGATTTCATTTCCTGCATCACATTCATGAGCTTTTGAAGTTGTTCTTCCATTTTTTGTCTAGTCAAAACCATAAACCTGAAAATTAAAGTCTTTCTTTAGAACCCCACTCCTGACACCAAATGTTGCGGAATTACTCTGCTACACCTGGGGTTCGTCGTTCTAAAGTCCAGTTGGTGTAAAAAGTTCAAGTAAAAAGTCACTTGTCAGGATGGAACTTTATTGCTTCTAGAATTTCGTAGAACAATCAGCTGTACACAATACACAAGCACAATCTAGCAGTAACGTGCTTTTAACAGTCCGCTTAGATCAGAAGCTCTCACAAATGCTGTATTCCTCACACAAAATAAGTCACTTTCACAGGCAAAAATTCAGTGAAAATATACGAGAAATAACACTAACAGTCTCTCAAGACTCAGCGATGAAGAATTTACACACAGCACTTAAATTCAAAGCTTCACAAACAGCGCGAAACACAGCTTCCTTCACAAAGCAAGCGTATTCACTCTCTCAAAGCTTGATCAACACTGCCTGTCGGGGCGACGCACGCTTCTATAAATAGCCGACGCAGGAGGTACAAGAAGTTTCCAAAAAAGTCAATTTCTCGAGGGTTCTACATAAATCGTGAATATTGATTACGTCATAGAAGAGAAATGTAAGGTTATTATGCATTTTTAATGCAGGAAAAACAACTTCCAGGCCCCATTGGGAAAATCGTGCCAAATGACCAAAAAGTCGCCAAGCTTGGCGACTTTTGGCGAAATATCGCCAAATTTGGCGCCAAAAATAAGTCCTCAAAAATGAAGAGATCTAAGCTCTAGGACTAATATTTCTCGAGATTTCTAGAAGCCCATAGAAAAACATATGGGAAAGCGAAACCTCCGTATCTCCGGTTCTAATTGGCCGATTTTGATGCAACAAAAAGCAAAATTTATCTATTTGAAGCGTAGAATACGAATTTTAAACCATTTTAAGCCCCAGAGCAGCGGGTTGCCCCGAAAATTCGTAACAATATATTATCTTAAACGTTTAGTTTTGCACACCACAAAGAGTTAAAGAAGGGGCGGATCTCTCCTGAAATTTTTCATTTTAGCTAATCAATTTTTGAACATATCAAAACATGATCTTTGTGTCCTACCATTTAAAAATATTTATATTTATTTTATTGATTTATTTAATTTTTTTTTTGTTGTTGTTCCAAAGTCTAAATACAGAAGTTTTAATTTGAATAATATTGGTAGTAATGACTTCTTCTTACATACTTTTTAAACATTTAAAAACTGTTGTCGCAATCACTTTTCGAACTTTTTTAAATGGCAATGTACGATTCACTCCGATTATGGAGAAGTCAAAATAACTTTCGTATTATATCTTTATTATTATTATTATTATATATGACTAAAGTTCTGTTGACATTTTAATCGCCAATGAACACAACTCAGACTTTTTAATTACCCTAAGATGCTTACTAGATGAAAGCTCAGCGTTATGCTCTTGTATCGAAAGCAATTAATGGTATCTTTCAAAACTTAGAGCTGTAACAAACTGCATGTATTCGTTATTGAGATATGGATAATCACCCAGACTTGAAGTAACAAATTGCTACTTTACGGTTGATATCGTTACTGTGTGCGTTCCGATCGAGCAGCTTCAAACTTCGAATACAAGGGGGAAAATGAGTTCCAGTAATCGAGTACTAATATCTTCTGTTATTTGTTACTGGATATCGGATCACGGTTTGAAGGGGAAAATCAGTCTTGGTAGTTGAGTAGCAGAAGCAAATGCTCCCCTTTCGTTACTGACTACTAAGGCGGTTGCATTTCGCATGTGCCGAATGGTCTGTTTTGGATGAGGTTTGAAAGATCCGTATGTTTTGTTTTCGTTACTCATGATACAATATCGGATAGATACAGTATCTGCTGCTCTATTATGATACAGGATTAGACATGGCATCTGTTTCATACAATGCAGGGATGTATGGTATATAGTATGTTATGCGTGGCTGCCAATATCAAATTTTTTTGGGTGGGGGGAGAAAGGGGGGTGTTCTTGCAATTATAGAGCAATATCTATAAGAATAGAAGCAAGTTAGTAAGGGGGTGCTCTTTCTTTCTGACATTTTAGTACTAAATAGTGGTGTAATCAGGATTATTTTTCAGGGTGGTCCCGAAGGATTGAGAACTTATTTTTTTTAAATGCTTGAGCTAGAACCGAAATATGAGTAATATATAACAAGTTGTTTAAGTTTTTACTCTTGCTATTTAATCGACAAATTATTTTTCACAAGAGTAAATTCTTTATACCCTGAAGTTGGCAGTAATTAATTTACCAACTTTCAAATTTTAGACCTGTAAAGGGTATATACACACAAAAACACCTATCTCTCAAGGCCAAGTTGGCATGAGCACAAGTTTGTACAGTGTGTTTTCTGGTACTGGAACTCACCATGTTTGTTCTAGCTGTTGAAACTACAAGGTTTTGAGCTTCTATTTTATTTCTAATAACTCACAGAAAGCTTACAAGTTGCAATTGAGGTATCAAGAGGAAAAGAACCTTCTGCCTTTATTTAATAGTGGAAAGTGGTAGTGACACTAATCAATCTCATCCGAAAAGTAAGAAAGGTGTAGTAAATGCTGCTCTCTACAAAAGAAATAGCATAACAGACTTTAGTGTTAAGGGAGACTTTTGTGAATACCATAAGTGAGTACCAGCAAGAATTGCAGCTACAGAATGCAGATAAATATTACTGTTTCCTACAAACTGAATTATGTTTCCAGTGAAATGCATCATTAGTTAAGTAAATTTTGGCCTCTATATATTTCAACATTATTTCATCTTATCAACATTAATTTATTAAAGGGGAATAAGACAGTTAAGATCAAAAGAAATGCCTAAAGATCAAATGAAAAGATGGTAACATGCTTTAGTTCTTTATCTATTAAAGATAAGTGGGATAAAAAGGCTACACTAAGAAAAAATGCCTCTTAATTTTCAAAAAGTTACACTTTTTTTAACACTTTGTGTACAGTGTCCAGACAAAGTAAATTTCCAATTTGTAAAAGCTGCCCCGTACACTCAAGGTATGTACAATTTTTCAGCCTTTCATCATAGGCTCAGATGATGTGTGGTATCAACCTATTTTCATTTCAAGTGACTTTGCATTTTTCTAATAATAAGTTTTACAATCAACCCCTTTTTATTTAAAGTGATTTTGTTTTTTTAGTAATAAGTTTTGCAACAAGTGTTTCTTTTTCAATAACTTACAATAAGTTTGCTATCTTTTAATGAGTATTTTACCTTTTTTTAAATTTAATAATGATATATCTTTACTGCTTCCTTAAATATTTGCTTAATTCACTTTATTTATTATGTTTTTGCCTTAAGTCTGTTTTTCTATGATACCAATTTGGTGACCCCATGTTATTTTTTTTCCTTCCTACTTCTGAAGCAAAATCCTAAGATATTTACTTAAATTTAAATGTTTTCCTTTTATTTTATACTTTTACTAATATTTTGGATTAGAGTTTGGTCCTAGTTAGGAATAATTCTTAACTTTGAGCGTTTCCCCGTGTGATTTGACCATTTTTACGGCCTAGGTACTGTTTCGGTCAATTGTCATTTTTTTTTCCTGTTTCGAATAACGCACGTTTCAAATTCTCGCCATCTTGAAACCGACCGCCATTTTTTTAAGCCGAGCGCGTCCTTTCACACTCGATGCTTCTTCCCGCGTAAATCTGGTCTGGAACTTTCTCGAAGGACGCCAGCAGCTGGCGATCGCTGATTGGCCGAGAGGGCCGCCCGCTTAGTAGCGTGGCTGGAGGGAAGGTGACGCGATCAGTCAGTTGAGGTCGGAGAACGTTGGAGTGAGCTTGTAAATTTTTTTTTCGTCTCCCAGACTGCAAGGATGCTGGGCACACGGATGATCTCCGGGCCATCAAAAGCGTTATGAATAAGTACCAAAAGCGTTATGAATAAGTAGACTGGCGGGAAGGTGACAAGGCGGCGGTACCTGGCGGTAAAATAGCAGAGGAAACAACAAGATGTTTTCGACGAAATAAGCGAATTTTTTTTTCCACACCATGACGGCCTGATGGAGGAGAGAGATAAGTGTGTCGAGTCGCTGAAGATCACAGGTGACGCTTTTCTCTACCGTTTTTTTGCCATGCGGACTCAAGGTTCCAGCAGATTTATTTTTAATCACGGATGCTACTCCCGGCTTGCCGGCCTGTGAACGTTTGAGGACTCCACCTACTCCTCCCAAATTTAGATGCAGAAATGATTTCCCCACGTTTCCATCACTTCAAGACCACTCTTTAGACCCACTGCTCGCCTATCCAAGTACCCGATGCTGTTGCCCGCTCAGATGTTGCTGTAATGTTACCTTCATGCGCCATTTTGGGCGCACGCGTCATGTCCCACATTCCCCTTAACGATGTTTCTTTCCTAGTACTCCGTCCCCTTGTTTTTTTTTAATTATTATATTTTTTGTAATATTTTAGCTGCACCTTAATTCATTTTTTCTTATTCTTTTTTTCTTTTTTTGAAAAAACGTCAAAATCCTTTTTTTTGCAAGAATATAATTTAGTGCCATATGTATTATTTTGAGTACAAGTTAGTTAAGTACATGGGTAAAAAATTGTTTCATTAACTATTTTTAGAGAGGCCTCTCTTAAAAATTTCTATAACAGTATTTCTGTTGGAGAGTATAATTTTGCCAATTTCAATGAAATGAAAATGTGTAATTCTCCCATGTTGATCGTTTAAGCTTTAATTCATTTAAGTATTTATTTAAGCTGTTGGTGCCTAAGTGTAAAATTGCAGCCAATTTTCATAACAAATTTTGTTCAGAAGTTCATCTGTTGTGCCAACGATTACAATGCTCTTTAAGTTTTGAACCAATATTTCCAGATTTTAATAAATTGATTTGTTTCTTGCAATAAGATGTCTCTTTATTGTCTGTGCTGGTTTCACACACACCTATTTCCTTTCAGCTGAGGCAATTCCGACCGTAACCTGGGGTTTGGGTTAATTTATGTTTGGTGCTTTGCCGTTAACTTTAGAACACAACGCAAATCTTTCAAATTTATTTTTAATGAATATCTAAAATTTTTTTATGGCAACACGGCACAGACATATTTTATAACAAAGATGGGTCTATATATGAATTTGAATGTAAACAATCATTGCTAGAGGGCAAAAAGTATTTTCTTTCTTAATTTCTGAATGACTTCTGAAACATGATCATCCAATGAATTTTTTCTTTTGAGTGTCATTGAAAAGTGGTTTAAGTTAGCATATATTTATCTTCAGATTTTTGACACTTTTTAATATACAGTGAAATCCCTCTATAACAATATTTTGGGGGTTAAAATAAGATATCGTTGTAAAGAGAATTATCGTTATAGAGAGAATCGATATTGGAATGAAAAGAATTTTGTTCTTCATATATCCCATACCCTGCAGTGTCAAAATAAAATGTTCTGTTTTCATTCAGCACACCCTCGCAAGTAATATATAATAAATGAAAGGAGAAAAACATGTTTATAGTTTTTCAGTAATTTTCACAACACTCACAAATTTTAGTTAAATACTCTTGCCACCTGGCCAGGGATTCTAGCGGCGATATAGCTTATACATATTTAGCATATTTGAATAACAAATATATAATGTCTAAATAAATAATAGCTGAATGCCGCAAAATTGTTTTTTTAAATGTATTAGATATTAACTGAAAATACATACCCATTAATTTATCCTTATTTATTTTGAATTCTGTGTAAAGAAATCAGAAATTGGCAACAGTCGATCGTGAAAGTCCATATTTTCTGCAAACCTCAGCTTGCTTCATGCCTTTATCAAAATCTTTTATGATGTTGAATTTCACTTCGATAGATATTTGTTTTCTTTTACCCATTTGCTTTCGATTTTCACTAAACAAACTTCAAAGTAAACAAAACTCATAAATAATTTAAAATATCCTTGTGTAATAAACGACCTCGATAGGATTTATCGGAGGTTAAAATTCTTACTCAAGTTCAGACAAAAGACCATATCATTTTCTATATCAGTTCCGGTGAAAGGAATCCTTGACCATTTTTTAAAGAGGGGGGATAGGAATCAAAGATGTGTCATCCAGGAAATTCCAACTGTCCTTCCACCTTACGAGAAATACACTTTCTCATCATTACCATAGTGTTACATCAGCAAAACGAAACTTACAAGACGTTCTTTGGCAGAGGCGTGGTCCAACCACATTTTACCTCGACTTTCTTTGTGTAGCTTTCAATGTGTGTGCATGAGTTGGGCTTCTGATGCATAATAGAAAAAAAAAAAAATATCGTAGTAGAGAGAATTATTGTGATGTAAGGGATAATTATTACCATCGTTGTACAGAGAATTATCGTTTTAAAGGATCTCGCAATACAGAGAACTGTTTCACATTAATCTAATGGGAATTCAGCCAGGACTATGAAAAAATATCGTAATAGAGAGAATTATCGTTATAGAGGATATCGTTGTAGCGAGATTCTACTGTACTTTTCAAATTTTGTGCATCACCTTATTAGTGTATGGGGCATATTTTACTAACTGGGAAATTTTCCTGTATCTTTGGGGAATTTTTTATAACATAGTCCTTTTTCCTACCTTATTTTAAACATTTTTTCAATTTACATTTTTGGGCATTTACTTCTAATAGATAATGAATTAAACTGTGTTACCTCCTTTCTGGGACATTCTATGTATACACACACACACATATACAAATAAATAAGATTTAAAATGTCATTTTGAAAAGCAAAAACAAAAGGCTTTGGGTTCCTTTTTCAGTGATCAAAATTGTCAGTGAAACAATTAAACCGAAAATAGTGACTTTAGTGTCCATTTTGTAAAAATAGTGACCAGTAAGAACCCTGCATATATTAACACATACAATATGAAGAAATAATATAAAATCTTTTCTAACCTGTCTAACCAAGAGATTAAAGATTTCACAGAAGTCAAAACCTCAGATACTGCTGATAGGACACTCATTGAAACACGCTCCTGCCGAACATACTGTGTATCATCTTGTGGTCCATTGAGTTTTAAATCATTATATAAACTGCGTGCTTTGCAACCAAGTTTAACGGCAAGTGATTGCAGTGTTTCAGATGTCAGATTGTAATGCTGAAAGTAAATAAATGCATTTTAAATAAATAGATTTGAGCTTTTCATAGAAATGAGTATAAATCTCAATTCCTCCACACAATTCTACTCAGTCAAATCAGACCATAGATACAATTTAATAACTTTGCAAACCTTCATTGTCAAAATGTCTTCAAATTAAAATTCATACCACTAATCAAACCAAATTTTACTAATCTATATTTTCAGTTTAAAGATAGGTTAATATAATGTAAATTTTCTGAACATAGAACATAATAAATTTGAACTATTTTTATACTATTACATTAAAAACATAATGAAGAACAAAGGAATAATTTATACATTAGGATGGCTCAAAAACAGTGGTGGATCCAGGAGGCTGGCATCATCCCCTCCCCTCCCCCCCCCCCCCCGTCAGATTTCACTGTAGGGTAATATTTTGCTCCATCCTACAGGTTGTTTAGGTGAAATGAGGGTTTTTTTTTTTTTTAAATTAGCCTCTAACAAAAAAATTTACATTGATTTATGATCATTTTGCTTTATTGTACAGTTTCATTAAGTCAAAAAAGCTTTTTTTTTTTTTAAATTTGCCTTCCCCCTATTCAGAATAAAGATTTTGGCATAGTATACAGCACTGCTTACATACCCCAAATATGCATTCAGGTAAAAATCACCAAATTTGCACTTTTAGTATGGTAGTAACCATTTGTATACAGATAGTAACAAGCTTTAAATATTTATCCATTAGAAATAAGTGGGCACTGTAAATCGAAATTTTTTTAAAAATAAGGTAGGAAAATATAACATTGAAAAAAAAATTCCCATCATCAATTTTCAAAAGGTTACACTTTTTTAATTTGTATACGGCCTCCTTACAAAATTTTCCTCAATTAAGAAGTTTTTATTTTCATTCCAAGACCATTACAGGGTTCATACTCAATTTCTGATTTTAAAATGTAGGAGTTTTTTTAAAGAAAAATAAGTATTTCAGGACTCACTGTAAATTTCTCATTATGATTTTTATAAGTTTTTTAACATGGGCCCCCATAAAGATGGCAGCATAGATGCTTGAGCCCCCTTCCCCAGTTGTCACAATATATATAGGTCATTCCACAAGAATAGGGTAACTTCGTGAAATTGTAAAAAATTTATTTACTATTAGACATTTTTAAATTTTGAATAATGACCATTTATAGACAGCATTGATTCTGTTTAGGAGCATGTATAATATTTTGCAATTTGAAAATTTTTTTTATTAAAAATTAGGTTTTTAACCCCAAAAAATCAGTCCCCTGGCATGTACCACTCGAAAAAGTGAAGATATAAGTGCTAATTATTTTTAAACTAACCGATTTAGGCAACAAAAATGATCGTTGTTGTGTTCTGAGATAGTTATTTAGTAACTTTTTATGTGTGTAATGTGATTTTTTGAAAATTTTCATCACTTTTTTTCAATTTTAAGTTGTGTACCCCTACTTTGCGCGTCAGTCTCCTGGCTCATGTTAAATTCCAAAAATTTCTGATATTATCCATTGTTGATAACTTTATTGCATATATTTATTTATTAGTTTCATATTTATTTATCATATAAACAGACTTGCCAACCTGGAAAAATCAAAATGTGTAAAACAGCGAGCGAACAGAAATTTCGACACGTTTTGCTATACAATACGTGACCGTTATTTTTTACCTTTCACTATAGAATGCAAGAGTATTATTTTTATTGCATTTTATATCACAATTATTTGTTTTAAGTATTAAATAAAGCTAAGAACAATAAAAGAAAATGAAGTTGTTGAATAAAAGGCAAATCAATTAATACACCATCTTCCAGATTTCTGGTAACAATTTATTAACTATAATCACTTAACTGACTTGAAAAAACTCTCATTTTGACTGTACTGACTTCAAAGAAGCAGCAGTAGCTTTTTCGCCTTTATTCAGAAAATCTGAAGTAAAAGTTTTCTGGAAGCAAGATTTTTCGCTGTCGGCTTTCCAAAATCTTATTAAACAAGTTGCACCTGAATTGATTTCTGTTTTTCCGAATAATACTGAAAACCCTCTCACATTTAGCATGGTCAGCTTCTGAAATAGGAACACTGTGTTCGATGTAATAACAGTTCTGCATGAATATGTAAATAACAGTTCTGCATGAATAACGTCTAACTGTCCCAAGAGCGGATTAAGGGGGGGGGGGGAGAGACTGCCCCCTGAGAAAAAAGAAATTAATGTAAAATATCCTAAATTGCCATGGATGTATATGTCAATCTTCTAACCCCTCCCCGAAATGTTTGGATTAGTGATGAAATTCCATCTATTTATACACATATAAGTTCATATCTCCTCCCGAAAAATTTTCCATGCTACGCGCCTGTTGATAATGCAAAAACATGGAACTGGGGAATAATGTGTGAGCTTAAATTCAACCACTGTTAAACTAAATGGTGTACTAAACAATTTCTACCATTTAAATTTCAACCACAAACAAATTGACTGTGATCCTGAAGAAAATAATTATGCACTGTAAATGTTTAATAATCAGTTTTAGCTATACAATATTATTAAAAGAAAACAGGCTATAATTATTTAAAATAATTATCTTAAACAATATCGTAAAATCCTAGATCAAAACAAATCATAAGTCTCACATCCAAATTTCAGATTATTCTTTTGATATGAAAATAAAATAAAAAATTGATTCTCAAAAATTTTAAGACCTATCTTTTTTTTTTTTTTTTTTTTTTTTTTTTTTTAAATTTTGATCAGAAATGGAATGAAAAATTATACATATGGCATCGGCAATTTTCTAAAATAAGCATTCAAATGATAGAATAAAAGTGAAGTTTTCTTGTTTTATTGGAAAAAGAATAATTCTTTAATAAATGTCTAAATATTTTCTCAGGTAAAATTTTAGAATCTTAGCAGTCTTGCAGCACATCAGCACACAGAAGTGGAACTTATGACAGGGACCTATGTTCTGCTCCTTCCTATATTAGCTGCAAAATACTAACTCACAAGATTATGCTTTTTAAAATTAACTGTAAAAATAATTACCAAAGAAAAACCTGCACATGAGAATAAAACGAAATAGCGATTTTCCTGATTTTAAAATTGAAGTGAAAATGTTTCAGAAATCAATAAACATATTATGGGGAAAATAATACTTTTCTGTTGAGTTACTAAAATGCCTTAAATTTTAATTTAACAATAGAGTATTAAAAACTCTGTTTTACATCTTGTTTTTAAAATTATTCATTTACCAAAAGGCTGCAAATAGATTGAAGTTCAGTTGGCAAATATGGAACCCGGAGATCGGAGATAGTTAGTTACCATAATTTCGCTAGTATAGTCCACGGACTATGCATGTCAAAAAGGGATTTTTTTCCAGGACACGGACTATCTGGCTGAAATAAATTTCTTTTGCAAAAAAATTTAGTATATTGATCTTGCTTTTTGATCTGTAGTTAGCGCGCAAGCTCCAGTGAAGCCGATGCTAACAAATTTATTTCTGTAGAAAATAAAGCACATAGATGCACTTGAAGTGACAGCACGTTGCCATGCAGGGAGCATTTGAATTTTTTTCCCCCCCAATTTTGTCATTTAAAGCATCGACGTAGTTACAGGTGCGGACAAGCTTCGTCAAACTATTTTAGAAATATTTCCGTCCGATATGCAGAAGAACCAAATTTTGAATGTGCTTTAGAAAAAAAAAAAATAATTTATGTAATACGGGGGAAAACGAGCCTTCACAAACCGAGGTACCGACGCCGCGTCAACATCGAGAAGGTTGTTATTGTTTTGTCTTCACTCAGCCAGCTGGCTAATAAAGCAAGAGAGCGAATTCTGCTGAGACGTTAAAACATGACTTGTGTCGCCTAGTCACCTCAATTTCTTTCTTTTTTTTTTTTTCCCAATTGCGAACGCGAATTTTTAATAAAGAGCATTTTTAAATTTCATATTTCGTTAACTTTTAACCCAGAGAGAGTATCAATTGAATGTTGTTTAAAATTAAGTATTATGTGGATTGACCCATGAAAATTAGTAATGATCTTTTCTTTTTTTTTTTTTTTTTTTTTTGCTTGGTTATGTACATTTTCATAAATGATTAATAAAAGTAATCTTTTTATTTATTTAAGGAGGCGATACGTCTTGCCTAAGGACGGATTAATGCAATTTTATGGTCGGTTAGTTGAAATTTGTCTAGTTTATGGAAGTAAAATAGAATTTCTTTTTCCAGTAGCGGAGGAGTAATCGCTCTCAACCCCCCCCCCCCCCCCCAATCCCTTTAATCCGTCCGTGGTGTTACCATTAGTTAACTTTTCACGAAGTTACGGTACATATTTTTAGTAAAATCTGCGTAACTGTTTAAAAAAAAAAAAAAAAACTGAAAATTTTGGTTTTCTTTTTCTTACGGATTTCTTAACATTAACTCACATTTTAAAAAAGCATTATTCTTTTATTCAGCATAAAATTAAGACGTGTACGTTTTAATAGCTATAAATATCGAAGTATTTATTTATTGGAATTATTATTAATAATTTATTTATTTAAGAAAAGTATATTTAAACTACCATAAATTATTTTACTTCCTTTGCATGTTGAAGACCTAAAGGAATACGACAAGATTTATATTTTAAATACCATTACTAAAAGCTGCACTTTTATACAAGTTTTATTTGTCGTGTAGACCGTCAGTTTGCTTTATTTAAACAAAAATTCCAGTTTAGCATTCATAAAATGTCTGGAAGTTCTCGTTCGGCCGACGATTTTTCCAAAACCAAGCAAATTTTTGGATCCGAAAATGACCACAAACATTTCGTTTTCAATCCACGTTTTCTAATATATTCGATAAATCTGCAATTTTCTCAATAATCCACAATAGAAGTATCAGTTAAGCTGGTACGTGTCCGTGAAAAAAATTTATAGATTCATCAAGTGCGCAAAACAGCAATAAAAACACGTCGCGAGTAATAATAGCTCACCGACAACGGTTTTCCAGTGGCGAAAGGTCTCGATAGATAATTATTGTTGTGTAGTAGTTCGCCAAGTACATAATTATGTATCAGATGCCTTTCGAAACATCGAAGATCTAAAATAAGAATTTGCCCCTCTCAACTAAGTTTTGAATTTACCAACTCAGGAAATCAGTAACATTGCACTCTAGCTGACTTTAGTCTAGGCGCAGTGCGAGATGCAGTGAAAACGTACATCCCAGGCGCGCATTATCGTCCTCTTGTTACTCTGCTATGTCCGCTATGTTTTGCTTTAGGTTCGGTAATCACTGTTTTTTTTTTTTTTTTTTTAAAAGCGGAAAGCTTTTAAAACATTTTCGGAAAGCGGAGGTCTTCCAAAAAAAACAAAAAAAGCGGAAATCTGCCGAAAAGCGGAAGATTTTCATGCCTGCAAAGTGAGATTTGGTTAAGAAAGCTCTCTTTGGTGAAGTCCTGCAAACACAACTTTCTGCAAATTATTGAGAAATGAAAACTCATAAAGATAAGGCTAACTTCAAACGTGTTGTTGCTGGACATATTGTAAATAAATATAAGCTGTGGAGGTTTAAAAATAAAGGTATATCATTTAAAATGATGGGTCATAATAAGTCTAAACAATTTGCTAAAAATAAAAAAAAAGGAAATACAAACTGTTGTCGAAAAATTCTATGAAGATGACAGGGATCACTCTAGAAATGAAAAAGGGCAGGGTGCACATTACAGAAAAAGGGCAGTGTTTGGGAAAAGGGCATATCATATCACACAAAAAGAAGGGCAACTTTTGTAATTATTGTCCACAAACACATAAGGGTAGCTTTTATAAACATACTTTTATGTCTGAAAATGTGTTTTCTTAATAGCAATTTTTTAAGCAAATGATTAAACAAATTTTGAAACCAAATTTTTTCACTTAATGAAATCTACACTTTTACAAAAATTGTGTAAGGCGGCCAGCCATTATGCTTTATTTCAACAACAACAACAACAAAACAAAAAAAGCATAAGAAAATTAAATTTTGTAATCATAAAATAACGGGAATTAGGTTTTGCTGACAAATTTTTCATAATCACGCCAATTTTCGGACCCGAAAATGACCGAAAGCATTCAGTTTTAGATTCAAATTTTATCCTATTCAGAGTCACTGCAACTTTTCTCTCTGTATATATGCTAGTCGGCAACTGGTGGAGGGGAAACGGGACACTTGCCCCAGGCATAGTGCTCTTACGTCAAAATTGAAATGGAAAGAAGGGAGCGCCAAAACAAAGGTTTGTCCCGGGTGACTTGACCTCTAGTTGCAGCACTATATGCATAACATTTGGAAATATTCTGCAATAAGAATGCCAGTTTAGATAAGACGTGTCTGAGAGAAAAATAAATTGCAAGTGTGTGACATAATAAAAAAAGAGGGGGGGGGGGGGGGGGGAATGATAGTATTTCCTATCATAGGCGGCGGCAAAGGATTTTCTAAACAGGCAAGAAGTCTTAATAATTATTGTTGTGTAATATTCGTAATTACATAATTATAAAATAACTCCCGACCCTTCAGGGATCGGAAAGAATTTGAACCTCTTGCACAAATTTTTAATTTCCCAATCGATGAATTCAAAATAGTCTCAATGGCTCTCCCCACTGCGCATTTTCGCACTGTCCATTAGGCTTTTGCTGAGCACGTAGTACACTAAAAATGAACATCCCAGGGGCAAGTGCCCGTGCAGTCAACGAGACTTACATTCTCGCAATCGTCAACGATTTCATTTTTTTTGAGGGGCTACAAAATAGACACAAATTTTGTATTGACAGTTCCCACCCCTATCTCCGCCTAAAATAGCCCTAAACATGGGCGCCGGCAGAATATTGCCCAGAGGGGGGGGGGGGGGCAAAGACTACTTTAACATATGGTTACAGGCGCATAGCCAGGTAAATGTTTCAGTGGGGGATATGCGCCTGGGGGGGGGATATATCCCGATATCCCCCCTGGCTACGTCCCTGTATGGTTACCATGTTGGAAAGAGCAAAAAAGCAAGGGAAACACTGCATACAAAAATCCAGGGGGGGGGCATTGCCCCCCTTGCTATATGCTGCCGGAGCCCATGGCCCTATAGAATAATCATCAATTGGTCATCAATTTGGCCCCTATGCTGGCTGGAAATTCGATATTTTCAAGTAGTATTTCCTGACTGCTGCACAACCTGTCAATGAATCAATTTTTCCCTATTCTTTTTAGTACATCGACGGAGAGGAGTGTGTGTGTGTGTGTGTGGGGGGGGGGGGGGGGGTTACCCCAGACTTCCGGAATTGCCCTTGTCTTGAACTTTCCGTGCAGCCAGCCTTAAGTTTGGATGAATGTGTTTTGAAAATCTGAAAAAATAAACAATAGCCAAGCGGCGTTTATTAATTACTTACAGCATTTATAAAACACGGTAAAGCGCCATTTACAGTAGGAAATAATTTATTCTAATGACTACTCTTCTGGATGACAGATTGTTTCTCTAATGAGATATTTTATGACCTGAAGCTACAGCGAGCGGTTTTAACCCTCTCCTCAGGTCGGGAGGGAGAAGAGCGGCGACTGAGCAGATGCCCCCCCTCCTCCCCACACATCTATATATATAAAAGAGAAGAGATTGTTTGTTCGCTATACACGTCCAGACATTTCGACGGATCTGGACCAAATTTGGCACACTGACTAAATAGGACAACAGAAAGCTAATGCCGTAAAAATGAAATTAATCGGATTAATAGTTTTTGAGTTATTTTATGTTTTGTAAGGTTTTTGGCCATTTTTATCACATTTTACGTTATCGCGAGCTAAATTTCCGTCCGAATACTATATTTTTTATATCATCGGAAACTACAGAGTTTTCTTTTTCAAATAAAATTTGTTACAAAATCGTACTTACATTTGCCGATTTTTGGGAATTTTTTAAAGGAAATCCTGTTTTGAAGAAAATGTACTGCTTTTAAAAATATGCTATTTATAAACTGTCGCATCGAAAAACCTAATGGGCCAAAATTTTCCATCTTTTTACCGCTGATTGAACATTTATTTCTCCCTCTTTTAAATTTTGAACCGTGCGAAAATGTTTATTAGAGTTTAATGATTTTTTTTCTGAAAAGTCACATATTAAAATGTTCTCCAGAATGCAAGTAATGGAACAAAGGTACCTAACTTTCCCCACTCGGTTGTTCATTTTCCAGGTCGTTCTTCTGATGTCAGGCGAGCAAAGGAGAGACAGGGGGGTGGGAAAGGGGAGTGGAGTGAAGAGAGAGGAGAGTGCTGCATTAGGAAATACGAATTTTTACATCACCCCGAGATAAATCATTTAATTTTTTTTAAAATAAAACTAACGAATTTTCAGATTTTTTCCCCCCGAGATAAATCATTTATTTAAAAAAAATAAAACTAAAGAGGTACATATTCCCCCCCAGGAGTCTTGAAATTCCAACCTTCTGCATTTTCTTTTTATCAATGTGTGTGTGTATAGCGTGTACAGACATTCAATAAAGTATTCGACTATGAGCCAAGTTTCCTATTTCAGTTTTGTTAATGATTACCGTAATTTATGGAAGAAACGCCGCGGCGTTTATGAGTTTAAAAGTTCAAAAATAGTAAGTGCGGCGTTTCTACCGGGTGCGGCGTTTACAATATTTTTAATTTTTTTTAGCCAATCTTCAACGAAAAATTCGTTTAGTGTTAATTTTCTCAAAAGAATGCGCCACCACCGACACGTACTCTTTAGCGTGCACAGACAATGCCCCCTCGAGGGGGGCTTCGGCACAGATCACAGCGTAGCGAATCAGAATGGGAAACTACCCCCATAGAAAAGAATGTAAACGATGAACTTTGATTCAGTTTTGGAGAAAGTCAGAGCGCCCTGAGATAGGTCCATGTCCGGTGCTCTGAAGTGTGTGGCTTCATACATCCAACCGATGTCTCCTCAATTAAGTAAAAAGAAAAAAAAAAAAAAAAATAGAAGTAAATCTTTTACATCTACATTTTAGAACTATAATTAAATTTTAATGAAGTTTTGAATATATATTTTGAAGGGTTAAAGGTCTGTAAAATACCGCAAAAGTGCACTACCCTCTATTAAATGCACCCGTTTTTCACATGAACCTCTATTGTTCTTAAAATACTGAATTTCAGCCAAAATTAGTCTATGTTGCACCCGGTGTGAGTTTAACTTTATTTGGGGGGGGGGGGGGGGGTAATCTTAAAGTTATTTTTTTTTTTTATCGCCGTGCGGCTTTGCGCCCTGTGCAGGAAAACTCTATCGAATAAACACTGCCAACTAATTGGTATGCACAAGAAATGCTGAGTGCTTTTAAAAATAAATCCCAATGTTATAAATATCAAAAATAATAAATAAATAGAACGATCAAGTGTTGTTACCAAAACAACAATTTGCTGAAGCAAGCTCATTACGTAATCAACAGCTGGCCATCTGCGGAGGGAAAAATGTTTACTTTTAACTGGAGCCTCTACTCACGCATCGATTGCTGTTTTCATTTTAATGGCGCCTGGTAGTCTGTCCAAACTTTGTGCGGATGCAAGAAGGTTTTTAGAACTTATTTTTTTATTTCTATAAATTCGCCTTTGTGAATATGAACATTGATATCTGATTATTTGAAAATAGAAATCGTAAGCTTCGTAAAATAGCGGTAAATACTTTAAAACATTCTATGGGAAGGGGGAGAAAAAAGGAGATCTTTTTACCGTTTATCCAATTTCTCCCGAAATATATCCGATCAACTTAATAGCTTTTCTAATAAATTAGGTCTAATAAGTAATGCAACATATTTTTTATTTGTTTATTTTTTGTTAATTAAGAAATTATTTTAGAAATTGAATTTTATCTGGCATTGACTTCTTCTGACCACGATCACCTCCCCCTACCCCCCATCAACGATCGCGGCTGCGGCGTTTATGCCGGGTGCGGCGTTTCTGATGATTTTCTAGCTAACTAAGCTCATTTTCGTGGGTGCGGCGTTTCTTCCATAAATTACGGTAATCACTTTTCATGAAGAATCATGTTTTAAATATGACATTTATGTAAGAAATTTTTCTTGCACTGGAATACTTTTTTTAGAGGGTGTACAAAGTTTCATGAAAAATTATCACAAAATTAGCCACTTGATTTGTCCCCAAAATACTCTTATACAAATATGGTCGCCTTAGTGGAGATTGAAAGAGAGAGATGGGACGGCGACCGCGCTAATCTAATCGACCAACCCTCCACTTCGCGCTGCCACTACGCGAAATTCAGGCAGACTGGTTATTATATTGATGACTGGAAACTTGTTTATTTTTTTTACGTTGGTGCGTATGCATTAGTGATAAAAGACTACATATTAGAACTCAGATAGGTAGAATGGAAGAAGCCTAGCCACGTCAAATTCTCGGTAACTCGAATCGTTGGCAAGCCCTGTGTTCATTTTTTTTCTCTTTGCAGCGGGAAATCTCATGTCTTTTTTTCACTGCAGCGGGAGGATTCTCATTCCAGCCTACCCATGTCCAATTTCCGGTACCCTCTGTACGCCAACAGATGCCATGTTCATTTCTTTTTCATTGCAGTGGGAAGTCCCATGTCTCTTTTTTATCACAGCAGCGGGAGGATTCACATTCTTTCCCTTTACAATTTCATACTGACGATTGGGCTCTATTTTTTTTTATGAGTTGCATAGATATTAGCGATAAATGACTGTTAGAACACAGACAGGTAGAAGAGGAGAAATCTAGCCACGTCCAGTTCCCGGTAGCCTCTACGCCATTGGGTGCTTTGTTCTTTTTTTTTTCTATTTTGCAGCGGGAAGACCCATGTCCTTTTTTTTAATCATTGCAGCGGGAAGTCCCATGTCCTTTTTTTTATTGCAGCAGGAGGATTCACATTCCAGCCTAGCCAAGTCCAATTTCTGGCAACCTCTGTATTCTATTAGGTGCCGTGTTCATTTTTTCTTTTCTTTTTGGTTGCAGCGGGAAATCCCGTGTCCTTTTTTTATCATTCCAGCAGGAGGATTCACATTCCTTCCCTTAACAATCTATATTTAAGGTAAATGGCATTTCTCATTCATTGCACAGGTAATGCCGGGCCATGCTGCTAGTCATTGATAAGAGAATGAACAAATCAACTTACTTGTTGTTGGAGAGAGGCTTTTTTAGGGTCTAGCCGGGACCATGTGTCCAAGGTCTAGCCGAGCGCCAGCAATGGTAACGAGAATCAAAGAGAAGGGGGTGGAGAAAAGGAGAGCGGCATTTTGATTTGGGGAAAAAAAAAAAAAAGAGGGCGGAATTTTATCAAGAAAAGGGGCAAGGAGGGCAGAATTTTATCAAGAAAAAGGCTAGGAGGGCGGCATTTTACCGGAAAAAGGGCACCAGGGCGGGCGGCCCCCCCGAAACGCTCTAGAGTGATCCCGGAAGATGATAGCAATAGTCGTCAAGCTGCTGGAATGAAAGAGTCTGTTACCCGTAACAACGTGAAGAAACAGAAACGTTATTTGTTAGATTCAATGTATAATTTACATAAGAAATTTGTGCAGTCAGAATCAATTAAAATTGGTTACTCATTATTTTGTCGCTTACGCCCATATTGGATTGTCCCACCAAAACTTTCAAACCGGAATACTTGTACATGTATTCAACATGAAAATTTAGACTTGAAACTCACTGCTTTAAAGAGCACCAAAATTCTCCGATTTGACAATTATCAAAGGTTATTACAATTGCTTTGTTGTGATCGTTACAGTGAAAAATGTTTGACAAGAATTTGCAGTACTTGCTCTACAAGGTGTTTGCCTTAAGAAGAATTTAACAATTGTTATGATATTGTGTTTAAGCAATGGATTAATGCTGAAGAATTAATCATAGATCCCAAAACCAAAAAGGAAAGGTATGTTATGAAGTATAAAAAAGAGATAAAACAGGTAACGCCCAAAGAATTAATAGAACAGTTAGAAAATGAATTGCCAAAATTTTTCATCCATGAAACAAATATTGTGCACCAATACCATAATCTCAAGGTATTAAAGGAATCTTTCTGAAAAAGATGCTGTTATACACATGGATTTTTCGGAAAATTACTCAACAAAATGTAATAAAGAAATTCAGGCGCTCCATTTTGGTGGCTCTCGGACTCAAATTTATCTACACACTGTTGTTGTGTATACCAAAGATTTGACAGTTTCTCACTGCACCATTTCATCAAATTTATCTCACAATGCAGCAGCTATTTGGGCTCATCTGAAACCAATAATGGCATCTTTACCTGACACTATTGAAAACATACACTTTTTAAGTGATGGGCCTATAACACAATACCGAAACAAAACAATGTTTTTTTTCTAGTTGCAAATTTTTTTAAATTTATCCAAAAATTAAAATGTTTTCCTGGAATTACCACGAGGCAGGCCATGGGAAAGGTGCACCAGATGGAGTAGGTGCAACTTGTAAAAGAACTGCCGACCAAGTAATTGCTCAAAAAGGTGATATAATGAATTTGCTGACACATTACATAAAAAATGCCCAGCAATAAAAATTTCTATTATTGAAGATGTTGATATTAAAACAATGGATGATCTGATAAACGAAAACTAGAATAAGCAAATTCCCTTTCAAGGAACACTCAAGGTACATCAAATTTGTGGTGATGTACAACACCCTAATCATCTTATTATGAAGTCATTGGGTTGTTTCTGTGATCCTATAATTTGTGAGCATTACAAGTTGGGAACAATTAAATTTGAACAAGATCAAAATCTTTCAGGGTGCCGTTCAACACTCACAGCTTTTAAAAAAAAAAAAAAAAAAAAAATGTGAGAAGCAAAGTAAAAAATCTACAAGTAAGCAACAGATCAAGTTCACTGTAGGTGATTTTATCCTAGTCCAATTTTTAGTCCGAAATAAAGAATACCGGAGTGTTGCAATTTGTTTGTATGTTAAAAAAAACGAAGAGAAGTTGACTGTCACATTGCTCAAAAAATGTAATGATAAAAATACTTTATTTCGATTAGATGAAAATGATATAGCTGATATATCGTTTGAGCATGTATTGGAAAAATTACCAATACCCATTACCAATACCAATTACCTATTACCTATATACCAAGTACCAAGCGTAATAGAGTCATTTATACATTTAATAAATTTATTGATGTTTGCGAAAAATAATTACTATTATTTTTGCTTTGATGTTAAATTTATGACTTGTTTAAAAAAGTTTTATTTAAAGTTTAAAAAAATTTTAAATAGTGTAATCAGGGATGTTAACTCCAACACTCGATTTGGAAGCACCCCGGGAGCAGAAAAAATTTCATTTGGGAGCACCTCGGGAGCAGAAAAATTCCATTTGGGAGCAGAAAAATTCCATTTGGGAGCACCTCGGGAGCACAAAAAAATAGTTTCCGAGAAGAAAACTAAGATTCGAGATCAGAATTAACATGATTTTGGAGCATAAAATTGAAGATTTAGGAACACAATAAATGCATACAAGAAAAGCAAAGTTTGCAAGCAAACACCATTTGCTAAAAGCAAAACACTATTTGAAAGCACTTTAGGAAAGCTCTGGAAAAAAAAGGGTGTATACAGGCTATGCTATCAGCAACTTGGTAAAAACAATACATGGATTTACATGGACGGAAGGAATTTTTGTGTGTGTGTGTGTGTGTGTGTGTGAAACTGCTCTTTTTAATAGTTTTCATATGAATGCTAAATGGAAAAGAGAGTGGGAGGGAAGTATTTCTTATATGTAATGGTACTTTTAATGTATGTTCGAAGGTTGTAAAAATACTAATACATACCTGCCAACCTCCTTAAGCCAAAAACAGGAAGACTCAGGTTGAAAAAACAGAAGATTTCACAAAAAATCAGAAGATAATTTTCAAATATAAGAAGTAAAAACAGAAGACCCCTGGTTTACCACCATTTCTCATTATTTTTTTATATTAGTAATGCATGGAAATTAAAACAAAATTAAACAGTAATAGAAAAGAGCTTACCTGAAATTTTTATACAAAACTGAGAAAGATGGAGTATTTTCAGAAAAATAAAAACAATTAAATAGATGGAAATTTGACTATTTTTAACCAAAGTACATTGAAAAATAAACAGATTTAGATTTTTTTTTTTTTTCTACTAATAGTTCACCAGAAAAATTATTTTCATAACAAAGTATGTTAGCTTTAGTTTTCAACACAAATAAATTTTCTAATGATGAATTACTGACGGAGGAATGAAATGAAGTCTTTACAAATGCTTTGACCTCAACCTCACTCATACAACAGCATTGTGCTGTTAGCTGTAGAAATGATTACCTTAATAAATGACTTTGAAATGGATTTATTTATTTACAAATTTTTTATAATAGTTTGCAATACAATTTAATATATCAACTAAAAATTTTAAAAAACAGAAGATTTTATCTTCTGGCAGAAGACCGGAAGATAGCTTAAAAAAACAGAAGTCTTCTGTCAAAACCAGAAGGGTTGGCAGGTATGCTAATATTTAAATGGTAGAATTAACATTTCTGCCGTTTATATCATTCTAGAATTATGTATTCAAAATTTAGTCTATTTTAAAATAAAGATTTTAATTACGGATCTATAAATGAAATTCGTAACACATTCTGAAAAATTTGCGGACGCACTTTGGCTGAACACGGGCCCAGGGGCGTCGCCCCGTCTGCCCCCTCTCGTAGAGCCAGCACACACACAAAAAGAAAAACAGTGGTGTAGTTTTAAGAAAAAAGGTTTAGGAACACTCGCAACTGAAGACTCGAAAATCATGCGTTCATGATGAAAAGTGAAGAATGCTTACTTTTGCTGACATAAGCTCGAATGAAAATGTAGTGAGCGGGGGCCCATGATCTTCATGGGCCGAAAACGTCTAGCCCGGCCCGGCATTTAATGAAAATAAAAAAGTCAGACCCGGTCCAGCTCGTATATTAATCATGATTTAAGGAAGGGGGGGGGGGATCACAAGCCAATCGTTTGGTCTTATCCAAATTTTAGGAGAGCAAAAATTTCCGGAAAGGCTCGATTTTGCAAGCGCAGAGGACCGTCTTTAAGAGTATATGCTTGTTCCGGTCCATTCTAGAAAATGCTGAGATCAGCCCGTGCCTTGAATGAATCGTGCTGCAAAAGCCTGGGCCCGCACAGATCTCTACCCCCCGCGACTACACCACTGGCAGCGGATTTCCGGATTATTTTGAAATGAAATATTCTATTAATTCAGACAGCCTAGATTCTGATTTCTAAACCGGTCATGCTTCCAATTTTCATTCTTGCTACGGGCCGGGTCATAAACCGTGATTTTTTAGGGGCTGGGACGTCACCGTAATATACTGTTTTCTTTACGGACCAGTCTGGTTTAGATCAGGGGCGGCCCTACGGTACATGACACCCACTCCACCCTGCAAACGTAGAAAAAGACGTCCCTTTTACTTTTTTCAAAATTGCTTTTATGATTTTAAGTTGGAAATCGTGTCCTTTCATAAACAAAAAACGGCGCCCGTTACGATGATTAGTTGTTTGCCTATCTGGCCGGCCCTGATTGAGGTGACTAACAAAGCCCGACTGGTCCGATCCGGGGTGGGTAGAATGGCTTCGGAATGCAGCTTTCGTACGCAGTTTGAATCTTGCTTTACTGCTAACTAGCTTTCCATACACGCTTTAAAAGATAAATGAGCGTGGCAAAAATTTAAAAAAGAGTCAAAATCCTGTATTCGGCGCAGACTGGCACAAAAATCGGCTAAAAGTGCAGTTCGGCGCACCCTGAAAGAGTCAAAATGACGTATTCGGCGCAGACTGGCGCAAAAATCGGATAAAAGCGCAGTTCGGCACAAGAATTTGTGTTTCGGCGCAGCTCGGCGCAGAATTAACATCCCTGTGTAATTAAAATAAATAATTAAAAATGTATTAGTTAAAGATGATTAAATAGGAAAGTATATGTATTGAGGTTATGTATGAAACATGTTTTTATTACTTCTTTGGATACTCAACTTTAATATCTACATATTTCAGACTTTTTTCAATTCTTTTGTATTTTTCTGTTAGCATTAATTTTTTGTTGCTGGCTGGAATATATTTTTAAAAATACTCCTCAACCGCTGGCCACTGCTACAGCAGTCTTTACCCAATCTATTTAATGTTAAAGATCCTCTAGAAGAGACACACAACCCTCTGTAAGCAACCGGATCCAGTTCCCTGTCCAAAAATTTTATAGCATTTTTCCGGAAGTAAAGTAAACAAAAACCACTTTTCAAACTAAACACTGTAATGTAAACTGAAAGCAGGTAAAAGTACACATAGACATCATGTAAAAATCTTGCAGGTTAGAGAAGAGATATTTCTTTTGCCGAACCGAATGTTAATGTAATTGCAGACGTTGAAGCCCTGGTGACTACCCTAGACACTAACTCTCACTTATTGGGAGACTTCAACGCTCAGCATAGGTATTGGAACTGCACAACCAACAATGGTTATGGCAAGATTATCACAACTATCTATCCAGCTCCCATCATGCAGGCATTATTTTTCGAAATTATCCAACCCACTTCAGCTCCCACAGTAGTAGCACTATTGATTTTGGCATGTTTCACAGTTTTAATAACGTCAAAGAAATTCTATCTCTCCTCGAACTTAGCTCTGAATCAATCAAAACTCCAATCAAAATTTATATCGAAATTGATAACCCCCCTCCTACTACCAAACTCATTAAAGTTACTGATTGGGCTAAGTTCAGAGCAAATCTTGAAATTAATGACGACAATAATGAAAATAGTTTGGACTTAGACTCCATTGATCAATTCACAGTAACTTTAACCAAGAGCATAATGAAGTCTTTAAGCGATGCCACAACTGAATATCTTATTAGCTCCACCTATTCCAAAGATCCTTATGTCCACACTCTTGTTAAAAATAAAAATAGAGCCAGGAAAATATGGCAAAGTACACAAAGGCCTGAAGATAAAACTGTTATGAACAGGGCCCAACAAAATCTTAAAAACTACTTAAACCAACTCAGACAACGAAGATAGGCTAACTATCTTGAATCCCTCTCTACACAGAACAACTCTATTTGGAAGGCAGCTCGCAAATTCAGGAGGAAATTCAACCCACTTCTCCCTCTGATTCGAGATAGCACCTTTGTGTACACGGATAGAGAAAAGACTGATACGATTGCAGACTATCTTGATTCTCAGTTCCAATTAAATAATTTGCGAGACGAAAATACTGAAACAGAAGTCAACGAAACTGTTGATAACCATCCACCCCCCTTATTTAATAGTAATATAACAACCTTGGATGTAGCTAATAAAATTAAAAGTCTTAATAAAGCTCCAGGTATCAGTGGTATCTCTAATCTTGCTCTTAAAAATCTCACCCCTAGCTATGTCAGAAAAATCACTAATCTCATCAACTCTATTATTAAGCATTCATACTTCTCCAAGGATTGGAAAATTGCTATAATAGTCCCTATTCTAAAACACAAAAAGCCACCAGAGGCCGCCACTAGTTACATACTGATAAGCTTAGTTAATTCCATCAGCAAAATCACCAAATTCTTTATCATTCAACTAGTTAATGACCATATTAATAACAATATCATTATCCCCTTTCAATTTGGCTTCTGCCTCAATCTTTCGGCTACTCTTCAAGTTTACATACTAGTTAAATCCATAACTACTGGAAAAACAGACAAAAAACATACCCCGGCAGTTTTCCTAGATGTAGCAAAGGCCTATGACAAGATATGGATTAAGGGACTGATTTTCAAACTCATAAAATACAACTTTCTCAATCCCCTAATTAATATCTTTGTTCAGAAGGAAGACCCAGTGTGCAAATTACTCTTCAAATTCTCAGAAAATGGCTGGCCAGACAAAGTACCAACAGAATGTATGAACTATTGGCAATACTGTAATTCTATTTCTACTCAGAATGATTTGTTGATGACAGATTCAAGAATCATTGTATCAGTAAAACTGAGAGAAGAAATATTGGTCAGAATTCATGATGGTCATCTTAGAATAACAAAATGCAGAACCAGAGCACGAGAATCAGTTGGTGACCAGGTCTTTCAACAGAAATAGAAAAGTTAGTTTCAAAGAGCCCAAGTGCGTTCAACATCAAAATTATTTGAAAGAACCCCTAATTCTTTAGAATTCCCTAAAAGACCTTGGCAGGTGGTCGGTGTTGATCTCCTCAAAGTTAGTGGTAACTGCTACGCTGTTATAGCTGACTACTACTCTAGATTCCTCAAAGTAGCTAAATTAGAAAATTTTACATCAGATTCAGTCATCAACAACATGAAACTGTTTTTGCGAGACATGGAATACCAGAAGTAGTATGATGTGACGACGGCACTCAGTTCTCTCAAAGAATCGCAGACTCTGAATATAAGAAATTCGCTGATATGTATAAATTTTCAGTTGTAATGTCAAGTCCCACACACACTCAATGTTTCCTTGTTTGTGGATTAAGGCTGATTGACTACACTAGTGTCCTAGGTCTACAGGAGAATGCCTTCTGTGAGGGACTTACCTACGCACCAAAGCAATAGATTCATAGAGTCTTTGGTGAAGAATTTCAAGCTACACTATTTGAAATCCGAAAAGGAAGATCCTTATTTAATGTTGCTAGCTTTAAGGACAACTCCACTAGAAAATGGTTACAATCCAGCAGAAATTCTAAGGGGAGAAATCTAAGACCACCACTGCCAACAGATGAAAGCAAATTATAACCTAAATTAATTGATCAATGTTCTCTGTATGAGAAAGAAGATAGAGCCAGGAGGTAGAAATATTACTTCGATTGTCATCATCGTACAAGAGAACTACCTTCTTTAGCTTCTGGTCAACTGGTATGGATATCTGATATGAGGACCTACGAAAAGGTAAAAAGTTCTCACGAAGCTCCGAGATCTTACATTGTTGAGACACTGCAAGTAGGGTTGCCAGGTCGCCAAACCAAATAGCCGGACAGACCAGCCAGTTTGGACGGACATTTGGGTAAAAAAGCTGGACAGCCTACAATATTGAGGATTTTGTCTCAGTATTAATAGGTACAACAAAAAAATTGTATGTAAAATCAAGCTTTTTTGATTATTACCATGACACTTGTTAAATTCGAATGAAATATAAATAACATCGAATGCCAAATCAGTTCAAGTACTTTATTACTAATCAGCCAAAGTCACCAGTAAAAACCCTAACAAAAGCCAGACACCGTTAAGTTTGGCCGGACACGCAATCAAAAAGCCTAACTATGTCCGGTTTTATCCGGACGTCTGGCAACGCTAACTGCAAGGCATCCTCAGAAGAAATCATGCATTCTTGCATCCTTCTCCAATCCCAACATCCTTTAACTGGGATGATGAGGAAGTGCCAAAAACAACGATAAACGATAAGAACCAGAGAGCTATGGTGGATAACTTCCCAGATGGTATACCACCAGATGTCTCAATTCTGACAGTTCCAGAATTCCGGACTGCTTGAATGAACAAGCCAAGCCATAAGTGACTTGCCATGGCAGGGAGATGCATCTTCCAGAAAGACTGATCAAGTCTTAAAAAAGGAGATGTGATGTTGCATCTGGCAACATGACTCTATGGCAATAACTCTGGGATTCTGGGTCGAGGCTATGCTTATGTTTATGTTTAGATCGTGTTCGGTTGCTATATAAGTTAATCTAGGGAACGCTGTCCAATAAAGATAGTTAAAGTTCTTCGGTATAGTTAATATTACAAGTGGTTTTGGAATTAAAGTTTACTATTATTTTATTACTCATGGGTTTTCAGTGGACAGTAGTTTGAAAATTATTTTGTTTTATTCGTATAATTTTAACATCAAGAAAGTTAAGGCTATTATTATTTTCCAGGGTGTCTACCACAAAAAGTAAGCTTGATTTCTTGACCTTTTCTTGACCATAAAAAATACAAAACCCTAATGTCGAGAATACATCATGCTAGGGATGCAGAATATGTTTGATCCAGCGATTTAGGATCGGGGAAAATTTTGCAGAAAATATATACAACTGATTTTCATTTTAAAAATGAATTACAAAATTCTCCCGAGTTTTTCTTTCCCCTTCCCATTTTTAAAGCGATTTTTTTTCAACTTTTTCACTGATCAGCCGTTTGCTTTTCGGTTAACTTGGGCCAATTGCTATTTTGTAAACATGTATGTAGCTTGTACATTGCAATTCTTTTTACATCCATGGTAGCACAGAACTTATGCAAAGTCTACAACATATCATAAAATTTTCGCGAATTTTTCATATGGATTGAGGGAAATGTTGAGAGTAAAAACATTTTTTGCAGCCCTTCATCATGCTGATATAGAATGAAGGAAAATTATACTTTTAAATTTAACACTATTAATATATATTATTAAATATTTATGTATAATAGCATTGAGTTACTCAATAAAACAATACAATATAATGTATTACCTAAACATTATGATATTATGCAATACTTTAAAAAGTAAATAATCGCCGACAATAGTCAAATTAAAAAATATTTTAAACAATTTTATTTCTTTAAGTTTTATATAAAAAGCATCTTGATTACTTCAATTGTAATGTACACACTGCAATAACAATTGGAGAACTCGAGATTTTGAGTTGAATTACCAAAAATGCCTAATTTTAATTTACAGTCAAATATTATAAACTGCATCATAAAAAAGAAGAATTTAAAATAAAATCAGCCATTTTCTTCCTTTATTTCGACATTTAGCCATGTAAAAGTCTAATTCAAATCTATATCCTTTCAAAATCACAGAATCAGTATGATGTGATAACTTTAAGTTTGCATACAAGCTTTCAGATGCATTAAAAATTCAAGAAATTTATATATAAAAAAATCAAAATTATGCATTTGTGCAGATATGTGATTTTAGTGATAAAAATCTAAAAATACTTAAGGGTAAATATTCATTTGCCAAAAGGATGCAAAAATGTAGAAATTATTAGCCACGAAACATGGAGATCAGCGATAATTATAATTTCTAAGTGGAATCCAAGTAATTGTTTTTAAAAAAGAAAATGTGGAAAATAATCAAAACACTGAATTTAAAAGGGAATGAAGGGAGGGAAAAAAATACTCTCAAATCCAACAACTTTTCTTTTACTTCTTCTTTTTTTTTAGGAGGGAAGGTGGATAACTGATATACTTTTCTCAAGGCTTGAAGATACATAGCTGCCAACTTTTGAAATTCACAAGGTGTAAAACAACGCACAATTGACATATTGAACTTTTGTCAGTTCAGTATACAACTATTTGGCAGACATCATTTTTTATGATTTCTGCTAAATAACATGTAAATGACATTTTAAATGAATTTTATAAATAGCATACGAACAGTATTTTAATGTTTTTCTATGAAATAAGCAGATGAAAGCCTGTTAAGTTTTGTCTATTTGCATAGTTTAAATAGTATAAAATATATTAAAATTGACATAACACACTTAATATATATTTCTTAAACAAAAAAAAACAAAAAATACTGGATGCAAAATTTATTACTTTAAACGCATTAGGGAAGGGGAAAAAACAATTATGTAATACATAAAAAGTAGTCTAAAATTACGCCTGAAAAGAAGTAATTAAAAAAGCATAAACATGCCAAGTCATTTGCTTTCACAAATATTGTATTTTTCTTAATCAAAACAGCCCCTTCTTCAATTTCATTATCATTACTATTATTTTGTATAAGTTTCGTTCATATTCGAACCTGGGATCTTCAATGAAATTTTTTCTTTACTACTTTACATTTTTAATATGTGGTCAAAAAATAATTTAGATTTGAAATAAGAATGAATTTTCTTCTTATTTCAAATTTAAATAGGAGATGGGGATGGCAATTCAGTAATCTTAAAATAAACAAAACCGCGGAAAAATCTCATTAATAATAAATTTTAGGAGATTTTAATTTTAAAACGAAATATGGGGCATATTTTATTAAAATAAAAACATTTCAAAAAGTCATTAAAAAGCGTAAAAAATACGGAAGTTTCACGTAAAATCAAAAAAGTTGGTGAAACAACGTAAACTTTACGACGAAAGCGTAAAGTTAGTATAGTATGAGTAAGTATATTCAAGTTGTCTAAATGATTTTACTTCTTTCCTCATGCGTGGAAAATTCAAGTGTGGTGGGGGATTCGCATCATAAAATACTAAATTTTTTTTCACTTAATACAATTAACACTTTTACAAAAATTGTATAAGACCGTCAGTATCATTTATTTCAACAAAAAACATAAAAAATTCAAGTTTTCCAATCGCAAAATTACGGAACTATAATAATAAAAATGAAGAAGTGGATGTTTTGATTAGGGGAAAAAATATTTGTAAAAGCAAAAAAAATTGGCTTTTTTAAAATTCCTTGACAGGTGCAATTTTACGGTACTTTCATTTACAGTAAATTTTAAGAAATTATTTTTTAAAATAAAATGCGGGTCGTAATTTTATTAAACTTTATGTATTAATTCAAAAGTGTGGTGGGATTTGCATTTTCAACTACCAAATTTTTTCACTTAATGAAATCTACACTTTTATAAAAGTTGTGTAAAGCTGCCATTATGCTTTATTTCAAAAACAGCAAAACATAAAATTAAGTTTCGTAATCGTAAAATAACGGGAATCCGGTTTTGAAGACAAATTTTTCATAATCACGCCAAATTTTCGGACCCAAAAATATTCCGTATTAGATTCAAATTTTATCGTATTCGGCGTCATCTGCAATTTTTCTCTCTTACAGAGTTGCCAACCTGGCAAAGTGAAAAATCAGGAGATTTTATTCTAAAAATCAGGAGACTTTATTCTAAAAATCAGAAGACTTGTTTTCGATTAAAAAACTCAATTTTAAAAGATCAGGGTTATATCAGCTGAAACTACATTTTGGAGAGAGAGAGAAAAAAGCATCTTTGGTGTTGTTTGTTGCCAGATATAGATTTTTTGGAACACAAAAAAAAATCAATTTTGGGTCATGTCTTCTATTAGGAAGTCAGTAGCTTGTAAAAAATTTAGCAACATGAAAAATGTTAAGTTGGAAAGTTGAAAAATAATCATTTTTAAGAGTGATGGAAAAAGATAGAAATTTCAATGCTTTAGAACATGAAGCTGCACCTCTTTCACTATTATACATTTGTCAGTAAAGTCTGAACTTTATGATGTCACACAGGCATGCATGGGTTCCTGGAACTAGTTTGATTGCAGGAAAGGGGAAAATGCTGAGAAGGGTTCCTTGCCCCGACAAAACTTATAAAAAATTTCAAATTCAAAAAATTGCATTATTCATGTGATAAATGATAAAAATCGGGAGAAAATGAGCAAATAATCAAAAATCAGGAGAAATGTATCGTAAATCAGGTTGGCAGGAGATCAATGAAAAATCAGGAGTCTCCTGCCTAAATCAAGAGAGTTGGCAACTCTGTCTCTATATATATGCTAGTCTGCAACTAGAGGAGAGGAAATGGGGCACTTGCCCCAGGCATAGTGCTGTTACGTCAAAATGGAAGTGGAAAGACAAAGGTTTCTACCGGGCGACGTGATCTCTAGTTGCAGCACTGTATATGCGTAATATTTGTAATAGGAAAGCCAGTTTATCTAAGACGTGTGTTAGGGGAAAAAATGCAAGAGCGCGACATAGTTAAAAAAAAAGGGGGGGCTGATAGTATTTCCCATCGTACACGGCGACAGCGGATTTTCTAAAAAGGCAAAAATTCTTAATAATTATTATTGTGCAGCAGTTTGTAGTTACATAATTATAAAACAACTCCCGACACTTAAGGGATCGGGAAGAATTTGACCCTCTTGTTCAAATTTTTAATTTCCGAATCGATGAATTCAAAATAGTCTTAATGGCCCTCCCTATCGAGCATTTTCGCACTTTCGATTGGGCTTTTACTCAGCGCGTAGTACAGTGAAAATGAACATCCCAGGGGCGCGTGGAGTCCACGAAAGACTTGCATTCTCGCAATCGTTGACGATTTCATTTTTGCGGAGCGGCCGCAAAACAGACACAAATTTTGAATTGACATTTCCCACCCCTTTCTCTGCTTAAAATTGTTCTATAGCAGAGCTGTCATCCATTTGGCCCCGATGCCGACCGGAAATTCGATATTTTCAAGTAGTATTTCCCGCCGTGCGAAATATTCAGGTACATTTCCATTCTGCTGGACACCCTGTCAATGAATCAACTTTTCCCCTATTCTTTTAAGTACATCGACGGGCAGGCGGGGTACCTACCCCAGACTTCCTGATCTGCCTATCTTTTAAACTTTCTGTGCAGCCAAAGTTTGGATGAATGTGTTTTGAAAATATGAAAAAATAAACAATAACCAAGTGGCATTTATTAATTACTTACAGCCCTTATAAAACACCGTAAAGCGCCATTTACAGTAGGAAATAATTTATTGTTATGACTACTCTTCTGAATGACAGATTGTTTCTCTAATGCGATATTTTACGACTTGGAGCTACAATGAACGGTTTTAATCCTCTTCTCAGGACAGGAGGGAGAAGAGCGGACACTGAGCAGATGCCTCCTTCCCCCCCTCCCCACACACCATTGATACGAGATTAAACAAATCAACTTCCTTCCTCATTGGAAATCACTCGTAAAATCAAAATACGAATAAATGAAGTTAAGAGAAGATACATAAAATAATTTCTCACAATGAACGCAAAAAATTTGTAACAAAGAATTGAACGAAATGGAAAAGCGTAGTTGAGTCGCTAATCGTGACCTAGTGCTTCATTTCTTGACCTTTTCTTGACTTTTGTGACCTTTTTTCCATTTCTTGACTTTTCCGTGACTTTTGCATGATGGTAGACACCCTGTTTTCCTTTTCAAGAGAAATTTTATATTGGGTCTAAAAGATTGAGTTCATTGAGAAGAGAATATGGCTTATTGATTTCAAGAACAGCAAAAATGTCATATATGCAACATAAGCATAATTGAATTATTTAAATTTAATGCAAACAATATTATTTTTCCATCCCAGATGAATTTAGAATCTGTCTATTTCGTATAATAAATACATCTTATCAGGGACTGATTTACACACTTGGGGGCCCGGGGCACAGATACTTTTGGGGGCCCTCTGCACAAAAATATTTCACAGAAAATTACTTAATTAAATTAAGGTAGAACCAATTATCATTCCTCAGTTAACCATATGTAAACATTTACAAATCGGTAAAATGTCCCTACATATACCTCTTTTATGAAGTTTTCAGTTGTGATATCATACCTGCCAACATGCAATTTTTGAAAACCTTACAATACCACGGTGTCACGCAGTAACGCAATAAATATACCTACTAAAGATAAAATGTAATCAAACAATTTTTAAAATTACTATTCAGATTTAGTACACTATTTTTAATACATATGCACATATAAGAAAGGAGGGGCATTTATTTGGTATCTTTAGAGTGCAAATGTTCATAAGTAGCTGAGTTGGCTGCTTTTAAAAATCCTTAACAAAGTCTTGCTCATAGCAATGGCCTCTGAGTTTACTTTTTGCAATTAAAATGTCTTCCAAAGTTTCATTAAACAAAAAACTACGGTGTTCAATTCTTCTTAACACTGCTAAACAAACGTTCACAAGCAGCATTACTGTGCGGTATAGTCAATATGCTTAGCATAACATTCGATATTCGGTCATATTTAAATTTCCCACTAGCAGCTGTTAATTTTCTCAATCTCAATTTTTAGCCAATTTTCGTCCATTCTTTCTTCGAATTGAACTTCCTCAGGCAAATTATCAATTTGCAAAATTGAGATTGAAGCTCATCCCTGACTTCATCTACTGGCTTGCAAACATCATTTCCACATACTTCATGTGAGCACATATTTGGAAATAAATTTTAAAAAACTATATCTGAAAATGATTATTTCCTCACCATGGTGGTTCTGCCACTGAAAATGGTAGATGGCTGAAGTGCGAATGTCCCGGGTTCGGGTCCCATCGCGCGGCTGTCGATCTAACAGTCTGGAGTTTTGGTAGGTTTTTTCCAGATGTAACGTGAATACGCGTTAGAGCCCCCTAGAAAGTCCTCCTACCAAGGCACCCCCCATCCTAGGCAGATCGCCCTAGTGTATCGTTGCCATAATCACACACAACAACAACAACTGAAAATTACTTGTCTGCAAGATTATTTATGTTTGATACGCAATTTTGATGTCGGTCCTATACACGGAGCAAAAAGCTAAATTGCATCCCCTTCACGATTTGACGATACACGGATATTCCTTTGCGTAAGAATCAAGGAAAACTTGATTATATTGTTTATGTTCAATTTTCGACATTTCAAATCAACTTCAAACTACACTGGACAATTTCAACATGTGCATGAGCAACGTTTGTTTGTGATTGAAAGTTGTTCTTGCGCTTACGGATGGGAGCCAAGCGGTATTGGGTTGTTGGAAAAGAAGGGTTCTGAGATACCCATTAGGGTTTAAGTAAAAAAATTTCTATCACCATAATTTTTAAATTTAATTTAGCAGAGTCATAATAACTTGCAGTGGTAGCGTTTGCTGATCTTTCCCGGATACCTATGATTTTAAATTTGTAATGCTGAAAAAAATTACTTTAAGGACTTCAAATAACCAGACTTTAAATTTATAACAAACATTAATTTTATTTAACAATTAACAAAAAAAACAATAACAGATATAAAATGACTAGGTAAGTAAATTGATGTAATTAAAAAAAAATCATTTCATCTTACTAATTCTTCATTCAAAAACAAAAGGAGATCATGGCAGCAGTACAATCTGCAAATTAAGAATAGGAGGTTGACACTGATTTATAGGATGCCGGGGGATATTGATAAAAACATGCAATTTCTTCGAATCCACATCCCTATAATTGATAACTTTATAACTGCTTGAAATACTGTATATCATGCTAAAAATAAACTTTCCTCAAAAATCGAAAGCTGTTAAAAATAAAAAGTAATGCCCTTCCTGGGCAGAGGTAGCCTTCTTGGCTCACAAATATTAAACTTGCATAGTGCTATACTAAAACGAAAAACTCGAAACTGAAGCTGGCACGTAAGACCGCTACTTTTAAATGATTCTGCCGCGGACTGATACGGGGTAACGCCCTCTCCGATCGAGTGGTGAAGCGGCGGTAAGCAGTAGCCAATCAGGTTGCTCTATGACGTCACTCCAGCGTACACGTGCCTGCCGGCTCCGATCATGACGCAACAACATGGCGGGTTCGCCGATGTCTGAGTGTGCTGGAGGAATAATTGTTTATCTCAAAGTGCTTACGTGCTAAGTTTAAAATTAAGCAGTGCTTGTGATTTTAAAGCATTTAAAAGGGGTTTGAAACTAAGGAAGGTGAAAAAGAATTAAGTTATAACTGCACAGGTATTTGAATGAAAATTACTATTTAAATTAAGTTGAACACTTAGCATTTGAAATTTCTGGGCCAACATAGCCCCCCCCTCTTTTTCACCTGACTGTATGTACAGAGAAAAAGAAACCTTTTAAGACAGGAAAACCTCCGGCATCCGTTATACAGACTATGTTCAAAGAAAGTAATGGAATTTCTCAAAGTCCATTAGCATATTAAGTGAACTGGAAAGTCACAAAAATCATCAATACAAGGTTTTTCACACAGTATACCCTATAATAAATGCAAATATATGTACAGAATAAGTTGCAACACGACTGCACATTATATACAAAACACTTAAGCATTCAATATGTACAGAACACACATACGGGGCCCCGATTCACGCAACTTTCACACTATGCACTTACGCATAGTACAGATAAATGCATAAGTCTTCAGAGTATAAACACTTTTGCAAACAAGGGAATATTAAAATGATTATATTCAAATAACTACTCTGCAAAACGTATAAACACTTTTACCCTTACAATGAATAAACATTATGAGGAAACATTTTTAAAAGTTACCTTGTAATTTCAAATAAACACAGTGCAAGAACAATTCAGATAAACACTTTGCTAACAGTAATTGAATAAACACAATGCAAAAACACTTAGAGACACTATGCAAATTACAAAAAATAGAGCTCAAAACTAATTTGAGTACTACCCCCACCCATGTCTTTCAAACAGGGACATTTTTCATTTTAATTTTTGTTAAAGACGTTTGTAATGAACCTTTGTAAGTCATTTTTGGTTAATGGTTTTGTGAAAACGTCTGATAAGTTAGATTTACTGCCCACAAAACGTATGTGAAATTTTTGTGTATTGTACAGGTCTCTAATAAAAAATAATTTTACGTCGATGTGTTTCGATTTGTAATTCTCAATGGGCGATTTTATGAAATCTACTGCGGCCTGATTATCAGCATATAAAATTGGTATAGGTTGTTCACCTTTAATAACTCCCCTATTATAACACTCACTTAAGATGCCGTCAAACCAAACTAACCAAACTGAAATTGACTAAATATATTTACCACATATGCGATATCAGGTCTAGTTTTATTAGAAATAAATGATAGGCAACCTAAAATACTTCGGTAAGGCAATTTAGACATTTCACTGATTTCCTCTTGTATAGTTGGGCAGAATTTCTTGGAGTAAACTGACCCTTTTGCTATTGGGAGAGAAGATATGGGTATTTTAAAATGGCTAAATCCCTCATTTACTTCCTCAATGTAGGAGCGTTGGTGTAGCCAGACTTTACCACCATTTTCTTCAAATTCGACACCTAATAGTGTACGAGTTCTCCCCAAGACTTTAATATCAAAATGGCCTTTCAGTTTATCCAAAGCACTGTTTATTACATTTTGATTTTTACCAAAAATAACGAAGTCATCTACATACAAAATTAAAAAATCTTTAAAAATATATGCACAATTCCCCCATTCGAATTTATTGAAGCCCATTTCTAGTAAAGTATTATGTACCTCGAAAAACCATTGCCGACCACTTTGCTTCAAGCCATAGATAGCTCGGTCTAAACGGCAGTATTTTTCATTTTGGTCCTGTACCTCAAAACCAGGAGGCTGCGACATATAAATTTCTTCATTTAAGGGGGCGTACAAATACGCGCCTTTCACGTCGCACTGCAGGTGAGACCAACCACAAAAAGAGACAAGGAAAGTGAAAAAGAATCTTATTAAGCTGAAGTTAACCACAGGGCTAAAGGTCTCATCGTACGAGATGCCTTTTTCTTGTATATATCCCTGGGCAACCAACCTCGCTTTGAATCTTACGACTTTACCAGTCTCGTCTCGCTTTAGGGTAAAAACCCATCTACAACCTACAGGCGTGACATTATTTGGCAGGTCTTCTAAGTGCCATACCCCCCGATCTTTCATTATGTCAATTTCCTCCCTCAAGGCCTTAAGCCACTCTTCTTTGTACTCTGACTTGACTGCCTGTTTAAATGTTCTAGGGACAACTACACGATCTAGTCAGCTTGAGATGCTCATACTGGTGGAGGGTTCACTGTTATTCACTATTGGGGAAATTGCATTTTCTGTTATAACCCCTTCCTCTCTATTTGAGCCTGAAAAATCAAAAAGTTCGGGTTTGTAAGAGATGTTATTTTTGGTGCAATACCTGGCGACATCATTCAGTGACCTTAGCCTTTGTCCTTTGCCCTCTTCAAAGTAATAAATGTCGGTGCGTGACCCATCCCTTCTGGGAACTGCCTTCCTTTCCCAATTTACAACTCTAGGGTCGGGCATAGAGTAGGGAACAACTACGTCATCAGAAACAGGATCCTCATCAGACACACCCGGAGTAATGGGGTAACCTAACTCCTCACCATTACTACCTGTTTGATCGTGAGAATGAATCGAATCCGTTTCAGACGTGTTATCTGGGCCCAGCACCGCTCCACTTAGTGTATCTTTATACACCAAATCTTCCCGGAACGAGACATTTATTTTTTCAATAATTTTATTTGTGTCCGGAAACCATATCCTATAGCCCTTCGTCCTGAAGGCGTATCCTATCAGGAATCCTTTCCGCGCCCTAGCATCAAGTTTGTGTGCCCGTTGGCGACGGGGTATTCCGGCGTACGCAACACATCCGAAGGGCTTTAAATGTTTCACGGATGGTCTAGAACCAGCAAACAGTTCACATGGCGTCTTATTTAACTTTGTATGGCATACACGGTTCCATGTATATGTAAAGTAAAGCATGGCATCGGGCCAAAAGTATTCCGGGATACCTGACTCTTTCAAAATGGTTCTAGCACCACTAGCAACCGTTTGGTTATACCTTTCACAACTTCCATTCTGTTCCGGTGTGAACACATTGGTTAATTCGTGTTTTATTCCCTTTTCTAAAAAGAATTTCTCTAGTTGCCTATTAACAATTTCGGATCCATTATCACTACGAAATGATTTAACTTTCTTGCCCAATTGGTTTTCGACCCTGGTAATGTATGTCTTAATGATGTTCTTGACCTCAGACTTTCCAGTCAAAGGAAAAAGGGATACCTTTTTGGAGAAGTTATCAAGAATGCTTAAGAAATAGCGTTCTCCCATGCGTCCCTTAATGGAATGTGGTCCCCACACATCGGCATAAATGAGTTCCAGAGGGCCTTTTGACCTTGTTTCATTTAAAGATTTAAAGGATACCCTTCTATATTTACTTATTTTACACGGCTCACAGAAAAGGTTTTCATCTTTTAAATTAGGTAAACCTGTGACACCTTCCTTCCTACTAGTGTGTATTATGGTGGAAGTACTTATGTGGCCAAATCTTCTGTGCCAGAGTTTAAGGTTTTCACTATCCTTTAAATTTGTTGAAAAAGAAACTGACTTATTGTTTTTGACTAATCTGGGAGAAACTTGATACATCCCTTCTTTTAGAATTGCTTTAAATACTAGGGTGTTACTCCCTTTAGCAAAAACTTTTACAGCTCCATCCATACCATGGAACTCAAAACCATGCATGTCTAAACGTGGACCAGAAATTAAATTTCTCCTTAATTTAGGAGAGTACATTACATCATTTAGAGTATATTTTCGGGGACCGAACCATAGTTTAATTGATCCTCTCCCCTCAATTGGGAAGTCTACGCCGTCTATAGCTACAGAAAGCTTTTCGTTTTCTAATGGAACAAAGTCTAAGAACAAGTCCCTATTAAAGACACATAAAACATTACTTAATACGGCGGACTAATTAGTTAAAATTTTTTATTTGGGAATACCTTATTCCCCCGTACACGATATATATTTCGGTTACACACATAACCATCTTCAGTCGTTTCTGGAGCTCTCACTAATGGCGGCTTCTTTTTATATCTTCGTCGTTCTTCTTCTTGAAAGTTCGATGCATGACGTCGTCCCATGATTGGTCGATTGTATGGAGCGTATCGTTGATGCTGCCCTCTGTCGTCAATATTTCTAAGCTCTCACGAATGTAGGCATATATACTATTTTTAAAGTTGGCTATTTTTTTAATATTTTTAAAATCAATGGTAATGGGCTCTTTCAAAGCAAGACGGGCTAGGGCGGTACTTTGTTTGTGGAGGTTAATGTCTTTAAAATGTTCGTTTTTTCGTTCTTTAATTTTCCTTTTTGTAACGCCGATGTAGCAATTTTCTTTATTAGTATCGTTTGACATAAAATTAATTTTATAGATCCCTGCGGTTTCGATGGGGTTGATTGGGTCTTTTTCCGATCTAATGCGCTGAAAGATTGTTTTATTAGGTTTAATAGGAATACGGAAGTTCTTTTTACTGGCGATATTAGAAAGTTTATTGGCTATCCCTCGGCTAAAGGGGATAGCGGTAGTAAAACGTGGTTTATCTTTTTGACGGTTGTCTATAACATTTAATTTACGTTGCCTAGCTTTGAAAACTTTGTCGAAAATTTCTCGAGGGTAGTGGGCGTCTTGACATTGTTTCTTTATGAAAGCAATTTCTTTTTGAAGGAGGTCGTCGTTAGAACACACTTTGAAAGCGCGGTCGATATAGGAACGAATAGCAGTAATTTTATAGTTGAAAGGGGTTTTAGATTTAAAATTTACTATATTAGTATTACAAGTAGGTTTTCGAAAAATGGTGGTCTCAATGAGATTATTGTTTCTGGTTATGTTCACATCTAAGTAATTGAGGCTATTATTGATTTCTTTTTCGTAGGTAAATTTAATGTTCGGGTCTATGGCATTAAGTTGATTGATCAAATTATTTTCTTCATTATTGTGGGTGGTAAGGATAGCGAAGATATCGTCGACATAGCGAAGCCAAAGTTTGATGGTATTATTGTGTGTCTGTTTAATCTGTTCTTCAAGGATTCTCATTTTCCAGTCGGCAATTATTCCGGATATGGGGGAGCCCATGGGGACTCCTTTTATTTGTTGGTAGAAGTGATTATTATATTGAAAATATGAGTTATTTAAAATTAGATTTATAGCACTAGTTAGGGTGTTAATTATGTCTATATCTTTAAAACTACTTTGAATTTGTTTGTTAATAATTTGGTTCATTTCCTTAATATCTATTGACGGGTATAGATTTACAACATCGAAACTTACCATAATATCGTTTTCATCAAGTTTATAATCGCGGATGTTTTTAATGAAATCGTCGGTGGAAGTTAGAGTGCTGTTAGATGGGGGTATAATTTCTTGCAGAATATCTTTCATATATTTTTCAAGTGTGTAGGTGGGGCCTTCACATTTGCTTACGATTGGGCGAAGGGAGGGGGGATTTTTATGATCTTTAAATTTAGCGAAAATCCGTGGGGCGAAATTAGCGGTATTGTTATAGTTCGGACCTTTCTGATCCGGCCAGGTACCGTTTTTTATTAAAGTTTTTAGTTTATTATTGATTTTCGTGGTGGGGTCTTTGGGAAGATGTAAAACGTTTAGACTATTGATGGTTTGTTCCATTTTTTCATGGTAATCTTTTTTATCTAGGATAACAATCTTTCCTGTCTTGTCAGAGCTTAAGCAAACGATCGTGTTATTTTTCTTTAGGTCACTGAGGCATTTACGGTCTTCATGATCTTTAACAGTAGTTTTAAGTTTTTTATTCATTTCTTGTTGGGCGTGCATACGGATAGCTTGTTTATCTGAGGGGGGTAATGATATAATGGCGGCCTCAATGCTCGCAATGGTATCATTGATATCTATTTTGTCATCAAGAATGAATTTGGGACCTAGGTTTAGAGTGGCTTTTTGCTGTTGAGTAAGAGTTAAGGAGGATAGATTAATGAATTGATCTTCTTTTTTAGTATGACCTTGTTTATAGCATTTATTATTTCTCATCCAAAAGTTAAGTTTTTTATAGTGGTTATTGTGGTAAATCTCTTTTTCTTTCTTGCAAAAATTGTTTATTTTATTGACTTTTAAACGGTAATCATCCGGAGAGCACATGGTTTGAAGTTTGTGGTTGTAAAATTTTTCTTCTTTCGTTAATTTAGCTATATATTTAAATTTGTTCCTAATGTATTTTTTAAGTAAGCATAGCTCAAAATTCTTTATATCGTAAAAGAATTCATTAAGAAGGAAACTATTTTTAATTTTCATGAATTTAGGGGTAATTTTAAAATGTACACAGTCTCTTAAAAAATTGATATGCTGAAATTCTCTAACTTTTTTCTTGGAATTACCCCTAAAATTACCCCTAAAATTACCCCTAAAATTACCCCTAACCTTTAAAATTACCCCTAAATTCATGAAAATTAAAAATAGTTTCCTTCTTAATGAATTCTTTTACGATATAAAGAATTTTGAGCTATGCTTACTTAAAAAATACATTAGGAACAAATTTAAATATATAGCTAAATTAACGAAAGAAGAAAAATTTTACAACCACAAACTTCAAACCATGTGCTCTCCGGATGATTACCGTTTAAAAGTCAATAAAATAAACAATTTTTGCAAGAAAGAAAAAGAGATTTACCACAATAACCACTATAAAAAACTTAACTTTTGGATGAGAAATAATAAATGCTATAAACAAGGTCATACTAAAAAAGAAGATCAATTCATTAATCTATCCTCCTTAACTCTTACTCAACAGCAAAAAGCCACTCTAAACCTAGGTCCCAAATTCATTCTTGATGACAAAATAGATATCAATGATACCATTGCGAGCATTGAGGCCGCCATTATATCATTACCCCCCTCAGATAAACAAGCTATCCGTATGCACGCCCAACAAGAAATGAATAAAAAACTTAAAACTACTGTTAAAGATCATGAAGACCGTAAATGCCTCAGTGACCTAAAGAAAAATAACACGATCGTTTGCTTAAGCTCTGACAAGACAGGAAAGATTGTTATCCTAGATAAAAAAGATTACCATGAAAAAATGGAACAAACCATCAATAGTCTAAACGTTTTACATCTTCCCAAAGACCCCACCACGAAAATCAATAATAAACTAAAAACTTTAATAAAAAAGGGTACCTGGCCGGATCAGAAAGGTCCGAACTATAACAATACCGCTAATTTCGCCCCACGGATTTTCGCTAAATTTAAAGATCATAAAAATCCCCCCTCCCTTCGCCCAATCGTGAGCAAATGTGAAGGCCCCACCTACACTCTTGAAAAATATATGAAAGATATTCTGCAAGAAATTATACCCCCATCTAACAGCACTCTAAATTCCACCGACGATTTCATTAAAAACATCCGCGATTATAAACTTGATGAAAACGATATTATGGTAAGTTTCGATGTTGTAAATCTATACCCGTCAATAGATATTAAGGAAATGAACCAAATTATTAACAAACAAATTCAAAGTAGTTTTAAAGATATAGACATAATTAACACCCTAACTAGTGCAATAAATCTAATTTTAAATAACTCATATTTTCAATATAATAAGCACTTCTACCAACAAATAAAAGGAGTCCCCATGGGCTCCCCCATATCCGGAATAATTGCCGACTGGAAAATGAGAATCCTTGAAGAACAGATTAAACAGACACACAATAATACCATCAAACTTTGGCTTCGCTATGTCGACGATATCTTCGCTATCCTTACCACCCACAATAATGAAGAAAATAATTTGATCAATCAACTTAATACCATAGACCCGAACATTAAATTTACATACGAAAAAGAAATCAATAATAGCCTCAATTACTTAGATGTGAACATAACCAGAAACAATAATCTCATTGAGACCACCATTTTTCGAAAACCTACTTGTAATACTAATATAGTAAATTTTAAATCTAAAACCCCTTTCAACTATAAAATTGCTGCTATTCGTTCCTATATCGACCGCGCTTTCAAAGTGTGTTCTAACGACGACCTCCTTCAAAAAGAAATTGCTTTCATAAAGAAACAATGTCAAGACGCCCACTACCCTCGAGAAATTTTCGACAAAGTTTTCAAAGCTAGGCAACGTAAATTAAATGTTATAGACAACCGTCAAAAAGATAAACCACGTTTTACTACCGCTATCCCCTTTAGCCGAGGGATAGCCAATAAACTTTCTAATATCGCCAGTAAAAAGAACTTCCGTATTCCTATTAAACCTAATAAAACAATCTTTCAGCGCATTAGATCGGAAAAAGACCCAATCAACCCCATCGAAACCGCAGGGATCTATAAAATTAATTTTATGTCAAACGATACTAATAAAGAAAATTGCTACATCGGCGTTACAAAAAGGAAAATTAAAGAACGAAAAAACGAACATTTTAAAGACATTAACCTCCACAAACAAAGTACCGCCCTAGCCCGTCTTGCTTTGAAAGAGCCCATTACCATTGATTTTAAAAATATTAAAAAAATAGCCAACTTTAAAAATAGTATATATGCCTACATTCGTGAGAGCTTAGAAATATTGACGACAGAGGGCAGCATCAACGATACGCTCCATACAATCGACCAATCATGGGACGACGTCATGCATCGAACTTTCAAGAAGAAGAACGACGAAGATATAAAAAGAAGCCGCCATTAGTGAGAGCTCCAGAAACGACTGAAGATGGTTATGTGTGTAACCGAAATATATATCGTGTACGGGGGAATAAGGTATTCCCAAATAAAAAATTTTAACTAAGTCTCTATTGTTACAGAAATGATGACTTGAGGCTGAGTCAAAGATCCATTTGCTTCTTGAAGTAGTCTGGCTCAAATAGCTGGCAGAAACAAAAAAACTTGACTTACAGTTCGTTGACGCGTCACGTCGATGACCATAGGAAGGCTCCCTCCGGCTGCGAGGTCTGCAATTTTTACCCTGGGGTTTAGATAGGTCCCTTTGAGAAGTTGACTCAGGACTAGGACTCCTAGGATGGGCTCTTTGACCAGGACTGGAAAATCTGGGTCTACTGGATCTTCTGCGGCCACCTCTCGGACTCCACGTTGAATCGAACTGGGACTCCTTTACAGGACACGAGTTTCGATAATGTCCGGGTTTCCTGCAACCGAAGCACACAAGCTGCTTTCTTTTCTGTACTGAAGATGTGGCATTTGCCTGCACCAAGGTATCGCGCTCTCTTAATTGTAGGCGCACTTCTTCAGTATTCAGCGCATCAGTTATCTTTTTAAATGAGAAATCCTGTTCAGGCCAACTTAAGATTGATTGCACTATTCTATCGAATTTATTAGGTAGATATCTTAATAGTTGAAAGCTTACGTAATTTTCGTTGAATGTAGGGTCAATAGCATGTAGTCTATTGTAGACTTTGGATAATCTTGTGGAGAACATTAATACACTTTCATTGGGGTTCATTCTCATTTCACACAGTTCACTAAAAATGGTCATATGGTTAGCTCTTGTATCTGGATGAAAATATTTATTTAAAGTTGACCAAGCCACGACAGGATCTTCAATACCGTCCAGGATTCGGCGGCACTCCTCGTTTATATTGAGGTAAATCAAAGATAACGCCACATTTTTATTCCTTTCAAATTCTTTAAGGCATTTTAAATATTCAGAATTGTCTGCAGCCTTTCCAGGCTCCTCTACAGGAGGAGTGGGAGCACCCTCAGTTCCATTCACGACGTTCCAAACGTTCCTTTCCATTAGAACGAACTTTATGTCCAGCTGCCATGTCTCAAAATTTTGAGTATTTAATTTAGGAATACTATAAGAAGCCATACTCAAGTTTTTTTTTTTTTTTTTTTTTTTTTTTCCAAAAAAGTTTTTCCAAAAAAAACTTTATTCAAAGAACTCCTTTCAAATTTACATTTCAAAAATTATTCAAAAATTACTTTTACCGCCCCCCTACTAAAATTTTCTTATACTTTTAAAATTACTAGGGTTTAATTTTTTTGCTTTACGACCGCATCGGTCAAAAAAAATTTTAGTTATTAGGCTCCAAGCAAAGAGGAAAAAGCCCATAACCTTTTGTTGGAAAAGAAGGGTTCTGAGATACCCATTAGGCTTTAAGTAAAAAAATTTCTATCACCATAATTTTTAAATTTAATTTAGCAGAGTCATAATAACTTGCAGTGGTAGCGTTTGCTGATCTTTCCCGGATACCTATGATTTTAAATTTGTAATGCTGAAAAAAATTACTTTAAGGACTTCAAATAACCAGACTTTAAATTTATAACAAACATTAATTTTATTTAACAATTAACAAAAAAAAACAATAACAGATATAAAATGACTAGGTAAGTAAATTGATGTAATTAAAAAAAATCATTTCATCTTACTAATTCTTCATTCAAAAACAAAAGGAGATCATGGCAGCAGTACAATCTGCAAATTAAGAATAGGAGGTTGACACTGATTTATAGGATGCCGGGGGATATTGATAAAAGCATGCAATTTCTTTGAATCCACATCCCTATAATTGATAACTTTATAACTGCTTGAAATACTGTATATCATGCTAAAAATAAACTTTCCTCAAAAATCGAAAGCTGTTAAAAATAAAAAGTAATGCCCTTCCTGGGCAGAGGTAGCCTTCTTGGCTCACAAATATTAAACTTGCATAGTGCTATACTAAAACGAAAAACTCGAAACTGAAGCTGGCACGTAAGACCGCTACTTTTAAATGATTCTGCCGCGGACTGATACGGGGTAAAGCCCTCTCCGATCGAGTGGTGAAGCGGCGGTAAGCAGTAGCCAATCAGGTTGCTCTATGACGTCACTCCAGCGTACACGTGCCTGCAGGCTCCGATCATGACGCAACAACATGGCGGGTTCGCCGATGTCTGAGTGTGCTGGAGGAATAATTGTTTATCTCAAAGTGCTTACGTGCTAAGTTTAAAATTAAGCAGTGCTTGTGATTTTAAAGCATTTAAAAGGGGTTTGAAACTAAGGAAGGTGAAAAAGAATTAAGTTATAACTGCACAGGTATTTGAATGAAAATTACTATTTAAATTAAGTTGAACACTTAGCATTTGAAATTTCTGGGCCAACAGAGATATTTCTAAACGAATGCGCATCCACCTCCGTGCATGCGCAGCAGCAAAATTTGCCAAAGCATGGACACTCGGCATATCTATTACGAACGCTCCCATCCCACTTCTCCTAATACGTCACAAGCCAAGCCGCGGATGGGAGGGAGAAAAAAAATCTGTGAGCCAATCATAGCTTTCGCAGCAGCGGAGATCGGAAGGGAATTCCTGTCTCCTTCTACGCAGTTTTTCTCTGGTTAACACAGTGGAAGAAGGCAGAAAAGTTAGCGTAAGGGGAGTTAGCGTAAATATGGGAAATAAAACGATCTAATGTTTTTACGTTCGACGTAACGTGAATTGGTGATTTAAATTTTAAAATACTCCACAAAACCACTAAATTTTTAAACATAGTAAATAAAATCACATTAGCCTGAACTTTGCCAAAAAGTCGTACAATTTTGCCTTGCGGTCGTATAACCGTACAGCTAAGCTAAAATCCGTACATTGTACGGCCAAACCGTACAAGTTGGCAGGTATGTGATATGCTTTCATGGGTATTTACAGTCGTCACACACCTTAGAATCGAATAGAGGAGGAGCATGCTGAGGTGTTCCATTGAATTTGAGTAAAAAATGTATAATATTTAACATTACAAGTTGCATTAAATTAAAAATTTCGAATATTTGTGATGAAATGAAGTAATCAATCAGAAATTCAGTCTTGAGAGATAATTTTAGTAGTTATTATGATTACATAAAAGGAAGTTTTGGGGGCCCCTAGAAATTGCTCCTTCGGCAGGCACGTGCCCCGAAGTAAATCAGTCGCTGCATCTTATATAACAATAAACTACATTTATGAATACACGCAATCCCATTCCAAAAGGAGGGTCAAATTCAATCTTCTTCCTGATTTGTTTATATTAGTATGAAAAAGATTACAATTAGTATGAAAAAGATCACAATATTATTATGAAACAGTACACTGATGACATCATACTCATAAATATGAATTCCGATTTAATGACATTATCCTTATTACATACCACTCTGATATAAAGCTAAAAACATACAGATAATTAAAAAAATTAACCTTTTAATTTATACTTCAGAGATTTTAAAAAGAAAATGTTTATTTTTGGCTAAGTCACTGTTTGTTGAAAAATGAATTTTTCTCCCCCAGAAAAAAAAAAAGGGGGGGGGGAGATGGTTAAAATCAAACTATTTTTTAATTATCTGAAATCTAAAAAGAGGCCTAGGCTTATCTCATCTCAAGCTATATAAACTTTTTGTCTTTATAATGCAATATCAAATATTTAAAAAAAAGAAAAGAAAAAACTAAATAAATCTTACCAACTGCTGCAATAACTCCACCGCTTCCAAAATTAACTGTTGATGCCCAACTTTAAAGATATGAAGATCTTCTAAATCATCAGCAGTTAAATTTAACAAATGACTTCCATCAATTTCATTATTTAGGAAAAAGTGAACATATGGCAGCAATGAATACTCCAATCCTTTGAAAGAAATATCAATACAAATTAACTAAAAATTATTAAAGCTTTTTTTTTTTTCTAAAATTATACTTTTTAAATATTTTGTTCCAAAAATAGAAATGAGTAAATTCTACAGTGATAGATGTAAAAACTGCAAAAATTTGCACACACTTTCTCTGAACTAAAAAACTTCATAACACTAGAACGACTAGAGCAGTCCGACCACAAAGCTAGTAAGAGAAGTGACTGTTTTGAAACCGCTTTTGCTAGCTCACTTTCCTTTCTTGACTTTAATTCAGGGTTCCTACTTAATTTTTTATATAAAAATGTTTAGGAACATTTATGAGTAATGTGGGGGTTTTTCAGGAGGAAAATAATTTTTTCAGGACTCATCATGAATTTCTCATTATGATTGTTATACATTTTTAAAATAGGCACTAATAAAGAGGAAGATTCTGAAAAATTTGATTACGCCAAATTACTTTTCTTTCTTCTGACAAATCTTGATCAGAAATGGAATGAAAATTATTAGTTCACAAAAGGATTTTCTCTATCCCAAACTCAGTTTCAAAAATAATAGTTCAAATGAATTGAATAAAAGAGAAAAGTTTTCTTCTTTAATTGTGAAATGAAAAATTCTTTTATAAACGTTTAAATGCTTTTCTAGGTAAAATTTCAGAATCTTGTCTTGCAGCACATTTACACACAGAAGTAGAACCATCGCAGGAATATATCAGACATGCTACAGCTCTTCAGAAAAAAAATCTGAAATTTTCACGCAACGTTATCATTGGTAAAGAAGCTAAAATCTATATAACCATACCAAAATCAGATGGCTTTTAAACAATTTTTTTATAAATAAATGTAGCACTTTATTATTTTAAAATCTGATGATTGAGATGTATCAAAACATCAGACTGGCTATGTAAACTAGTTATATGAATTTCAAATTTTAATAACTAGAGTTTAAGAATATATTTATAGAAGAAAATTACACAATAAGAAAACGCACTTGGATTCTCAAACGATATATTTAATTTCAAGATTGTTAAAGTTAACATAAAATTACATTTGAATTCAGTTAAGACAACTTATATTAATTTTAAATTATAACTAAAATTTAAGACTATATTTCTAGTAGAAAATTAGGACACTTAGCAAAAAGTTTTAAGATAAGAAGCTTTTTTAGCTGCAACAGTGCAGCAGAAGTTCAGTTGCACTTTTTAAGTGACACAAAAGCGAAAAGTAGCATATCTGATATATACTAGTTCCTATATTTTAGCTATAAACTGGCAGGAAAAAAAATAGACTGCCAACTAGCAAGATCAAATTTTTAAAATTAAGTATAAAAAATAACATTTTTCCACTCAAAAAAAAAAGAAAAAAAACCTGCACATGGGAATAAAATGAAATATAATTATCCTAATATCAAAATTAAAGGAGAAAAATGATACACAAATCAATATACATACTACGGGACAAAATGCTTTTCTGTTAAGTTGAATTAAGAAAAATTCCTTATTTTAACTTCATAATATAATATGATAAACTACATTTTTTAAAACAAAAAAGTTACAGATTTTATTTCCACTTAGCCATGTAAAAGGACCATTCATTGTCATGGGTGGGACAGAAATGTAAACTCTCTTCATACATTATCATTAGTTAAGCGCACTATAATTTTTTTCAGTTAAATCCAATATACTGAATTGAAAATATAGAGATTTGCCTTAATTTTAATGTATGGCTAATATTTTAAAAGTTCTCAAGACTGTAGAAAGAAAGATTTATACAAATGTCACATTCAGGACAGATACTGTCCCACATATGACGCTTATATAAATGCTCCTAGTTTCAAACTCATAAACCATAAAATTTTAAACTATTATTTTAAAGTAAGGAGAAATCTTATACTCTTAACTCAGCATATTAGATTTAACTAAAAAAAAAAATTTTAAAAATGATAACGTTGAAAAAAATTAAAGCATATCAAGCAAAGTTAAAATTTATGTCCCACATGTGATATGGAATGGCCCAAAATCTATCTTATGCAAATTCACATCCTTTTCAAATTATGAATGAGTGTGTTGTGACTTCTAAGATTATAGAAATATTGCAGCAGGAATGCCATTTTGGCTCAATTTGTCTCTGGGAATATTGCTTTTTGGCTCGGAATGTCTCAATGAAATTAGCCGAACGGCTCAATTTAGCTCACTCAATTATCCGTGCTCTGTGATTCAAATAAAAGACTTGAACTAAAAAAAAAAATTGAAATTATTATACTTAAAAATTTATTCCATGTTAAAAGGACTGTTTGTGTATACTATAAATATATGTACAGTCGAATCCTGTTTTAACGAAATTCAAGGGACAGCAAAGTCATTTTGCCGAAATGAAATTTCGTTACAGCAAGGATTGTGCTTTTTTGCATCTTTTACCCACATTTTTATAAAGGACCCACTAACTTTCAAATTTATGGGTTCCAATTTCATTAGACCTAGGCATAGTTTGTTGGTTATAGAAGTATTTACTTTTAAACATGACTGATGAAAAAAATCTTAGCAATATTCACAAATTATTTGAAAATATTAGTACCAGGAATGAGAAAGTAATGCGAAATTTGAAAAATAGAAAATAACTTGTGAAACAAACAAAAAATATACACTTAAATAATGTGTTAATCGGAAAAAAGAAAAACTTAACACAGTAACTTTCGTCATATATGTGTACTCTATAAGCATAAAACTTACACAATTCCAAATAATAAGGTGACATAAAAAGCCGTTTTGTAACACAGAACTAAGATTATTCTGATAGATCATCTGAGAAGCAATTAGAAGGAAAAAGTATGATCAAGTTACAATCTTTTGCTTTCATAAATATAGTAGAAGACCTGAAATCCACACAGCTTGGTACCAGATCTTGTGCAGATTTGGGGTCATAACAGGAAAATTTTTCTTCCACCCCCACTCAGATAATAAAATATAGTAAAAAAAAAGGGTGGGAAGCACATGTATCATATTATTTATATTATAATCAGAATCATAATATAAAAATACAGAGGAATAATACTACGAAACTACTTTACAAACTACAAAATACTACTACTTTATACTATACAAATTTTATACTACAAAACTACTTTTGTACAAAATTATAAGATTATGTACAAAATATTTAAACCATTTAAACATTTGTTAATAGTAGTTTGAGATGTTCTATTGTAGTTTTAGATTTTCTTTTGCATACTGCAATTATTTTTTGTTCTGTAACACAGCTTTACTGTTCTACAAATGTGAGATATTTCTCTCAGTGGCAAACCTTCATCAAAAGTTATTTTATAAATCTTGTGTCATCCCCAGAGTATGAATCTTGTGACTAGGGATGTAATGGATATCCGGCAAATATCCGGTATCGAGCTCATTTTTCTATATATGAAATACTGACGGATATCCGAATCATAACTATCGGATATACGACTTCTCTGCTGGATTTCCAGCTACATACTACTAAAGTTCTATCTATAATATGCATGGGACAGGATGGAAAATTATATTTGAACATTCTTGATAAAGTGATACATGAAACAGAGGGATATATTTTTTAACTGAAAAATCAGCAAATTTAACACTGGAAATGGATCATTCAAAATAAACACACAATTTCAACATTTGTTCAGTAGTTTTTTAGCACATTTATAACTAGATAGGATAATATTTAGAGTAGACTTCCTGCAGACATTTTCTGAACTAAAAACAAACCTGAAAAAAAAAAAAAAAAAAAAAAGCCCATCTCGTGTAGTGTCCATTTGAAAATTTGTAGGCGATCTTCTCATCCTTTTCAGCTGTAGACTGCTGCTTACAGGTGAAGTTAAATTATAAGCACGGTGCAATATCATTTGAAATATATGTGCATCCAGTATATGCAATTTCTCCCATGGTCATCGCAGAAATAATGTAATTTTACACTCTTTCCCGTGGAGTTTCTCAGATATTTTTAATTTGCTCCAGAAATCCGATAATTAACAAAAAACTCCGATTATTCAGTCTTCAAAATTTATTTACAGAGGCAGGGAGAAATTTTCAATCTTCATCCTCTTTTTAAATGACAATCTTTTACCTAGCATTCCTTTATTGAAGTCTATAATATCTAATGATTGAAAATTAACCTTTATTTTGCATATATTTAAATTGAATTTATTTAAATTCATTTATGATTTTCTGCTAGTTTCAATTGATTTTTAAAGTTAAGTCTACTTAAAATATGTACATTTAAAATATGTGTGTGAAATATTTATTAACCCTCTAAGCGTCTTGAAAATGGGCTAATAATGTAAAGTTGTTTTCATGGTAAAATTTTCATGCAGCTTTAAAATTATTTAAAAAATAAAATTTTGATTGGAAGATTTGTAATTTTTAAAAGGTTAACTCCTAAAATACCTATAAGCTTGAATATTGAAATATATTTTGTCATACCTTGATGTTATAAATAATTTAAATTATAGATGCATTGCAGTGAAAACTGGAATGAAGTGGACGAGATTTTACGTCTCAGCTGCTTGGAGGGTTAATGAAAATTATAAAATGGCTGCTTGTGCAGACAGCCAAGTTGCAACATGGTATAGTTTAAAATACAGTGAAACCTGTGAAGATGATCTCTTGTAAGTTGACCTAATTGACAAAAAACGGAATGGTTTAATTACTTTAACACTGAGTTAAACCTTTATAAGTTGACCAGGTAATTTAGGTAAAATTTGTTCCAAAGCATAGCTAAAAACCTTTGTAAGTTGACCACTTCCAAAAGTTTTTCTATTAACAAAATTAAAGTTTAACCAGAGATCATCCTAGGATGAAAAAGAGGCAGGGTGCTAGTCCTTAAAAAAGGGCAATTTAAGCTTTCAAGGGTACGTCAGAATATAAAGAGGCACTGCATATATGTATATATACAGGTTGTCCAGCCTTAATGTGACCCAATGGCTAATTCCTGAAACGTTCGGTTTAGATATGCACTTCCAACTTGAAAAATGTTTTTAAAAAGGTAAAGAATGTTTTTACGTACTTTTCAAACCAAAAAACCCATTTAGAAAAAAATTACAAAAATTAAATTTTTATACAGTCCCCAGGTCCTATCACTTATATTCAGGAAAAGATGCAGCACACAAAAACAAAGTAAACACAAAAAGTTTCATTTTATTACGATAAAAACTGACCGAGTTATGCCTACATAAAGTTGAAGCATCTGAATTGCTCAGAAAAGGGGGTCGTATATATTAAGGTTGTAACGAAAGTTTCCCGCCACCATAAACATCGTCAGTAAACAGTTTGCGTTGGCGTATTTGCTCATATTTTTTCAAACGATTTTTGGCATTTGATAGAAAGAGACTTACTTTATAACACTGTGTTATGAAATCTGTAAAAAAATATAGTTATCATTGAGTACAAGGTGTGTCAAATGGAACTATCACTATAGAAGATTAGAACCATCATTTACTTATAGTTGTGTTGCAAAAAGTCAGCTACAGAATATCAACGAATAATGAGTACAGCTTTAAATACTATAGTTGCATCACATGACACTGTGCAGGTTTGGTACCAAAAGTTCAAAAAGAGTTATCTAAGGAGTTAGAAGTTAGTTTTACAAGCAGATTTAGCGGAAAACTTTCGTTACAACCTGATAGATTGAGTTTAGAGAACAGTAATTCACTATCTACAGAAAGAGCAAAAGAAAAATATCATAGTAATATTTAAAACATCGTAATAAACATCATAGATTGACAATTTGTATTACTGTATGGCAAACAATAAAAGTTAAATAAAGGAAATACAACTTGCACCGAAAAGATTAAAACAGCTTGTTTTAACAAATAGCAGCAAAGAAATACAGGATTTGCCGTTCAAATTATACCATAACAGAACTGCCAACCTCCAAGTAAATTATAGTAGCATCTGTATATGGTGCCATAAGAGAAAAATTACGGGGGGGGGGGGGGGGAGGTTAACTTCACAATTTAAAAAAATCAAACATTAGGTTTCTAATTTTAGGGAAATTTTCACTTTTTTAAAGGAAAAAAAAAAGCAGGGATCACTCTAGAAATTCGAAATTTTGTCTTTTAATTTCAGATAATTTTCTGACAATGTGTCTGGAAATAACATTTGACGATTAAAATTATTCGGATCATCACTTATTCAGGTTGAGTGGAGAATGAGACTAGGCTTCCCTTAAGACCAAGGGCCTGGATCCGGGACCAGCTTTGGCCTATGCCGGTCTCTGAGTACCCACTCTCTCCCCGGTTTGGCCTATCCCGGTCTCCCGGTATCTAAGTCTTTGCAAATACCTTTTCAGAGTAAAATTAGAGTTTATTGTTACAATAATGGTTATTGCTACGAGATTAGGTTATTGATTAAGGCAAAGCTACACAAGAGTTATATATCTAAAGGGGATTATGCTTTAGGTGTGGACTTTTGAAGGCATTCTAGAGCATAATCACGTTACAACTGGAGAAAATCACCCAAAACTCTAGACCGTTATAGATCGACAGCAACGTGGTAGCCTAGAACCCTAGATCTCTACACTTTAGCCATCTACTACTTTCAGTGGTCTTAAGCACTCGGCCACTGTTATTGTTTCAAATCAATTGGAGAATATACATTTAAAAAAAATTTTTGAAACAGGAAAGAGTAAAAATGTTGTACACATAAAAATAAATAAAGGTAAAAGATTAAAAATTGAACAGTGATAAATAACCATGACTGTAGAAAATTACAAGTTGGACACCCCATAATAAAAAAAAAAGTAATATTATAAAAAGTTAATTAAATCACCCAAGGGGAATAAGCATAAATCTGAAAGTTATAATTTTTTAAATAAGCATTTTAAAAAGAAGACAATGACACCTGTTTCAACTAGACAACCATGTTACTAAATGAATTTTTCTCAAAATAGATTTTTCCGTAACCACTCAAAACAACCTAATTTTTATTAATTTTATCCAGTATTTTTTTTTATATTACTTTTTTTCAAATTGTCGGCAGTACTTTTAATCCTGCACGAAACTTTTGAAAATATTTTTCCAGAGGAAATATTTATAACAGTAATTGTTATTATTCCAAATCATTAAGCATATTAATCCCCATCCTTCCACACCAACACGCACAAAGCCACAAATAAATAAAATTGATTACTGGTATCAAAGATATATCAAACATTAAACTATCTAGAAATATTTAACATGAATATTTCTTTAAGAATCTTTGTGGGGAATTATTATTTTTTTTTTTTATAAACACACATCACAGAGAAAAAAAAAAAATCGTTTCAGAAGAAAGATAAATAATGAAAAATAAGTAATTAAGCTCCAAGTACGCGTTAACATTTTAATTCCATTGAGAATGTTTTGGAATACATTTAGGACAAATGATATTTGTTGATAAAGTATTATCAGATAAAATCCATTGAATTTAATTGATTTACATATTAGACTTTTAAATGTTAAGCCCAAGTAATATCCAAGCTCACAAATGATAGTGACAATTAACGTTATTTTACAGTCATTTTAAAATTCTTAATTTAAAATTAGAAACTCCTACTTTAAAATTACTTTTAAAAAATCTTAAAGTTATTCAAAAAATTAAAACTCTAAAGTTACACATAATATAATTTATCTTCATGTAATTAAAATATTCATCACATTATTTTTATTTTTAACTAGCTGAAGTACCCGTTCTTCGCACAGGAATGAATGGACTTTTTGATATTACAATTTGTGGTGATTACTATTTATTGTAATAAAGAGATATAGCAAAATGGATATCGCATTATATTGTGTTCAATAACCATGCATACCGAATTTCAAGGCAATCGTTTGTACGGTGCAGAAGGCCATGCGGCGTAGCTCAATCTAGTGGCGAGTTTTAGCAAAACGGATATGGCGAAATATTCTTCGCATTCAGATATCGATGAATACGAAATTTCAGGACGATCGGCTGGACAGCCCTGAAGTTCATGTGTTGACGCGACATCTAACGCGAAACTCTTCCCCGTGTTCAAATATCTATGTATACCTATTTTCATAGCGATCAGTTGTACAGTCAAGAAGTGATACACTGCAGCGCGATCTAGTGGTTAATTAAAGTAATGATTTGCTACAGTGTCGTCAAGTGGCGAGTTATAGCAAAATGGATAACGCCAAAATAATCTGGTTGTTCAAATAGCTATGTATACTGATTTTCATAGCGACCGTTTGAATGGTCAAGAATTTGGCCTGCTGCAGCGACATCTAGTGGCGAGTTAAAATAATAATGCATTGCAGTGCCATGTAGTGGTGAGTAACATCAAAAGGAACACAGAATATATTCTTCTGAAATGTGTAAGTATAAGAAATGTTATGCCGATTGGTCGTACAGTATAGAAGTTGATGCGTTGCAGCGCCATTTAGCAGCAAGTTACAGCAAAATGGATACTGGAAAATATTCTTCGTGTTCTAATATCCGCGTGTACCAAATTTCATCGAAAGCGGTTGAACGATATTCGCATAGTAAACGGCTAAACGGAATAGAATTCCACGTTCTGCTGCGCCACCTAGTGGCAAGTTAAGAGGAAAAGGGATAGCATAAAAAGCTTCTCAATGATAAAAGACTTAGGTGGACCAAATTTCATGGTGGTGCTGGAGTTATTCAACCTCATACACATATACCAACATTCATTTTTATCTATAACCAGTGTCATTATATATCCCAGTCTCAAATAAAATCTAGTTTCAAATCTAAGCCTCGCCAAAGTGCCAACATACGTCATTTTGCAAGCATTTTTTCAGGAAATCATTCGAAGCATTGACTTAGCAACAATCAATATCGGAAATGGTTCGACCGCCAAAAAGTAAAGCACGCATTTATTTGAAAAGTGGAATCCCTGAATACAGCCGAATTTTTTTAAATTATCAACTATAACGTTTTATTCATCGTTACTCCGATGTACTAAATGAGAAGATTTCAATTTTCTGAAATTTGGCGGTACTCAATGTACTCAATTGGCGAGAATTCTGAAGATAGATCGCTTGAAATCCCTTAATAACTGCATTATTTCTTCACGGATCATTAAAATTTAACGCTGTGTTCTAATAAAACCTTTGCACTTTTCAAAAATCTATTTCCTTAAGCTCTCAATAAATTGCGCCAAGCCAAAAACTGTGCAAACTGCTAGAACTCACTTTCTCAAAATCGGCATTTGAGCCATTTTATTTTTTCGCCAAACTAAAAAATTTTTACGTATTAGCCTCGGAAATCTTCAATTCTTATTGTTTTGCGTATAAAACATTTCATTCCTGCTCCGATTTCCCATGCACACGATATTATAATAAAAAAAATAATCTTACAAATATAAACTTACAAAAAAAAAATCATTATTATTCTTCTATTTTTACTTTGAGAATTTAAAACATTTTATTCGGCAAAATCGCCACACATGGCAACCACGATCCTAATTTCACACTTTTTTCACTACAGGGGTTACAATTACGGAAAGCTTTTTGCATGGAGAACATAAAAAATCTCTTAAATTCCGGGAACGGGTGGACTTTCAAAGTTTTAAAGTGGACTATGATTTATTCTATATTATTTTACATATCTGTGCAAAATACAGTAGAGAGCCAGAAATCCGCACAGCTTGGGACCACGGCTTGTGCGGATTTTAGGATTTTGCGAATTTTGGGCCATACAATTCATCATAATCAATAATCATTACATTTCTCATTTTAAAAAAGTAGAATACAATTACAATGAAATAAAAACAGTTTCAAAAGTATTTCACTTATATTTTCACATTAAATACAAAAGCATAGGAGAAAAAAGAAAATATTACATGAAGATTAGCAAAGCAAATGGTTTCAAAATTTCCTTTTTCTAATTTTGAAAGCATGTTCTATGGTGATTTGTTCTAAAATATTTTTTCCTACTTTCAGTTTCTTTTTCTTTCTTTCTTTTATTTATTTTTGCAAATTGTATATTATCTTAATTCTTGTTTTGTTACAGAACTTTGCTGTTCTAAAAATTTAAGCTATTCTTCTCCTAACTTTAAACTTTTATCAAATGAATTTTATTATTATTATTATTACCCAACTTTTCATCATCAGAATCATACTTATATTATTATTATTACCGTATTTTATGGAAGAAACGCCGCGGCGCTTACGTGTTTAAAACTTTAAAAAGTTTGGGAGCGGCGTTTACGATTTTTTAAAAACATAAATCTGTTATTTTAACGTTAAACTTTTTTAAAAAGCAAAAAAATCGTAAGATATTTACGAAATACGACAAGAGATGGCGCCACTACTCAAAATTCGGTAACATGCCGTCAACTCTAGGCAAGCCCATTCGTATGTCTCCTCCCCGGACTACCGGGGGTCATTGGGATGGAGATAGATAGGTGTACCGGGGGATGGGTGGTTAAATCATTCAACTTCAACTTCAACCCAACGCCTGAAAACAGGGGTTGACCTTGATACAGCTAACCGTGTGAGTGACAGTGAAATCGTCTTACTTCTTTCTTTCACCACGTGCTTTTATACGACGCAACTCGCTTGTCGGTTTGTGTAGAACTGAAGTCCGGATTTTTTCTACTTCTGTATTTATTTATTTTTTATTTAGTACCTCTTAACTAATTTCTTTTTCTGATATGCCTCCTAAACGAAATATGAGCTACACAGCTGCTTTTAAGCTTCAAGTCGTTGGAAGAGCTGAAGCAATTGGAAATCGTGCAGCAGGACGAGAATTTGGAGTCGACGAAAGGTGCATTCGTCGATGGCGGTCAGAGAAACCAGCAATAGAGAATATGCCAAAATCAAAACGAGCGAGAAGGAGTGGAATTGTGCGCTGGCCAGAATTGGAGGATATTTTGCTAAAATGGATTGTAGAACAAAGAGAGAAGGGAGTTCCCCTATCCACAGTGAATATCCGTCTACAAGCCAGAAAAATCGCCTCCAATATGGGAATTCTGGATTTTAATGGAAATCCAAACTGGTGCCACAGATTCATGGCAAGAAAAAACTTATCTGTACGGAATAAAACAACCATCGGACAGCAATTACCAGCTGATTGGGAAGATAAAAAGAAAGCCTTTTTACAATTCGTAAAGGAATTGATTAGTCAGCTAAAAGTCAACGAATCCCAAATTATTAATATGGACGAAGTTCCCCTGACGTTTGATTGCCCGCCTAACCGCACGGTTAATAAATCTGGAGATAAAACGGTTTCAATCATGACTACGGGGCACGAGAAAACATCATTTACTTGCGTGCTTGCCTGTACTGCCAATGGGGAAAAATTGAAACCCATGATAATTTTCAAGCGGAAAACATTGCCCCGGGAGAATTTCCCAAATGATGTTGTCATACGTTTCAACGAGAAGGGCTGGATGTGTGAAAAGCTGATGCTTGACTGGATTAAAGAAGTCTGGCGCAAGCGAAAAGGGGCTTTTTTCCAGCCAAAAGGAATTCTTATAATGGATTCAATGCGGGCACATTTACTGGATTCAGTAAAAAAAGAGGCGAAAAGTGCGTCTGCTTCTTTGGCAGTTATTCCAGGTGGACTCACAAAAATACTCCAACCTCTGGATTTAAGCATCAACAAAAGCTTTAAAAGCCGCGTCCGGAAACACTGGGAGTTGTGGATGGCAAGCGAAAGCCACTCCTACACGAAAAGTGGAAAACTAAAGAGAGCTTCTTATGGAGAAGTGGCTCGGTGGGTGTCCGAAGCCTGGAAGGAAATATCCCCAAACATCATTAAATCGGGTTTTTCCAAGGCAGAAATAATTTCCAGTTCCATTGAGGAAAATCGTGATGAAAATGATGCTGGTGTGATTAGTGATGAAGATGATTCTGGTGCTGAATTAGATGAAGAATTCCTTCGCTTATTTAATTCAGACAGTGAGAGCAGCGAATTTGAAGGATTCAAGTGAAAATGAATTTTAAGTAGATGCCACCCACCGAAAAAAAGCATGCAAAGTGGATGCGACCCACTTAAAAAAAGCGTGCAAAGTGGATGCGACCCACTTTTAAAAAAAGCGTGCAAAGTGGATGCCAACCACTTAAAAAAACGTGGAGCGCCACGAGGAGAAGGGTCCACGTCCCGCGCTCTGGATGGTTAAAAGTGCCAACTGATGTCTCCTCAGGTCAAAACAAGATTCCCATCAGAAAAAGGAGAGGAAATTAGCCAGAATTTCCAAAACACAAAGTAAGATTTAAAAAAAAATAGCACGATCTACCTCCCCTCTCATGCGCACTTCAACGCTTCATTTATTATTTTGTGTAATTACAATTAATGTTTAAATTTGTTAAGTGAGAACATCAATATTTTTTAACATCATTTTATTTATTTAACAATATTTTATTCTGCTTTCCTTTTATTTATTTATTTTATTTTATTTATTTGGGGGGGGTCTATTTTAACAATTGATTAACTCTTACTGCGAACCACAATTAAACTGAACGGAATGGAGATGCAAATTTCAAAGCATAATTCCATGAATCCTAGTGGTATAAAAAAACAGACGAAATACTCTCAAAACTCATATTCGGCGGACACACGTTACAAAAACAAAACATTTTAACAGCTGCCGAGGAGGAACAGAAAAATAAACACGTCAGCTCTGTGCGGATAGCATTAATTACTATATTCCCCCTCTTTGCACTGCAATGTTTCAAACTTGTTATCGCTGAACGGAAGCTGAGAGGAACGGAGGAGGAGGGGGGGCAGTAAGCAGAAAACAGCTTGCTTTTTTTAAATAATTCTTTTAGCAGAAGGAAATTACCCTTTGGAAACCGATAAGTGGTGTTATTTTTAATGTACTGTTATTCCCCCCCCCCTTCCAACGATGCAAATGTATTATGGTCTTGTAACATCAGTAAACTCTGGAATCTGGAATATAAACATGTATTATCATCAATACATTTAAAAACTTATAACACACAACTCGTTATTGGAGTCTCTCTTCCATTACTAAAAACACTTATCAAGATTTCGATGATTGTACTAATAGAGTGAAAACAGAAGCAAAACAAATTTTTGTATTTGTGAACTGGCATTTTTAGACTTTCAAGCAGCGCGACTCTCGCGCTGTAATATATTTTGCGCAAGATTTAAGAAATTTATGCGAGATTCTCGCGGTTCACCAGGAACCTTGATTAATGCAAGTTAATTTACTCTTAATGAAATTAGCCTTATCATTTATTAAGGATCGACACGGAGTTTACGATTTTCCCGCTAATTAAGTTTATTGCTTACGTCATGTGCGGCGCTTACGTCGTGTGCGGCGGTTACAACAATTTTCTTGTTTTCTACCCGCGTAATCGTGGGTGCGGCGGTTACGAAGGGTGCGGCGTTTCTTCCATAAAATACGGTACCTAAGTTTTCATCATCAGAATCATATTTAACTGGATTCAAGACACTTTTAAACAATTTCATCACTGGCAGATGACTTCGAATTTCATTATTTACATCAGAGAAGGTGTGCGGATTTCGGACGTTTGCGGATTTTAGGTCGGCGGATTTCTGGCTCTCGACTGTATTTCAGGCTGATAGGTCCATTTTTGTGGACTTGTATACAAATCAAATCCACAAACAAACAAACAGAATTTCATTTTTATTCATAAGATTAAGTTAATAATAAACTATTGTCTTGCATATGGAGCAGACTCATATTAATACTTTAAAAACATTTGTTTTTCTGTGCCATTGAAAAATTACTATAATATAAAATATACATTTTTTATTTTAAAAAAATTAATCAAAGCAGGAAATTTTATCTATTTAATAAATAAAAATATATATATAAATATGTATTTACCGTATCTTTCTCCATTTAGTCTTTCCTGTGTAATCTCGTTTAAGCGATCAGTTATTTCACTTCTATACATAGTATAGTCCATTATGTTTCTGGTTTTTAAAATATTTGCTCATCAGGATATTCCCCTCCACAGACCTGTGTGGAGTTCTTCGGATCTTCAGGGCAGGGCGGGGGGCTATATTGTTATTTCCCCTTTTCGCTTTTCTCCTTGTCCACTGCGGGTGGAGCTGCTTGCTTTAAATCATCGGATTGGCATTTTCTTACAACTTTCGAGCCTTGCAGATGCAGACTTGTTTGTCCCGTTTGTGCTTTGTCTCCGACACATAAGAAAATTTCGACGACTACTCATATTTGCAATCAATCTTTGCATATGTTTCAAGTTTAGTTCCTTGTATCCAAAATACCGAAATTGGCGACACGAAACCTTTTACTTTGTCTGGGTTTAAAATGGAACAATAGTTTTATGTCTGCTACCTCTGGAGTCCCAACGAGAGTTCTACACCAGAAAGCAGATGCAAGAAGTGTTTGCTTTTCCAAAACAAATCCACATGCTGTTCATTTGTGAAACACATAATGGAACTGAAAAATGGCTCTTGGGGGTGTCGGCAACTCCCTGGTAAACTAACAGCTTTCATGCCAGGAACAGGCATCACTAAGAATTTATAATGGTTCTTGACCCCCTCACTATACCCATCTTTAAACTTAAAAAGATATGCCACTACTAATTAATGGATTGGTGTTTCATCAATGGAAAACACCTGCTTAGCTCTTAGTTGAAAATGCAATTTCCCTTGGAATTTTTTTGGACACTGAAAGGAAGCATAAGTTTTCGGAGAGAAAAATGTTTTACAGAACACAGGATTTTTGCCGCTAAAGTGTAGTGTATCATCCCATATTTAAATTTTACAGAGCTGCTTGCTTCCAGATATTTTCAAAAGGAAAAACAATTTCTTCTATGGAACAAATTTCATAATTAAAAGCTTAGAATCATGGAGTGTGATGACAGGGTTACGAAGGTTTTTTTATTTAAAAGCCTTCTTATGATTACCATAGCCCTTTCGAGTTTCGAGTAGACGTAGTGCTAAAAATTCTCATTACTTTATTTAATTTCAAAATATATCACAATGATCTGTCTAATGCAGCACATCACTGAAATGTGCACATAAAACTTCAAGCTAATTAGTCAGCTTCAAACTTTCTAGCACATATTCATTGAAATTTCAATTAAGAAGTGTAGTGGCTAACAATGCCGGAAATTTTTTATTGTGTAGAAAGTAGCTAATAAATCAGAATTATTTTCTCGGAGTTACAAATGCTGTAAAAATATTAACACTAAAATAGCTTTAATGACGTTTGATTATAATTTTATTCTTCTAAATTGTAACACAGGCCACCTAGGAGCCCATAGCCCATATGCGGAAGCATACTCAATGGGTAATCCGGCCCTGTTTAGGTATGATCCCTTCCCTCGTGAACCCCCCCCCCCCTTTCCTTCTCTATAATTTTTTATGATCTTGTAGCAGTTACGGTAGATTTGGATTCCATAAATTAATTATTTACAAACATAGGTTTCTTAGACTGCTTTTCAAGACGAGGAAGGCTTTTTGAGGGGGGGGGGGTCGAATACGAAAGTAATAAATTACGCACACACAATTCACAAATTTTTCTATAAACCATTTTTTGATTTTGAGTTTTCTTTTATTATGGGTTTAGGGCAACTACCCCTTTCACCTTTACCTTAATCAGGCTCGTTGTGACTCCTCCTTCCCTTGCTCTCCATGGATATGGATTAGCGCACATATTTACAAAACGGCTGCATATTTTTCTGCCAAGGAGGAACGTCTCAGCACATAGAATATTGTGTGCATACTTTAGCATTATTATAAAATAAACTAGTAAGACCAATGGTTTTCTAAAGAGAAATTCTCTTTCAGCAGCACAATGTGGTATGTATGCACATGATCAAGGCCTTTCTGAATTTTGGTCCCTTGTCCAAACTCGACTTGGGCCCTCTTTTTTTTGAGGGGGGGGGGGGGAGGTGGTTAATCTAGGCCACTTAGTCGAAGACCATTTGGGGGGGGGGCAGTCGTGACCCCTCCCCTGGAACTGCCACTGCTCTGTATATATGCTAGTCTGCAACTAGTGGAGGGGAAATGGGACACTTGCCCACAGGCATAGTGCTGTTACGTTAAAATTGAAATGGAAAGAAGGGAGCGCCAAAACAAAGGTTTGTCCCGAGCGACTTGACCTCTAGTTGCAGCACTATATGCATAACCTTTGGAAAAATTCTGTAATAAAAATGCCAGTTTAGCTAAGACGTGTCCGAGGAAAAAATAAATTGCAAGTGTGCGACATATTAATAAAAGAGAGGTGCGAACGATAGCATTTCCTATCGTGGTCGGCGGCAAAGAATTTTCTAAACAGGCAAGAAGTCTTAATAATTATTGTTGTGTAGTATTCGTAATTTGTTGGCCCAGTACTACCTTTCAACTCTCAACTCTAATAAGTTTCCAGTTTAGCTTTAGCACTGGCTTTATTCTTCCCACCATCTTTAAACAACATAGCATGAATTACCGTAATTTATGGAAGAAATGCCGCGGCGTTTATGAGTTTAAAAGTTCAAAAATAGTAAGTGCGGCATTTCTACCGGGTGCAGCGTTTACAATATTTTTAATTTTTTTTAGCCGATCTTCAACGAAAAATTCGTTTAGTGATAATTTTTTCAAAAGATGGTGCCACCACCGACACGTACTCTTTAGCGTGCACAGATCACAGCATAGCGAATCAGAATGCGAACCTACCCCCAAAGAAAAGAGGTTTAATCTTTGATTCAGTTTTGGAGAAAGTCAGAGCGCCCTGAGATGGGTCCATGTCCGGTGCTCTGAAGTGGATGGCTTCATACATCCAACCGATGTCTCCTCAATTAAGTAAAAAGAAAAAATAGAAGTAAATCTTTTACATCTACATTTTAGAACTATAATTAAATTTTAATGAAGTTTTGAATATATATTTTGAAGGGTTAAAGTTCTGTAAAATACCGCAAAAGTGCACTACCCTCTATTAAATGCACCCGTTTTTCACATGAACCTCTATTGTTCTTAAAATACTGAATTTCAGCCAAAATAAGTCTATGTTGCGCCCGGTGCGAGTTTAATCTTTCCCCCACCCCAAAAAAATAAATAAAGTTAATCTAAAAGTTTTTTTTTTTTAATCGCCGTGCGGCTTTGCACCCTGTGCAGGAAAACTCTACCCAATAAACACTGCCAACTAATTGGTATGCTCAAGAAATGCTGAGTGCTTTTAAAAATAAATCCCAATGTTATAAATATCAAAAATAATAAATAAATAGAACGATCAAGTGTTGTTACCAAAACAACAATTTGCTGAAGCAAGCTCATTACGTAATCAACAGCTGGCCATCTGCGGAGGGAAAAATGTTTACTTTTAACTGGAGCCTCTACTCACGCATCGATTGCTGTTTTCATTTTAATGGTGCCTGGTAGTCTGTCCGAACTTTGTGCGGATGCAAGAAGATTTTTAGAACTTATTTTTTTATTTCTATACATTCGCCTTTGTGAATATGAACATTGATATCTGATTATTTGAAAATAGAAATCATAAGCTTCATAAAATAGCGGTAAATACTTTAAAAAATTCTATGGGAAGGGGGAGAAAAAAGGAGATTTTTTATTACCGTTTATCGAATTTCTCCCGAAATATATCCGATCAACTTAATAAATTTTCTAATAAATTAGGTCTAATAAGTAATGCAACATATTTTTTATTTATTTCTTTTTTGTTAATTAAGAAATTATTTCAGAAATTTAATTTTATCTGGCATTGACTTCTTCTGACCACGATCACCCCCGCCCCTCCCCACGAACGATCGCGGCTGCGGCGTTTCTGATGATTTTCTAGCTAACTAAGCTCATTTTCGTGGGTACGGCGTTTCTTCCATAAATTACGGTAATCCCAAAAGGCTTTACTTACATCGATGCTTTCCTGTTTATCGGCACATCGCCATGGTGGCCGCCATCTTGTTGATCATACTACTGACGAGCCGTCAATTGCCTTCCGTACGAACGTCATGACGTCATTCGACGTCCCGTGCCGCCGATCCAAATTGCTGTCTGCCGATCACGCATCGGTTGCCTAATCGAGTGCTTGAATCGCAATCGGGTTGCATGTGCCTCCGTGGGCATTTCCGGTTTCCTGCCCGAGTGTTGTTTAAAAGGGCCGTCTCGGCAAGCCGGCAGCAGTTTCGAGTTTTGTTCTGATTTCAGTATGTGATTCTTCTGCTTTTAAATTTACCGTTTACTGCTAAACCGTTTACTGCTTTTAAATATGAAGTTCTGTTTTAATAAGAATATCCTTTTACTTGTCTGCCATATCAAATTATCTAGTCATATTTTAATGTAACTGTTTTTATATTGTTATTGTTAATAAACTAATTTGTTACGTTTTACCTAATGACTGTTTATTGAGTTAGTTCACAATTTAATGTTTCCAGAAATCCTATATAAAATTTATTCTGTCAAGCTTTTAAAACTTACAGCAATTGCTAACGCTGCATATTTTAACTCTGCATAATAAAACTTAAGTAAAGTTAGTGAATTTGTTCTTCGGCGATTTGCCAATACGTGGGTTAACTTCCTACTTACTATTAGATTCTTCCAGGGTCTAACAGAGGTTATGGGCTTTTGTTTTCAAGCCTGATACACTGAGAAAAAAAAAAAAAAGGAAATTTTTTCTGGCTGATTCGATCGCTAAGACAAAAGGAAATATTTGTGTCGGGGGGGCTGTATAAGTACCAAACCCTCCATCTGTACTAGAATAAACAAATATAAGTTAAATTAAATTTCTATATTTAAAAAAAAAAAAAAAAAAAAAAAAAAAAAAAAAAAAAAAAACCAGAAATTTTTTTAAATGGTCATGGCTACGTACGCTATTTCAAAATTGAACATTCATAATTATGAAACGTGGTCCACGGACATTAAGTTCGTGCTTATGGAACGAAATGTATGGGACGTGGTAACAGGAACTGAAAAGGCACCCATACCACCTGCAGTAAAAACCGGAGAGGGCACTGAAGATGCTGCCTACTTGAAGAGTTTAAAAGAATTTAATAAAAATAAGAATGTGGATCTGTCTCTACTACAGTACAGGACCAATTAACCGGAATCCAGAAAACCGGAAAAAATAAAGATTGGCCGGGAATAGTTTTTCTTCTATCCGATAGATGGCACCACCAAATTTTCAACCAGAAAAACTTAATAAGAATAGACTCTGAATAGTTTCTCTCTAGAATTGTATTGTAAGTAGAACAGAACCTCTCAAATCCAGACTTTCTATAATCCGGACAAAATTCGTCCTTCCAAATAATAATAAATTGGTATTTAAAAAAAGCTTTTTTATATCTCCTCAAAATGCAAATAGATGACAGCACCAAACATAATGAAGACTTCAAGACATTTTATGCTTTTTTTTTTTTTTCACGGTTTTTATTTATTTTACTCAAAGACGGCTTTATATTCACTGCATCAAATCCCAAAGATATATGTGCACTTTTGAGGCAGATGGATACGATATTTTCGTTCGCCACCACTTTGTACTGGCAGTTCCTTTTGCATTGTAATCTGTTTCGGGGTGGATTTGCTTGCCAATTCAATTCTGGTGAATTAAAGTTTGCAATTTCATTATAAACCTAAAACCAGAAACATTATTCTTGTTAATAGAATAGTGTCAGACAGGTTCTAACATTTAAAAAAAAAAAAGCATAATTATAAAAAAAAACAGTCTTTTAGTGGTGGCATGTCCAGCAGACAATCACTTCAAAAACAAAACAAAGGAATCTATCAAGGCAAAAGCAGATGAAAAGATCATATCCACCTGCGTCAAAAGCGCATACACATTTGCAGAATCCGAGGCAGGCCAGAACGTTTTCTGTTAAAATGAAAGAGCGAAAAATGTAAAGGAGAGGAGGGGGAGAGAGTTAAATAAACACTTGGGCCGGAAGCAAGTTCCCAGCAAACACACACTTGCTGGCGGAGTACCTTGCCAGTGCCTTTCTGCCTTTACGTCCAGTACCGGCGCGGCACTGCAAAAAGTAACTGAATCGTACCAAAAGTGGTCGCCCGAGAAGTACCTTGCCAGAAGCCCGGGAAGGCAACGGCACTCTGCTGGCATACCGCATGTGCCAGCCGTTACTCACAATAAAGGCACTGGCCCATTAAGTTTATAATACCCAAAATGAAACGGCCGGGTGCCGGCTATTATTAAAAATAAAGGCACTGGCCTGGTACCTTAACAGTGACTACAATGTAATGGCACAGTACCGGATTAGTGCCTATTTACAGTAATGCTGCCATAATTAAAATACGAGCCAGTGGCGGATGCGGGGTAGGGGGCTTATTCATCAACCCCCACCCCCACCCCTCAAAAAAATGAAAGATAAAAAACAGCAAAATCTGTTGGTCAATTGTTTGCAAATTATGTGCGCCTATCATTAGTGAATTGTGTGCAGTTTTTATAAACTGCAATTTTCTTACAAATTTGCAGTCGCAAAATATTATTATTATTTTTTTTTTTTTTTTTTTTTTTTGTGAGAGAGGCGTTAACACATTTCAGAACCAACATAAAATCATTTATAAACAGTTTAATTTCAGTATTTCAGAGTTAAGAGATTTTATAAATGAGTTATAATACTTTATGGTTGATATATATATATATATATATATATATATATATATATATATATATATATATATATATATATATATGTGTGTGTGTGTGTGTGTGTACTAATCAAAATCTTACAGGAAGTAATAATAAATAAAATTGTACTATGATTACACATAACTTTAGGGTAACATTTTGCTTAATTGTACATTTTGTTTAGATCAAATTATTTTTTAAATCTTAGCTATTCCGAAAAGAAATTTTCTGTATCTATATCTGTTGTATACTGCATGATTCAAATTTTATGGAGGAAAGTACTTTTATACACTAAAATAAGTATCATTAGTAACATCACCGACTTAAAAAAAGTCACCAGTTTAGTAGCGATTTTCTCAATTTTAGTTCCCAAAATAGTAACATTTTTGAATGATTTTGTAGTTAAGAAATAAACATGCTTAATTTAGCTTCATTTAAGAAGGATTGAATAAAATGATAAATTTAAAAACTTCATATATACAATAGGCACCGCTTAATGTAATCACTTTGGGACAAATGGTATTTGATAACAATAACCGACTGATAACAATAAACGAAAAGTATAAAGAAAGAAAAAAAATTTATTTTATTAAGTACTAAGTAACATTTATTTGTGCAGGTACAAATTTAAGTAAAGGTTAATTCAAAGGATAGGTCAAAGAAATCGTTAAATTCAATTAGTGATCAAGCTACCAGAACCACTTTAAAAAAAGTTCTACAAAAAAGCAGTGATAGCATAAATATGTAAACTAATTACAATTTAACAGGAGTGTACAGGAACTATTGAAAAATCTTCTAAAGCTGTCTGCCTCGTTTTTTGTCTCAGCAAATTATTGATAAAACTTTCATACTTGTACTGTTCTCGAAAGTCCTCAGCAGTGCCTCTGTGTTGCACCCCAAGTCTCAAGAAAGGAGCGCCTCTCTCATTTCAGTAGCACTTGGAGGATTCTGGGTGTTTTCCACACCGGTTTCATCTTCATCTGATGATTTTTCATCATTAGCCTCAATGAAATAAGATGCAGCTCGGCATACATCTTCATCAGTCATTGTCACACTCACTTGAACGTCTTATTTATAGATATCCATTCTGCAAAGTCGATTTCAGTCATGTCGGATGGTACCAGTTCGGCTTCATTGAATTTCGATATATCATCCATACCTTCAACCGCTGTTACAAATCCACCATGAGAGAAACAGTTTTTAATTGTTTTCTCGGATACTCGATCCCACGACATTGTCAAAAGATGGAGGGCCTGAAGGAGATTCGTCTTCTTTGCTAATGCGTTTGCATTGAGCTGTTCTGTATCTTCCATACTTTCCAAAACTCTAACGCGCATTTCTCTACGGTAATAGGCTTTCATCGCACAAATTATTCCTTGGTCACATGGTTGGATAATTGCTGTAGTGTTGGCAGGTAAGAAAATAGTAATTTCTATATATGTTTCAATATGACATTTACATCGTGGGCACGACAGTTACCACTGAGTAGAACGATACTGTGATCTAATTCTTTGTCCCACTTAATAAGGCATTCGCTGAATAGATCAGCTGTCATCCATGCTGTTTTATTTGCAGCATAATCCACAGGCAATTTCTTAACGTCCTTGAAGCATCTTGGCTTTTTGTTTTTTCCAATAACAAAAAGTTTTTTCTTCTGGCCAGTCATGCTCGCACAACAAAGAACAGTTATACGTTCTTTGTTGTGCGAGTTATACGTTCTTTTGAAACTTAGCACCCCTTAGAGCTATCGTATTTGAAGAGATACGTATGTTCTGGCAAGGCACGAAAATAGAGTCCGGTTTCATCCGCGTTGTAGATATTCTGGGGGGCATAATCGGCAATTATCTTAGGCCATTCTTCAGAAATCCATTTATTTGCAGTTGGGAAATCAGCATCCTTTTCTTCTCCGTGTGTGCGTATAAACACAATGTTCTCTTTTTTTTTTGCAGCGATTAAACCACCCGTCTTTTGCGATGAAATTTTTTTTGTCCATCTTAGATACGAGATCTTCAGCTTTGGGTCACATTAAAGGACCGTTTATACATGCACAATTTTCCCTAACATTGGCAAACCACAGTTTCAAAGCAGATTCCACTTCTTCAAGTATTCCCAGTGCGTTTTCGCTTACAGTTCAAATTTTCGTTTAACTTCGCTTTGTTTTCAATCTCGTCTCGATTCTTTAGAATTTTACAGAGTAGTGGCTAAGAAATGTTTAGATTAGAAGCAGCATTTCTTGACTCATTTTAGGTAAATTATCAAAGCGCTTCAAAATGTCAATTTTGTCCTTAATTGTTAAATCATTATGTTTTTTCTCCATTGCTAAAATGCTTTAAAGTGCAGTAAGTTTTAACTGGACAAAGTGAAAAAATTCTAGACCTTACAATCTAGTCTACGAAAGGTCACGTGGTTTTGGATGCGTCAGTTGTGGAAGCTGAATGCAGAGAAGGGAGGAAAAGGTAAGAAAATCGCCACCTGCCACATATCCAAACTCAAAATTCCTTCATCGGCCAATTAAAGGCATCCACTTTTGGTTACAGAACAAAATGGGCGGGGGAAAAAAAAAAAAATCGAAAATGGTAGGCAAAACTGATAACAATAAACGAATGATTTGATTACAAAAACCGAAATTTTTAGCATGTCCATTCAGGACTTCATTATTCTGATAATATTAAACGGATGATAACATTATCCGCGATAATATTAAGCAGCGCCTACTGTATATAACAGAACATATAATACATTTATTTTTATAGCACGATTAAAAAACAGATTAGAATGTTTGCTGAAAGCTCAGTAGCAGCTTTAAAAAGAAAAGGGAGTTGATAAAAACCAACACCAGATTTTCAAATGAGTCGCCTGGAGTATGGTACAAGTAGCCAAAACTTGAAAATAGTATGAAAATGCGTTTTATGGTTGAAAAAGTTGCCTAATCTTTAAATTAGTTGCTAAATTCACCGGTGGATACCGTGTGTACATAAAAACAGTAAAAGTAAAAATTTACCTGTAATATTTTCCAGACTGTTTAAAAAATGTAAAATCCAATGAAATCCACTGTAAAATCCAATGAAATGTAAAACTTCCAATTGAAACCCATTTTCTGTATCCATAACCAGCAAGATATCACTGCAGAAGCAAATCTTATTATAATTATTATTGCTCCTAACAGAGATATCTTACTAGTCAGCAATAACCTTCTTGAAAGTCTGCAACAACCGGAAAAACTGTATCCTAAAAAGCATATTTCATAACTGGCTTCCCGCTCAACGTTTCAAGATTTGCAAAACGAAATGAAACATCAAGACTGCCGATTTTATGCAACCTACCAAAAATAAGAACTGGAGCTAAAGTGATGTTCTCACGGAGTGAAACAAAAAGCCTTAACTTACAAACTTGGCAGTGCAGCACTAACAAAAATATGCCAATATACAAAAATACGCGAATGCAACCCCAGCGGTTAAGAATAAATCAATGTATTTAATTTAATAAACAAAAACAATTAGGCGCAGAAATTTAAAAGGGTTACCAAAACGTGTCAGTGAAGAACAACTCGATCATGACATCTCTGGGAGACATAAGTAAACAAAGCAAAAATTAACAGCCTTGCCCAAAGAGAGCAGCTGCAAAAGAAATTCTTTTTAATGTACAGAATAAGAATTAGCAAAGCTGCGGTCATAAACCACAAAGAGCGAAACAGATTGAAAGAAATAATATGTAAATACTGGTTCATTGCTTGCTGAATTTCTAACAAAATAGCTGCAGGAGCTTTAATTTGTTTTATTGTAAATTTGAGCATTAATTACCTAATTTATATTTAAAAATTAAGTAATCTTTTGTTTTACCACTGCTATATTTAATTTAATAAAAAATGTCAATAGAAGCAATTATGTAGACTGTTAAAATTTTTAATTTAATCTAAAATTCTCTGAAGAAAAAAAAACTACAGGAGCTGAGCTCTCATGCAAAACCCTGACTGGTCTTCGTGTAATACTCTCTAACATATTTCTGCACCCTAATTCGGTAGATTTTAAAAGGGGCTTAACGTAGAAAAAAGTCTCCAAATATGTTTCTCAGGAAAAGTTTAGCAAAATTGTAAAAAATTAATATAAATTATAAAAATGTTACGATTAAAATTCATAATTCTGTACAAAGTGGGGGTTATATACTGTCATATACAGAGTGGAGGTTCCACTGTCTGTGTAGTAAACATTTTTATAGCATACTGAACTCGTTTGTATTATTTTAGTTTTTAGTACTAAAATATTTGAAGGCACAATATGAACTTCTCCCCTTACATCCCCCCCCCCCCAAAAAAAAAAACTTTGCAGTGACCCTGCCTTTGGGTGCCCGGAACTTATATCCCCTAACACTTCTACACCATATGAATGTCAAACAATATTATTTAATTAAAATAACGAAATTTTATGCCAACACTACGAAATATATACAGGCCCGTTACTGCCAAATAGTGCTGGCCCGGTACATTTTAAGCAGTACCATGCCGTTAACTTTTTTGTGCATGTCATAGACACATGGCAGTTCGCCGTTACTAGTTATGTACCGGCGCATATGCACTTTTCAGGCACTGTTACTCCAGTGACTTCCAGACGATGGCAATCTACCTTGCTTCGGGTATACGGCACTTCGCCAGCACGACGGGTACTCGGCCGTCATTTTGTGGGCAGTTGTGTGTTTGCTGGGTTGATTACGTAATATGACTATACGAGCAGACATCAAGTTGTTTGTTTTAGGCTTTGAATGCTGTGATGTTTTATTTTTTCTGATATTTGTTACATTTGGCTTTATTTTAAGAGTGATCAGCGTTTCTTGAACATGCCAATTAATTGTATGTTTTACTGTAATAATAAATTATAAAAGGGTATTTGTTCAGTATTAAACGATACACATCAGGAGCGTATTTAAGAAGGGGGCAGAGGCGGGCCGCACCCCCTCTGAAAATATAAAGCAATTATTATAAAACATGTATTTTAAAACATTTATATAAACTCAACTATCATTAAAATACCAGATCGCTCCCCCCCCCAAATGGAAAATATACACGCTACTGATATGTATAGATGAGGATGCTTTTGCAGCACTTTTTATAGTCGATATTACTGAGTTTCTATAATCCGGAAATTTCTGTAATCCGGAATTGGTAAAGTCCCAGCGATTCCAGATTTGAGAAGTTCTACTTAATCATAAGCGGCACCACGTGCAAATTTTGATTCAAATGATACAAGTCAGTTCGTAGGCCACAATATAAATTCTTAGTTTGGGTAAATTTCAGATTAGATTAAAGTTTTACAGTCCAATTTATTGTTTTAGTGTAAAGTAATCATGATTTATATTATAAAATAAATTAAATATCGGAACTGCAAGCAGAAAACTAATTTGAAACAGTTAAAAGTATACGAAATGTTTAATAAAAAAATTAGTTCTGTTTAATTCAGTTATTATTATTTTTTTTAAGTAATCTTTAGCTATCTTTTTTTCTGGGGGGAGGGGGGGGGGGTGCATGTTGATAGAGAAAAATTTTGTCATTTTTTTATTGCTATATGATTGAAACTACTAAATAATACACAGGTAAGTTTTTTTTATTTTTTTTATTTAAATGTAATTTTAAGGTACATTTATCTGCCGTGTTATGTTTTTGTTATAGATTGTTCCCGATATAACATAGGTTGTATACAAAACTTTTAAATATGAAAACTGCCAATAGATGGCGCTACCGGTCGATTCCAGAAAACCGGAAAATTCAGTTATCCGGAAAGGGTTGGGTAAAACTGATTTCGGATAATTGGTCCTGTACTGTATATCTAAATATTGCTGACGAATGCAGACGCATCCTTGATGGAATTGACGACCCTGTAGTAGCATGGGACACTTTGCTGAAATATTTTCGTCCAGACACAAGGGCAAATCATATGTTCATGTTCTCGGAACTTTGCGATACCAAGATTCTTCCTGACGAGAACGTATTGATGTTTTCTACCAAATTGTTAAAAGTATTCAACAAATTGAAGTCGGTAGATTCAACTTTTAGCGAAAAGTATGCTAGTTTTCAACTACTGCGGTATCTTCCTAATCAATTCGACCGCATTGTGCAGTCAATCCTGGGATGGACAGACGATCAGTTTACATATAAATCAATCACTGAAAGTTTAAATGCTGAAGAAGTTCACCTTCAATTAAGAGAGAAAGAGGTGCAAGCAAGCGTCTCTACATTCATAAGGAAACACCCTGTTTGTTTCGACTGTCAACAGCCTGGTCACTACCGCAGCTCTTGTCCTCGGAGAAACCGGCCACCAGGGAATTCTAGTCAAGTCCGTGAGAGCCACAACGAGTCCAGACGGTCAAGTCCTGAACCTGCTAACTGCAGACGTCCGAGTCCTAAACCTGGTGTTTACAAGAGTCGCCCAAGGCGGAGCAGTCCTGGTTTCCAGAGCCAATCAAGGTCTTCTAGACCACGGAATCATCAAAGTAAAAGGCAACCGGATCCCTCCTCTACTCGAAATAATGGACAAACGGTATGTAAATCAAATTTTTTCATTACCAGCAGCATGCTGAGCAAAACGAAAGAAGTGCATGCCTGGGTCTTCGATAGTGCGGCATATCTCACCACTTTTGTCGTGATAGAGACTTGTTCATTAATTTCACCCCACCAACTGATGAAAAACTGTCTGTTGCCATTGATGGCATTGACTTTCCGATTGAGGGAAGAGGATCTCTTAAATTATGGTTCGGACCACGGAAATACACGTTAAATGAAGTTATGTATTCACCGATGCTACATAGAAATCTAATTTCAGGTCCTAGACTGGACATCCATGGTTTTGAATTCCATGGCGGTGACGGTGTGGTGAAAGTGTCTGAAAAGGGCAGTAAAACTCTAGTTTTTAAGGCTATTTTAAAAGAGGGCATTTATCAGGTTTCCCCTCGTACAGTTAAAAATCATAAAAATGTTTCATTCACAACTAACAAAGAGGACAGTAAAGCCCTAGAAATATGGCATAGGCGGTTTGGTCACATTAGCACATCCACACTGGTACATACAAGTAGAAAAGAGGGTGTAAGTGGTTTACCAGTTTTATGTGATAAGGCCGTATTTTGTGACCCGTGTAAACTCAGTAAGTACAGAAGAGTCTCCTTTAAATCGTTGGAGGAAGTTAGGTCAAAAGCTCCACTGGAATTGCTGTACGCTGATGTATGGGGTCCTCAGGCCATAAGGGGACGAATGGGAGAAAAATATTTTTTGACTATTATTGATGATTTTTCGCGTAAGGTCTACTTATTCCCCATGACTGAAAAATCTGAGGTATGTGACATCATTAAGTCTTTTATTACAAAAGTCGAAAATTCTCTTGATTGTAGGGTTAAAGCGTTTCGGACATATAATGGATACGAATTAGTGAATAGACAGTTGCAGAATTATTTTGACCAAAAGGGAATCCAGCATGAGCAAACCAATATATTTACGCCTGAGCAAAATGGGGTTTGCGAGAGGTACAATCAAACGGTGGCTAGTGGCGCTAGAGCGGTCCTTCTGGAATCTGGTCTACCTGAATGTTTCTGGCCCGAGGCCATGTTATACTTTACTTACACATGGAATCGTGTTTGCCATAAGAAATTGGATAAGACCCCCTGTGAATTATTTTCCGGAACAAGACCTTCCGTCAAACATTTAAAGCCATTCGGCATTGTAGCTTACGTAGGAGTACCCAAGCAAAAGCGGAAAAAGCTCAGCGCAAGAGCCCAAAAAGGTTTCTTTGTAGGATACGCGTTCCGCACAAAGGGTTATCGTATTTGGATGCCAGAGTCCAATAAAATTATAGAGACCATTAATGTCTCCTTTAATGAGGACATGGTATATAAGGACACTTTGAGTGGAGCAGTGCTGGGTCCCAATAATGATAGTGTGTCAACTGCTAATAAGAACACCGAGAATAGTCACAATAATGAGGGCGAACCAGGATACCCCATTGTTCCTCGTGAAACGGACAGTGACGAAGGTGATTTTGAAAATTACCAGGATGATATTGCCAGTCCTGTCCCGGAACTGCGAGTAGTTAACTGGGAAAGAAAGCCCGTTATGAGAAGTGACAGGTCGCAGGTTGACATCTACTATTATGAAGAGGGAAAGAAAGAAAGGTTAAGATCCCTAAATGATGTATCTAAATACTGCTCGAAAAATAATCTTCTCTTTAACCCTGATCTTTTTGACTTTAAAGGTATAAATCAGACTGAAGGCCTTATTTTAGGCAGTCCAACCATAATTCCGCCCAGCGACAGTGAAGTTGAAACCACTGGTAACCTTAGTACGTCCAGCTGACTAGATCGCGTCCCGATCCCGAGGACATATAAGCAGGCGATCAAATCAGGGTATAGGGACGAATGGCTAAATGCTATGGAGGAGGAATTAGAGACTATGAGAATCCGGGGTGTCTGGCACTTAGCAGGGATGAAATCGGCAAAAGAGCAAAAAAGCTGAAATCATACGAGAGCAAAAAATTTATACATGTGATATTTGTAAATAATTAATGTGAAAGAAGTTTTAAGAAGAAAAACATTGGAACATGCTAAAAAATAAAAATTTCACACAGTTAACTATCTACAATTAGGAATTCACAGAAAAAAGTAGAATTTTCAGACAAAAAAGTGAATTCCTTTTTATTCACAAAAAAGCTGAAATCAGCTAAAAAGCTGAAGAATTTTATCCCTGACTTAGAGGATTTACCGGATGGTGCTACACCTGTTGGCTGTAGATGGGTTTATACCGTAAAACGAGATGACGCAGGAAAAATTGTTCGATTCAAAGCGCGTCTAGTTGCCCAGGGTTTTAAACAAGAGAAGGGCGTCTCTTACGATGAAACCTTCAGCCCTGTGGTCAACTTTAGCCTAATCCGATTTTTCTTTGCTTTCCTCGTATCCTATAAAGGTTGATGCCATTTACAGTGTGACGTGAAAGGTGCACATCTGTACGCTCCTCTGGAAGAGAGGATATACATGTCTCAGCCTCCAGGCTTTGACGTTCCTGAGCATAAAGACAAATTTTGTCGTTTAGATCCTGCGATATGCGGCCTACGGCAGAGTGGCCATCAGTGGTTTTTCGAAATCCACACTGTTTTGTTGAAAATGGGTTTCTGCAAATTTGAATGGGGCAACTGTGCCTACGTATTAGAAGATTTTTTAATTTTGATACTATATGTTGACAATTTTGTAATTTTTGGTCGAGATCAAAAGGTTTTAGATAAAACGCTAAATGACTTAAAACGACATTTTGACATTAAAGTACTAGGCAAGACACGTACTCTTTTGGGTGTGGAGTTTGATGAAGATAAGGGTAAAGTCTATATTCATCAACGCCCATACATTGAGGAAGTTCATAATCGTTTCAGACATTTTAAAATTCCTATCTCATCACTCCCGATTGCTAAAGGTTCGGTCTTCTCTAAATCATCCTGCCCCTCTACAGCGGATGAAGAAAAGGAAATGTCAAAACTTCCGTATAGGAGTGTATTAGGATGTTTGTCATTTTTAGCTAATAGAACTCGTCCGGAAATATCATACGCGGTCAACATATTGAGTCAGTTTCAGTCTAAACCTGGAATGTGTAATTGGGACGGATTACTAAGACTTTTAGGTTATGTTGTCCATACTGCGGATCTTTGCTTAGAATTGACTTGCGATCAACCACTAATCATAGCCTATTCCGACGCTGACTTTGCTGCCAATAGAGATGACAGAACATCTCTTGGAGGTCAACTTATTTTATCCCATAGGGTGGCGTACTTTTAAAGAGAAATGTGTCAGCTTGTCGACTATGGAAGCCGAGTTTATTTCTATGACAGAGGCTGTAAAGGAAATTGTATGGTTCAGTGGAATATTAAATGAATGTTACGATAGGGGTATGGTGACAGGCGAACGCAAAACTTCCATTTTATATGCAGACAATCAAGCTGCCATTGACTTTGTGAAATCACCTATTGAAAATTATAGATCTAAACATATCGACGTTAAACTGTTTTTCATAAGAGACTTATTTAACACACAAAAATTTACCCTTAAATTTGTTCGAAGTAAGTCGAACCTCACGGACGCTTTCACCAAGCCGCTCAGCAAGTTTGAACTGCAGAAATTCACCACACAAGTCTTTATTAAAAATAGAATGACATGAGTTATCTATATATGTATATCTAGTCATTTGTATTACTAGTGGAGTTTTGAGAGAACAAAACTGAATTCTTTTATTACTAAAAGGTTAGTTTTAAATTTTTCTTGGATGCATCCATGTGTTTAAGTGTTTCTTTCATGGTATAGTATATGTATACATAAATCAAAATAAGTACCTTTATCTTTATAAGTGCATTGAATGTATGTTATGTGTAAGTCAGGGCCCCGCAAGTGTGTGTGCATGTATATTGAGTGAATGTATGATTTGAAAATCTTTAATATGTACTTATATCTATATGCAAAACGTATGCTGTACGTATTTTTATATGCAAAAAGGTTTCTTAGTTTCTGTATAAATGAATGTTCTCGCATATAACTACGAAGTCTTACTGTTTGCTGTGTCTTTCAGATGAAAAATTTTGTGTAATTTTTCAGTGATTATTTTACTGCATGCATGAAGGGAGGACTTTTTCAAGCTTCAAATAGTTGATTTGGAATTGTTGAGATTTCAAGTGTTGAATTTTTGAAAATGTGTAATGTACTAATCGGTGTTCTAAATTCAATCAGTTACATTCTGTGTATGCCATCTGTAAAATGAATCTTTATTTAATAGTTGGATACTGGATGCCGGAGTTCAAGTTCTTTTTTTGAAAATCGTTATTTCTTCATCTTCGTATCGATGGTGATAAGAAGGGGGGGCTTTGTTGGCCCAGTACTACCTTTCAACTCTCAACTCTAATAAGTTTCCAGTTTAGCTTTAGTACTGGCTTTATTCTTCCCACCATCTTTAAACAGCATAGCACGAATTAATCCCAAAAGGCTTTACTTACATCGATGCTTTCCTGTTTATCGGCACATCGCCACAGCGGCCGCCATCTTGTTGATCATACTATTGACGAGCCGTCAATTGCCTTCCGTACGAACGTCATGATGTCATTCGACGTCCTGTGCCGCCGATCACGCATCGGTTGCCTAATCGAGTAATTGAATCGTAATCGGGTTGCATGCGCCTCCGTGGGCGTTTCCGGTTTCCTGCCCGAGTGTTGTTTAAAAGGGCCATCTCGGCAAGCCGGCAGCAGTTTCGAGTTTCGTTCCGATTTCAGTATGTGATTCTTCTCAACTCCTGCCCAGTTTAGGGTATAATAGATGTTGTGTGATGGTGTTTCTTCGGCAGTATATTATGAAAGCCCGGTGATCATCTTTCCCGTGATGTTTCTTCAGCAGTGTATTATGAAAGCCCAGTGATCTTCTTTCTCAAGTGCAATGAAAGGACTTTACAAGAATTTGATTCTATTGTGATTCAAAGTGTGCCCCTCCGGTATCCACCAGTAAACAAATACATTTAGAGTTCCTTTGAAATAATTTCTTTCTTTAAAGCACTAACGCTATGGCCATGCTAAGTTTACATGCTAAGTTTATAGGTTACGACTACTGCTAGGTTAAAATATTAAGTTTACTGCTTTTAAATATGAAGTTCTGTTTTAATATAAATATCCTTTTACTTGTCTGCCATATCAAATTATCTAGTCATATTTTAATGTAACTGTTTTTATATTGTTATTGTTAATAAACTAATTTGTTACGTTTTACCTAATGACTGTTTATTGAGTTAGTTCACAATTTAATGTTTCCAGAAATCCTATATAAAATTCATTCTGTCAGGCTTTTAAAATTTACAGCAATCGCTAACGCTGCATATTTTAACTCTGCATAATAAAACTTAAGTAAAGTTAGTGAATTTGTTCTTCGGCGATTTGCCAATACGTGGGTTAACTTCCCACTTACTATTAGACCCTTCCAGGGTCTAACAGAATTACATAATTATAAAATAAATCCCGATCCTCAGGGATCGGAAAGAATTTGACCCTCTTGCTCAAATTTTTAATTTCCCAATCGATGGATTCAAAATAGTCTCAATGGCTCACCCCACTGCGCATTTTCGCACTGTCCATTAGGCTTTTGCTGAGCGCGTAGTACAGTAAAAATTAACATCCCAGGGCGCGTGCCCGTGCAGTCGATGAGACTTGCATTCTCGCAATCGTCGACGATTTCATTTTTTTGGAGTGGCTGCAAAATACACAAATTTTGTATTGACAGTTCCCACCCCTATATCCGCCTAAAATAGCCCTATAGAATTCATTAATTGGTCATCAATTTGGCCCCGATGCTGACCGGAAATTCGATATTTTTAAGTAGTATTTCCTGACTGCTGCACCAAGGACGTACCCATGGGTGTGGTCCAAGGGGTCCGGACCCCCTCCGAAATTTCAGTTTTTGCTAACAAAATAATAATGATGAAGTTTTTTTGTGAAAAATTCTATCTTTTTAATCGTTCGGACCCCTCCGAAATTTTTGGACCCCCCTCGAAATTTTTTTCTGGGTACGTCCCTGTGCTGAACACCCTGTCAATGAATCAATTTTTTCCTATTCTTATTAGTACATCGATGGGGAGGAGTGTGCGTGTGTGTGTGTGTGGGGGGGGGGTTACCCCACACTTCCGGAATTGCCCTTATCTTGAACTTTCCGTGCAGCCAGCCTTAAGTTTGGATGAATGTGTTTTGAGAATCTGAAAAAATAAACAATAACCAAGTGGCGTTTATTAATTACTTACAGCATTTATAAAACACGGTAAAGAGCCATTTACAGTAGGAAATAATTTATTGTTATGACTACTCTTGTGGATGACAGATTGTTTCTCTAATGAGATATTTTATTTCCTCAGGTCGGGAGGGAGAAGAGCGGCGACTGAGCAGATGCCCCCCCTCCTCCCCCCTCACACATCATTGATAAGAGAATAAACAAATCAACTTCCTTGTTGCTGTTGTTGGAGAGAGACTTTTTCGGGGTCTAGCCGTGACTACGTGGCCCCGGTTTAGCCGAGCGCCAGCAATGGTAACGAGAATCAAAGAAAAGGGGAAACAAGGAGGGGTGGAGAAAAAGAGAGCGGCATTTTGATTGAAAAAAACAAAGAGGGCAGAATTTTATCAAGAAAAAGGGCAAGGAGGGCGGCATTTTACCGGAAAAGGGGCACCAGGGCGGGCCGCCCCCCTGAAACGCTCTAGAGTGATCCCTGAAGACAGGATTAGCTAAGCTACCATAATTTATGGAAGAAACGCCGCACCCACGAAAATGAGCTTAGTTAGCTAGAAAATCATCAGAAACGCCGCACCCGGCATAAACGCCGCAGCCGCGATCGTTGGTTGGGGGAGGTGGGGGGGGGGGGTGATCGTGGTCAGAAGAAGTCAATGCCAGATAATTCAATTTCTAAAATAATTTCTTAATTAACAAAAAATAAATAAATAAAAAATATGTTGCATTACTTATTAGACCTAATTTATTAGAAAAGCTATTAAGTTGATCGGATATATTTCGGGAGAAATTGGATAAAAGGTAAAAAAAAATCTCCTTTTTTCTCCCCCTTCCCACAGAATGTTTTAAGTATTTACTGCTATTTTACGAAGCTTACGATTTCTATTTTCAAATAATCAGATATCAATGTTCATAGTCACAAAGGCGAATTTATAGAAATAAAAAAATAAGTTCTAAAAACCGTCTTGCATCCGCACAAAGTTCGGACAGACTACCAAGCGCCATCAAAATAAAAACAGCAATCAATGTGTGAGAAGAGGCTCCAGTTAAAAGTAAACATTTTTCCCCCGCGGATGGCCAGCTGTTGATTACGTAATGAGCTTGCTTCAGCAAATTGTTGTTTTAAACTGAATGTTGTGTAACAACACTTGATCGTTCTATTTATTTATCATTTTTGATATTTATAACATTGGGATTTATTTTAAAAGCACTCAGCATTTCTTGAGCATACCAATTAGTAGGCAGTGTTTATTCAATAGAGTTTTCCTGCACAGGGCGCAAAGCCGCACGGTGATAAAAAAAAATAACTTTTAGATTAACTTTATTTTTTTTTTGGGGGGGGGGAGGGGGGAGGATTAAACTCGCACTGCGCGCAACATAGACTAATTTTGGCCGAAATTCAGTATTTTAAGAACAATAGAGATTCATGTGAAAAACGGGTGCATTTATTAGAGGGTAGTGCGCTTTTGCGGTATTTTACAGAACTTTAACCCTTCAAAATATATATTCAAAACTTAGAGAACTATAATTAAAATTTAATTATAGTTCTAAAATGTAGATGTAAAAGATTTACTTCTATTTTTTTTTTCTTTTTACTTAATTGAGGAGACATCGGTTGGATGTATGAAGCCATCCACTTCAGAGCACCGGACATGGACCCATCTCAGGGCGCTCTGACTTTCTCCAAAACTGAATCAAAGATTAAACCTCTTTTCTATGGGGGTAGGTTCGCATTCTGATTCGCTACGCTGTGATCTGCGCACGCTAAAGAGTATGTGTCGGTGGTGGCACCATCTTTTGAGAAAATTATCACTAAATGAGTTTTTCGATTTTTCGTTGAAGATCGGCTAAACCCGGTACAAACGCCGCACTTACTATTTTTGAACTTTTAAACTCATAAACGCCGCGGCGTTTCTTCCATAAATTACGGTACTTCATACATGGAGTGATAATCATACACTATACTACAGTAGTAACTAGAACGATAATCATGCACAATACTGCAGTAACTAAAACAACTATTTTAAACTAGTGAAACAGCATGTTATAACATGACTATCTGCACAGGCAGCCATGTTATAATTCATTAATAAATATTTCACAAAGACATTTCAAATGCAGATCTTTTAAGTAGATTTGAATTTGACCATAAAAATCAATTGCAGCATGCAGAAAATCATAAGTAAATTTATAGTAATTAATTTTATTTAAAATAACTAAATAAAACACTAAAATAAGGGTTAATTTTTAATCATTAGGTATTGGAGATTTCAATACCTAATGATTAAAAGCACATATGATGCACAGCAAAAGATGGTCATTTATAAGAAGGATGAAGAAAGATTGAAAATTTCTCCCTGCCTCTTAATTAAATTTTGAGGACCGAAAAATCAGAGTTTTTCGTTAATTATCGGATTTCCGGAGCAAATTAAAAATATTGGACAAACTCTGGTGAAATCGGAACACTTGGCAGCTACAGCATAATGTGGAATGATGCGCCAATCATGAGGGGCTTTATTATATCAGAATGGCCAAATTAACTTAAATAATGTCAGTGCTCACAACTGTTTTTAATGATATCTCTAGAGGAAAAGGGACCAAATTCTAGAAAAAAAGAGACTAAAAAGAGACTTAGTAAAACACAACCCCACAACATTTGCATAATTTTTTTTTTTTCACTCATGCTACGGGATTTCAGCTTAGCTGATATTTTTAATTTGTACTTAAAAAGATCAGAAAAAAGGAGGAATAAAACAAATTCATATAATTCCCTAATCCCAAATTTATGAAATTCCCTCATATTTCCAGCTGGCTCTGTTGCCACTCTGCATGAGGACCTAAAATAACGAAAATAGGTGAAAGCAGGAAGATAGAAAGAGAGGGGAAAAAACAATAAGTTTTAAACAAATGTAGACCAATCAGAACATTGAAATCCACCTTTTTAATGTTAAAAATTGTTGCTCTTTATCAGCAATGCATAGTATCTGATGCTTCATATGAATAGAAATATATAGACAGAAAAAGCCTGGGGAAACACCAAATGCCAGATATGTGAAAATTCCACACAGTTCAGTATGTAAATAAAATTAAATTTGGAGGGAAAATCCAAGGAAAAGGTAGAGAGTGAGGGGGGGGGGGGTTAAAATCTGCTGCACATGTTGTTGTTTTTTTTGTTGTAATAAATTTTAGGACTCCTTATATGATAGTCTGAAAACTAAAAATATAAAAAACAGTGCTTCTCTTTTTAAAAGTCAGCATATCTCGATTTTAAGTGGCTATAACAAATTCAAGTCAGGGTGGATCACCATTATCTGCATTTTTGTGCAAAATTAAACTATTCCGCAAAGGTTTACTCACACAAACTTAAATTTGAACAAAATATACTGATATTTTAAAAAAGTATGATTTGAAAAGGGGGGGGGGGGAGAGAGAGAGAGAGAGAGAGAGAATAGAGTTCGCGTCAAAAGAACAATAAAGATAACAATTGTACGAACGAAGAAAAATAACACTGAAGAATAATTTTGTTTAATGTATTCTTTTTTTTTAAATTAGTAACTCTTTCTTTTTCAGTATTTAGAATTTTTAAATTTTCGGTAGTGATCCTAAAATTGGGAATTATTTGTGCACTTGACTTGGATCCATCCTGATGTTGCCATATAATTGTAAGGATTATCCCATTAAGTATTTGATATTCACCAATGCACAGAATTAAACATGTTTACAAGTGTAAACAACTGGGGTAACAAAGTAGATGCTAAATAAATAAATAAATAAAATCCTAAACACTTTCATATTTTAATACGTACTAAAGTGCTCTGTATAAAAGTGTATCATAATTCATGCGTTATCCCTATTTTTCTTCCTTGTTTCATAGAAAATATCTTTGGAATCAAAATTTATCTACTAAAACTGTTTCACAATCTTTGCCAAGCATATTCGAACTGAAATTCACCATTTTAAATACTGCTTGGAATGGGCATCATAATCCATAGAGTGTGCTGTGTCATTCTTGTTCCACAAACACTTCGGAATTGAAATCTATATTAAAATCGCCTCCTAAACTATTTTACAATTTTTGCCAGGAATATTCTAACTATACTTTTCCTTTGTAATAAACTGTCATGTTTGAAGATATTGCCAAGCTTGGTTCGGTTTTGAAGATACAAAATTTGGCGATCAATTATCAAAAATTGCAAATCTTGTGCAACTTTCAACATTTTATTCTCCCCCTCCCTCCTTTCTCGTAATCTGGCAAACACATTTGGAAAAAATGCTTCAGCACAAGAAATTGTGTAGGCAAATTATGCCAATGCTAAAAAACCTGCTAGTACTGTAGTGCTTAAAAAAAAAAAAAAAAAAAACAGAAAAGAAACTCATATTTTTTCATTTGTGTTTCCCCATCTTCTCAGATTGAATCATTAAAAAGTGAGGGTGAAAAGGAAGATCCAGATTCTGTTTTCTATTATAAATAAGCAGGACCAGAAAAAATTCTAATACTTGACATTTATCAGGGGTGATTGTGACCCAAAGTAAAAAATCCTGAAAATTACCGATGCGATTACAAAAAATCCTGAACATTACCAGTACACACAGTACTATACTCATTAATATTCAATGTGTACCAACTGATACACATTGAATAAACCAGACTATAATGAGATTAATCATTTTGAATTTACAAATTATCAATGTTCAATCAGGGTGCACAGTTTAGAGAACTCCACGCACACACACAGATTGGATTTTTTTTCTTAAACACACTCTGTGTGTTTAAGAAAAAAAATCCAATACATTCTTGGGATAACACACTCTTCACCTTTTGCATATAGTAGTATACTCTTGTACACACTAAATTATGATGTTTTTAAATTAATAGTTTCTTTTTATAAGAGTCTATCTACAGAGTTTGAAATCCACAAAAAGCAATTAATGCTATAATTATAAAAATTTTAAAACAGTAGAAATGCTAGAATTTTCAAACATGAAATAGGTGAAACATCAACATTTATTTAGAACACAAGCTTTTCTTAAATATTCAAAATTTCACTAGAAAAAGTAGAGAAAAGAGTAGAAAAATTAGGGTTTAAAGTGTTAGAAAAAACCAGCAAACATTATTAAAATCGCAGTCTCCCTAATAAAACAAGTAACTTGGCTGATATGAAACAAAATTGTATGGTTACTTGAAAAACTCCTGTTTATACATATATATTTAAAAGGGGGAGGGGGGGGGGAAATTGCATATATTAAGAAATTTATATTTATACTCTTCAATTGAATAAATTTGCTTTAGAAAATATATTCTGGTATTTAAATTATTTTTTTAGCAAAAATGTAAATGTCTTATATTTAATTTTATAATAGCTTTATTAAATGTTACAGAAAAACTAATTTGTATCATTTTTGTAAACAATAAAAAGTAATTTTTAACAAAAATAATTTGTATAAATTTTTGTAATAAATAAAAAGTTATTTTTTATTGTTTAGTTTTGCTGTTAGTTGCAGAGGTTGACTTTCTTTTTCTACTGCCTTCTCGAGTAACATCCTCAGTAGATTGTTTTGAGGAGTGTGGTGTCGTTACGCTTGTGCAGGATTTATTGGATTGTGAAGAAAGTTTGCACTAAGTGCTAATTTATTTTCACTTTCTTTTTCTAATTCCTCCATATCGTCACCTGGTTGGTTTGAGATATTTCATAATAAAAAGGAATTCGAAAGGCTGCACAATAAACAATGATAAAGTCGTAACAGCTAACAGCTGATCAATTTAACGGCTGAAACTACTATCTGGTGTACCCAGTAAAATTGATTAAAACAAAACAGGAAAAGGTTTCTCACATTCCAACACATCCACTCATCTTATAAATTCCCATCCTATGATTCTTTTCTCTCCCCTCCGCATACAAGCCCAAAGAATGCCTTGCCAGACACTCAGACTCCACCCTTATCAGTTGAAAGAATCGGATATGATGATACCCCAAACAGCTGCTGACCCATGATCCCAGCCAAACTATGCTTCTGCTGCTAGAATAAATATTTTTACATGAAAACTGTTGGGATTAATAAGTAAATAAAGATATAGAAGCAATTTAATTACCATGATTTCTTTAACAAACCAAAATACGTTGGTCTGATGCATTCATAATATCTTACTCGGAAAGAGACGGATTCATGCGTTTGTGGAGGAGGGGGGGGGGGGGCAGTTAGTTAGAAGATTGACATATAAATCCACTTTATAGAAGTAAAATAGGATCTTTTACATTAATTTCTTTTTTCTCGGGGAGTGGGGCGGTTGCCCCCTCTGCCCCCCACCCCTTTAATCCGTCCTTGACCCGGAGAGATCAAGCAAAAAACCCGGAATTCCGGGCTACCCCCGGAACACAATCGCCCCTGATTTATGTGGATGGGTTTCTCAGTTGGTTTGCAATTAGATTTCTTACAGGTGCTTATCATTCGAGAGTTACCATGACATGACTTTGGAATTTCTAGAATCCACGGTGAAAAAGAGGAAATAGGGACCATTTACATGGAAAAGGGACTTTTAGAGAGCTCTAACTAAAAAAGAGACTTTTAGGGAAAAAAGAGACTATTTGTGAGCCCTGTAATGTTCAAAATGACTGCCTTCTGCAGAAATGCAGTACCGAACCCGCGTCAGAAACTCCGCCTGTAGCTTCTGCAACATAGTTGGTGTCACAGACCTTGAGTGCCATGCTGATTCGATTGAGTAAATCTGATTTACTGGTGGATTCACGTTCGTACACTTTGCCTTTCAGGAAGCCCCAGAGAAAGAAATCCAGAGGACTTAGGTCAGGTGATCGCAGGGACCACTTCTTTTGACCTCCATAGCCGATTACTCGAGTGTCAAATGTCTGTGCCAAAAATGTACATGGTTGCGCAGATTTGTGTGCGGGTGCACCATGATGCTGGCACTACATGCGTGACAAATCCCGTAAGGAAACTTCATCTTCTAAAAAATCGGCTAACAGTCCAGATAAAATTTCCGTGTATGATTCTGATGTTAAAGGTCCATCGAAAAAAATTGGGCCAATTAAGGTGCTCTTCCATATTCCGCATTCCCTATTCCATTTTTTGTATTGGACAGGCGTTCTAAAAGAATTTCTCAATCCATTTTTAACAGGCTTTTTATGAATGCATAATGGATCGCAACATTCTTTCCAAAAATGCGGTGGAACTTAATGAGATATTTATACTTACGAAAGTGACAAATAGAGTCTATTTCTTTGGCGACTAAGTTTAAGCAGTCTGATCTTCATTTGACAAAATCATAACCACTTCCTTAAGCACATTTTGATAGTCGTTTATGATACTGTTCACCAGTGAAAACACCAAAAAAGCAATTCATACTAAAAATTAAAGTATAAAATACACATCTGTACTATTCTAGAACACAATCTTGCCCTTCTTAAAGCAGAACTTCAAAACTCTCTGACTACACAGGTAAATTATGACAATTAGAAGGTTAAGAATATAAAATTAAGAATAAAACAAAAAGACAACGAAAAGAAACAAAAAGAATAAAACAAAAAGGAGATTTTTGTGTTCTTGCTAGTGAATGGAATGCAAATGGAAAAACTTGCTAGAGCAAAAAACATTGCTGCCTCATTAGAAGTAAGCTGAATAAGGTACAATTTTTTTAATCATATTGCTAAAGAGGTTAAAATTTAAATGATATAAGTAAGAGATGTCTGTCCTAGTGTATAATTTGCTTATTTTGTTCTCAGAAACAAGTTTAAGTAGACTCCCCCCCCCCAAAAAAAAAATATTTAATTTTTTTTATTGGCATGTTAAAAGTTGATCTTAATATTTTAATGTTTAACAACGGTTTTACGATTATCTTGCTCAAACAGCAGTTTAGTGAATCTTCATATAAAGACAAATATATTTCTTGAATTATTTTAAATTCATCCGTATCCTTTTTAATTCCTTGTACGTAGTATAAGGAAGTAATGTGATCCTGAAAAATTTTGGGGGCCAAATTTCGACAAAAAAAAAAACGATTTTGATTACCTCTAAATTTAATTTTAAGAATTTTTTCGATGCATCTGATCGTAGGCTAGCATGCACGATCAGTAGCGGATCCAGAAATTTTTTTTGGGAGGAGCTAAATTTTTAAAAAAGCTTATTTCACCCAATTAAAATGTACTTTAAATCAAAATTTTAGTCTAAACCAATTTATTAGGCTTTTGGGAGGGGCTAAGTAATAAAATATGATCATTTTAGCTATTTAAAGTGTATAATAAAGCAGAATGTTGCCCTTGAGCAATCTCTTTTGGGGGGTGGCTGAAGCCCACTAGCCCCTCCCCTGGATCCGCTACTGTGCACGATCATATTAACGCGTCTGCAACTCATTTTGACAAGCGGCGAGTCTATTGTGGCCAGTTTTTCCATGCCGTCTGTACGTACGTATGTATGTAACTCGCATATCTCAAAAACTATTGGTCGTAGAATGTTGAGATTTGATATTTAGGATTGTTCTATGATCTAGTTGTGCACCTCCCCTTTTGGTCGCAATCGAATGGATAGTTTATGTACAGGACCGCCCAAAAGATTCGAAATACATTATGCTCTATGGGCCGAAATTCATTAAACTCACCTAACTCAAAAACTATAAGGCATAGAATGTCAAAACTTCATATTTTGGATAGTTGTAACATCTAGTTGTGCACCTCTTCTTTTGGTTCCATTCGACTGGATAGTTTATCTACAGGACCGCCCAAAACATTCGAAATACATTATGCTCAATGGGCCGAAATTCATTAAACTCTCGTATCTCAAAAACTATTAGGCGTAGAATGTCGAAACTTCATATTTTGGATAGTTGTAACATCTAGTTGTGCATCTCCTTTTTCGGTTCCATTCGACTGGATAGTTTATCTACAGGACCGCCCACAAGATTCGAAATACATTACGCTCAATGGGCCGAAATTCATTAAACTCGCCTAACTCAAAAACTATTAGGCGTAGAATGTCGAAACTTCATATTTTGGATAGTTGTAACATCTAGTTGTGCACCTCCCATTTCGGTTCCATTCGACTGGATAGTTTATCAACAGAACCGCCCAAAACATTCGAAATACATTACGCTCTATGGGCCGAAATTCATCAAAGCGCTTTTTAGAGGTATTGGGCTATTTCAAACGACTCAGAAGTGATGTATGCTGTTAAGAGTTAGAAAATGAATTTCTCCATTAAAAGAAGTGTCTTTATCATTTATAGTTCTGCTACAGGAACACTCAAAAGATTTCCAATACATTACGGCCAATGGCAATTTTAGGGGCATTCATCCATTTCAAGCACAATACTGTTCTACCACATAAGTTAGGTAATGGTCCAACCACTAAAGGTCAAGACTCAGAAATTTTGAGCGTGACCAGTGGCCACTGGACCTGATTAATTCAGTGGCCACTTGAACGGTATCTTACGTACGTAGAAAAAATTCATGTGTAATTAAAATATATGTATGTACATAAAGGTATAATATTGGATATAATATAATCAAAAAATTAAGTTTTTCAGGACTAATGAATAATAATACAATGTTGTTTTGTATACATTTCTTAAAATTAATAATAATAAAAATACTTACTATAGCTCATTTAATTAATTTTGTCAATAATTGAAATGAATGAAAAATAAGTAAATTAAAATCAGGCTGAATAAAGAACACAAACATTTAAAATATTATATTTTTATCCTGAAAGCACCTTCTGCTTTTTATGCTATCATGCCACTACAATTCAATTACATTATCAATTACATCATTAAAATCCATCAAATTAACCTTAGCAGTCTTTACAAGTATCCTGTTTTCTAAACACTCTCTACCCATTGATGTGGATTTGTCACCTATAATATTTTTAACACTGCTCCAAATCTCTCTACTTCAGCATTACTGTGGGGTATAGTAATTAAAGCTTGGATGGGTTCTTTTACAATTTTAAAATTACTGAAGTTTTCACTGCGTAATTTTTCATTTAAATTTGTCTGGTAGAAGAAATCTGATGGAATTTTTAGAATTCTCCTGAATATGCAGTACAGTGCAGCACCGATAATCCGGTTCGGCGGGAATGACGCGGTGCAGGATTACCGATTTTTCCAAATTATAGATTTGTTGAAAATTTCTATTAAAGCCATCGTCCATCATGTGCTATTGACCAGTGTATTATTTATCAATGAAAAGTAGTCAAAATATACATACGATCACTGTATAAACCGCCAAAAAAAGTACTAAACTACACTGGAACAAATGTAATTTAGTGTTCAATTCAAACTAAAAACTATAAAGTAGAATAGATCATTGATTTTGGAACATTTTCATAAAATATAACACAAAGAGTAAATGAAATTTATTTAAATTCCAATTTAAAATAAATGTATTAAATTATTATTAGAATCTAATTAGCTTTTGTATTTACATTAAATACATCTGTTAATTTGACTTGCTTCATTTTTTTCGGTATTTAATTGGTTAATTAACATATGCACATTCATCAGTTGATTCTCGGATATAAAATCGAATTTATTAAATCTCTCCGTAGTTTATACCATAGAGTTTTTTATTTTGCAAGTTGAATTACTCCGAATTTTACTCTCGAGTCTCTTCGAAGCAGGCACGTATCTAGAAAAAAGGCAGAATGTTTCACAGAAAGACTATCATTATCATTTTAGTAACAAAAATCAAAATTTCGAGGGGGGGGGGGGGGGGGTCCGGACCATCCCCATAAATACGTCCTTGCTTCACAGCTTCATAATTAAGTAGAAACATATTAATTCCCCCCTCCTTTCCCTCTTGCTTTTCAAAGCACTGGCGAATTCCTTCCTGCGATAGTTATTGCATTTCGCACGGTGACAGGATGTCTAGAAACAAGACAATGTGTCTGAAAGGAGCCGAAGCCACGTGTTTATGATGATGTGTAAACATGCTGTCTCGTTTTAAAAACTCATGCATATTAATGTTCTATGAACGCACTTGCGTTATCTTTGAATTCTTCATTCAGCAACACTGCACCTTTGACTACAATTAATTTAAATGTAATAAGGGAACCAAGCCGTATTTACTTTTGGTTTTATCACTTGGTTTTATCATTTAAAAATCAGGAAGTCCCACGTGGCTTTGTTATAAAATATGGATTTCTTTTTATGTACGCACGTGGTTGGAGAAAGGATTGTTCCAAGAAAGTGCCAGAATGTCTTCTAATCTGTGCATTCCTACTGAAGTGAGTCACTCCGGTTTGCAGGCGTGATTTCGTGGGATTGGTGTCAAATTATTCACAATAGAATGATGTAAAAGGGGTGAGGGGAGGCGGGAGGGGATACGTTTTGCCGTTCTTTTTTCCGAGTGAATTGTAAATTCTGTCCATGTATTTTGGAGAGAGTAAGAAACAGTAATTGTAACCCAAAACATATAAATTTAATAAAATAAAAAGTGGCGAACGTAATGAATTTCTTTCATCGCCACTTTCTTAAACAGAGTCGCCACGTGACGAGTGGCGACCGCGAATCTTGACCTTTACCGACCACGGTCACGTGCCTCCCTCAAGAACTATGCCAAAAGTCGCCAAGCTTGGCAACTTTTGGTGTACGTGTGTGCATATTTAACTCAAATCTCAAAAACTATTATGAAATTTCATATATAAGATTGTTGTAACATCTAGATGTGCATCTCGATTTTTGGTTCCAATCTACTGGAGAGTTTATTTATAGGACCACCGAAAAGAATTTCAGTACTTTAATGTCTATGGACATCTTCATTATAATACAACTGTAGACAGTCATTGTTTGGTACATGCCCAAAATCTCGCCGTCTGTTCTCGACTTTGGCGAGTTTTGCCAAAATATCGCCAAATTTGGCGATAGTCAGTCATTTGGTCCATGCCAAAGTATCACCATTTGTCATCGTTCTTGGCGAGTTTTGCCGAAATGTCGTCAAATTTGGCGCCAAAAATTATTTCGTATTTTGTATAACTCTTAAAACTTTAACCCATAGAATTTTGAACTTTTGTATTTAGAACTATTGTAATATCTAACTGTTTTCAATATCTTTTTTGACAACAATCGACTGGGAATTTATTTACAGGGTGAGCCAAATGACTTTAAATACATTGAGGTGTATGGATGCATTCAATTCATTGAAAGTCTGTGGTCAATGACTACTTTGGCTATCCCCAAAATCTCGCAAACTGTCTCAAGTTTGTCAGCTTTTGGTGAAATATCGCCAAATAAAGTGTCAGAAGGAAATCTTTCAAATTGAACTCAGCTTGGCGATATCGAAATATTTGGCTAGAAATCGCTAAACCTTACTATTATTGATATTTTATCTCTTTCAAACAAATAAGTTTAGAGAGGAAGTGCGTAAAAAACATTTTTGATTTAATAGACGTGCAAGGAAGTCATGTGTTGGACACATCAGATTTTTTTAAGCTAGTACAAGCCCAGCATAACACGTACTGCATTAATACTGAATATTGTTGAAATTTAAAATAAATTAAACGCCTTAGCTTTGATCTATATTCTTTTTCAAGAAATATTACTATAAAACTGCATTTTAGCCCCCTTAGATAGAGGTACACTTGTAGTTGGTTACTTATTTACAAAGATATATTATGCAATTCCAAATCCTCTCTACTTCAGCATTGCTTGGAGAGAGGGTGAGAATTATTTTTATAACCTGGGTCATTACTTGCATATTGTTAAAACTATCGGTCTGTAGTTTGTCAAGGAATACAGTAAGTGCTTAAAGCTTAAATTTTTCGATCATTATGGTCCGCAGCTGCTGCCACTCAGAAAGTGCTCTTTCTTTCTGAAGCTTAAAAACTGTACAGAATTCTTCAAGTTCTTTTTCTCCATACTCATTTAAGTCTTCAGAAAAAGATGGAAAGAAAGCTGTATCTAAAATGTCGGCAGTGCAAACACATAATGACTTTCCAGGCCCATCTTCACCAAAGAAATGTCTCATTATACTGGCACTAGCACTTTTGCGTATTTCATGACAAGGAGACACAGGGTCTGTTTCATTGCTTGTGTACTTACGTCCACGAGACTTTTGAGCTATCAAAACAATATTTTGGAATTTTACATTTTCTGGATCACTGTCATCGATGCTTGTAACCCCCGTAGCAGAAACACGGCGACAATGTCGCGGACACAGAAATCTTCTTGCGGACAGTTTTTGTCGGCATATTAAAAAAAAAGTTTTTTAATGTCTGCCGTTAAAAAAAAAAATTATTTTTAACTGTCTGCAAATATTCGGGAACATTTCGCAGCAGCTCCTTACGCTATCTCCGCTCTGCGATGACGTCACTAACGTGAAAAACGCGCGAAAAGGAACGGCCGAATCTAGCTTTTACACACCTCTGAATCCTCCTGGTTTCCCATTTATATTATTTGCCAAAGATCATCATTTTTTATTTCCCCTGCACCATTTTGGATTCGTTTTGCGGCCCATCACAAAAATGCATTTATTTCAAATGACCCCCTTCAGATAAATATGATTAAATACAATAACCCCATCATAAAAATATGAATAACTGATTGTGTTGTATTGTTTCTGGGGGATAATGTTTTTACAAATCAAATGCAGTAATTTTTATTTTAATTGTTTTAACCTTTAATTAGTTATTCTCTAATTCTTGTAATTAACTTGGAAGTTTAATTTAAATACCTTTTGTCAGGAGATATAATGGTCTGGATGACTCTTCTTCTATAACTCAATAGCTTGTCTTTTTAAATTACTACTAATTACCTTTTTTTTTTGTTGGGACTTTTTAAATAATGACCTTTTCTTTAAATTAATTCTGTCGTTGTTTGCCCTGTCTCCGGAGGTGTAAATTTAATTATCTTGTAAATTCTGTCGATTTTCTGCTGACTATTAAGTTTCCCTCTCTCTTCAATAGCCTAACTCATTTCTTGCAATATCTCTTGTTCATGTCCGGTTTTTAATTATTTTTACTCTCTTCTAATTTAATTTTTATTCCAAATTTTACCCAGGGTTGTCTCGGACGATTAGCTATCTCCCGCTAAAATTTTAGGAAATTTAATAACGTTTTTAATGCCTTTTTGATCAATTAAGCTTTTTTTATCCCATTTCAAGATGGCCGTTCTTGCCTGCGTTTCTTCTTGGCCAAGTTCGTTTCTTTCCCGCGTGTAGTAGTCGCTGGCCGCCATTTTCTTCTTTCCTCTCTTCCTTCCCCCGTCAATCGAATGTTCTCGAAGTTTCCCGGCTGAGATGGCGCGCTCTGATTGGTCCCCGCGGTCGGCGTCTCGGCGAAGCTCCTCAAGCGTGGGGCAGAAAGCGTCATTCTGAGAGCTGTGGTGGTGCGGCTAGGACGTATTCTTGACCGGTGTTTCATTGTGCATTTTAGGGGCCTAGCTCGGCATATCAGTCCTTACTTACAACAAGTTCATGATGTGAAGTTTTAGCCTGTAGGCCAGAAGGCCTGATAAAACGTTGGATCATCAGAACAGCAGATTTTATTTTTACAATGCCGGGTAACCCATTATTTTTTTTTTGGCGTGGTGAGCGAGCGAACCCCCTTGATGTGAATTGACGCGCAGCTAGTGCCTTCTCCATTTTGTGAAGCAGCGCGTGACCCCTGCCCGGCCCACGATCGAGTCATCTTAGCCACATCGGGAGATGCCTGAATGTCCTGCCGAACGATGTCCTTCGAGCTCCAGCAGCTGAATCCCAGTAAGATCGTTGCCTTTTATTTCTGCAAGGATCCGGCCCACCCAGGAAGTCGATTCACTACTCTCCTAACAACCATGTTCACCGTACCGATTGAAGATCCTTAAATTTTTATTAACTTTTCATCTTTAAAAGAAGGGGGGGGGGGAATTGAAGCCAACTGTAAATGCTAATTTTTCTTTTTCTACTTTGAGTACTATCCTGATGTATAACTTCCAGTAACGCCATGTTTAATTTTTTTTGTTAAATGATAATTGTGGATGCCATGTTATTTTTCTTACCTAGTTAATTCTTGGAGGGGCATAAAATCTGTTTTATTTTCTGGCTTGGCCTATGCTAATCTCTGTAATTACTTGTTTGAGATGTTCTGCACATCAATGAATTTGCTGCACCCTTTGGTGTAAAAATTGCAAAGTTCCCCTTTTATTTGTTTTGTTAACTGTTTAAACTCATCTGTTGGATTGTAAAAGTGGGGTTTCAAGTAACAGTTAAGGATTTTGTGCGGGATTTTCATCAGATGCCTTGTGTGGCTTGGGGAAGGTGGGGACTTGTTTGCCCAAATATTTCTTTTCTTTTTTTTGATAGGATAATTTTTTTTTTTATGCTGCAGCAAAGTCTTTTAACTTAAATTTTGGATCCAATCGAGCTACTTTTGTCATGACAATTTTAATTATGCATTACCTTTTTATTTTATTTCATTTTTTTTTTCCAATTTACATGGGCTAATAATGGGAAATTAAAGCACTCTAATATTTTTGTTTTTTGAGCATTACTACCACGCGCTGTAATACCCCTGCGCTGTGTTTTACTTACTTTTATTTCTAAATGCTGATGTCGCGAGGCCACAAGTTGTTTACCCCTGTTATTGTTGAATAAAATTTGTGTTTTGGTGATCTAACAGGGCCGGCCCTTACAGTTTTGCCGCCCCGAACAAAAATATAAAATGCCACCCCCCCACAGTAAAATTACTATTAAAAGAAATAAATTGTTCACAGATACTGTTTTCATGCCTATGAAACTGGAATAGCTCTTTAAACATAACACAGAATATAAGAAAAACCATATTTATTAAAAAAACCACACATTAAGCTAAGAACCAAAAGAAAGAGAGAAAAATAAGCGAGTTTTTTTCTGACTTTAATTCCCCAAAATTCCTGACTTTTTCTCTTAAATCAATTTTTCAACTAATTCATGTTCGATAGCCAATGTAGATAAATTATTTAACCTATCTGGAAGAGTTGTGGAATTTAAGAAATTTTTAGTTTAACTTTAATTTTGAGAAACTCTTCTCTGCACTTGCCACAATTATCGGTAAAGAAAGCGAAATTCTCGAAGCAATAGCAAGATGTGGTGTAAAATCTATAGTTGGAATTAGCGTTAAAATTTTAATTGGGCTTTCCTTTTTGCCTAATAAGGCCGTAACTGACGCTATTTCATTGACTGGATCAAGTGCGTTTATATTCCCCAATTCCCCATCGGTCAGTATTAACCCCAATTTTTACACTATAAACAGTGTTAACACTGTTACAATGTGTTACAACGTTTAATTAGCATTTTTTAGGAGTGTCTTTCAACTCATTTATACCGTGCAAAAATTTAAAATACTTACATTGGGTACTTATTAAATTAAATTTGCACTCTAAGATATTAATCGTTTTGTTTACTGTAAAAAAAATAAAACTATCTTAAATTTTAATTTAGGATCTTTCACCAGATCACCTCGTGATTCGCAATCAAAATTAATATGTTACGTGGCTGCTTAAGCTCAGTGTTGGCCAGAATACTATCTCGTCGGTCAGTTCTCTATCATAACAGAACATTTCATTTAAAATCAGATCCAATCGAAGATCCTTTCAAAAAATCTTTACAGTTTCTTAAGAGTTCTAGAGAAGGTGGTAAATCGTTGTCTTTTGACTGAAGTAGCTTTCTTAATGGATTCACGCAATTGAAGATTTTGTACCAAATAATAATAGAGCATAGGAACATGAACTGTTTGAGAGAGTTAAATAATCCTAGCCTCATTGGAATTAGATTTGTCAATACCTTTATACCTTACCAAGAATGCGATCTGTTCAATTTTTTTTTGGCATCAGGAATGCAATCTAGAAATATAGGATAATATTTGGCTTGTTGAATTTCATTAACAAACTGTAATTTGAATCCAACTGGAAATCTTGTGAAAAATCTATGTAAAATGTGTAAATATTTGTGTGCATATCACAGATAAACAACTGAACTAGGGCGTAACCAGGATTTTCATTAGGGGGGGGGGGGGGAGCAAGACAAGGAGACCATGGAGTCCAACTGCTCTTTCCCCCGGTTTGTCATAATCAGACCCTATGACTAGCTCATTTTAGGGGGGCAGCTGCCCCCGCTGGCTACGCCCATGCAACTGAAGCGAATGAAATTAAATTTATAACAACAACAAAAGTGGCAACTTAATTTAAACTGCAGTTGCTAAAATATTTCTAATTCGTTTAAAAGTTTTGAGATTTAAAACTGTTGTTTGAAAACTGTGTGTAAATGTATGTTCGCCCATTGTTAACAAATGGCTCAATGGAACAGACTGAAATTTGGAATTATATTGAACGGTAAGTTAATTGAAACAATAGATACCAAAATTGTTTTAAATAATTCATAAACTTTGAGATTTTGTAAAAATCGCTTTAAAAGGTTGTTTTGGCATCCATTAAAAACGGATTAACAGAACAGAAGAGAAGTTCTGTTCACGTTTCCGTTACCGTGAACAGAACGTTAACGGATTAAGAGAACGGATTAATATACCTATGGTTCATAGGTATATTAATGAGTTCATAGGTTCATTAATATACCTATGAACCATAGGTACATAGGTACTCATAGGTACCTATGAGTACATAGGTAACAATTGTTACTCATAGGAAACAATTGTTACCTATGAAATTAGGCCATATGATGGGTAACAAAGTATCATCGAAATTTTTAAAAGATTTGAATAAATTGAAAGGGTTTGCAAAAGCTGCATTGTATTTTCCTTTTCTTTTTTAGGGGGCGGTGAGAGAGGGGGAGGGCGTAACTTTAAGGCGTCTGGAGGTAATACAGTAGGTGTCGAACAAATTACGTCGATTTCTTTTTTTTTTTTTTTTAATTATTATCTTTTTTTAATTTTGAGAAAATTGTGCGAAAATTTTACAGGCATAATATTAAAATTTCTAAAGTTAATAGAACAAAATTCAGTTACTATCGATGAGATTGAGTTAAATAACATTGATATGTATATATATTATTTTGAGAAAACTGTGTGACCACTTCGTGAAAACAACTAGTGGTCAGACAAGAGGGAATGAAATGAAATTTTGTTAAATAGTAGGCGGTTAGAAAAATTAAAATTTCAGGTTTTTAATTTTCTACAAATTTGAATTATTTCTGAGGTATGACGTAAACTTTGATAAAGTTTTTCGGGCATCAAGTAAAATCATCAAAATATAATTCATCGGACGTTGCAGTGTTAAATATCGGCTACTTGCTATTACAAAGAATTTTCCAGATTTTCTCTTTCCAGTTTAATATTCATTACTATCACCTTCTTTTGCAACTTTAAAGGACTTCTTGATCTAGAAAGCTCATCTACTAAAAGAAAGCGTTAATTTTGAATGTAAAATATTTTCTCTATTGACAGTTTGTCTCAGTAATTTGTTACTCTCTAACCTGTAATCTTTGAAAAATACACAAGAATTATATCTTTTCTTTCTATTTTCTGCCAGTATGTTAATTCCAATTTTTGTACTACTACAATGCAAACGAAATTTCGCGCGGTTAGTGAAAACCCATCAATGACGGATGGGTACATCAGCTAGTAAAGTTATATAGAATGATATTCTTCGGAATATTTTTTAACAATTCTTTTACTAATACGAAATGTATTTTTCAAATTCGAGCCAAAATGCCGCCCCTAAAATTTGCCGCCCCGGTCAGGGGTCCGGTTTGTCCGGCCCTAGGGCCGCCCCTGGATCTAATGCAATGTCTCTGTGTTTATTTTACCACACTTCTAACACACACTTCAGGCAAGGCTGAGATCACTGGGTTATTTGACTAACTACTGCAGACACAACGCATGGAAAAATCTTAATTCTGTTTTGGAAACTTGCTCAATTTAAAAATCTAAATTTTAACCTAGCTAAACTAATTTTCACGGCAGTAGTAGCAAAATACTACAATTGAAAACAGCTCTTCTACAAAATTACCTTCTAAATCGGACCTTTCTCACAGATATTACTAATTAAAATGTCTTTTACAAATGTTCTATTTTTTTTTTTCAGATCGAAATATTATTATTATTGCTTTTTTCATCTTACGTTTTCATTTGCACGAGCTGATAACCCTGAAAGTGCCCCTACTGCAATGTTTTATTTTTTGCTGACTCAAGTGAGAACTCGATCAGCAGAACTATGTGCGTATTTCGCTTAGGAATTGAGGGAAGAGGGAAGAAAATATAGTTGAAAAATACAAAATTGTTTTAAGTCATCTAAGAATTTTATTTCCTAAAATATCGGTAGTTACGTTTGATAAATACGTAGTTATGAATTATTAACAATTATTATTCGAGAGTTCGTCGCCAGTTGTTTAGTTATTCCTCTTCTCTGTTTTAATTGTTGTGCACACTTGCAAGCTTTTTCGCTCTCTCTTTTTTTTTTTTCCTGAACGATTTACTCTGTTTAACCGGCTTTCTTATTACGCATTATTCATAATTATTACAGATATTTACTAACCATAAATAACGACGAATGATATAAAAAGTGTCTTAGCAAAACTACGTTTTGCGATTCTGAAATTAAGTGGGACTTCCAGAAATTGATCTGAAAATTGCGAATACAGCACTTGAAATGTATTATGTTTTGCCAAAATTAAGCATAGGTGTAGCTGGTGTTATTTGCGCCGGGTGCAGTCCTTTCGTTTTCTGCCACATTCTACTAAAGGCCAGAGCAGACTTCAGTGCTTTCAGCACGCTAGAATGGGTACTCAATGTATTTTTCCGTATCTTCAAGACGGATTGCGGAGAAAAGTGTCCCCATTGTATGTTTGGCGTGGTTTTGTGGTTTCACGGGTTATCCTTTGTTGGCGAATCCCGACTGGTCATTAAAAGCCCATAAATTTTTCGACCCTGCACTGTTTCTCCCCTTTTACAAAATGTGCATGTGCAAATAGACCTTTAAAAAACTCCCCTCATATCGTGCAGCGTATGGCATTCGCACGCGAGTCTGCACTCGCCTTAAGTGTCAGTATTCTCCGGTTGCTTATCTTTGTTTTTATCTTGCCGCCTTCGCGGACCGCCAACCCCCCCCCCCTCTTCCTTCTTATTACGCTACTCTTTTGCTTATAAAAGAAAAAGTGGAGTAATTTCAGAATTGGGTAATTCAGACTATTGATAAGATTTGGTATTCTAAATTTACAAATCATATACATCTTCTGAAATTTTGAAAAATTTCAACATTTTACTAAATGAAGAGAAAAAAAATTAAAGCAAAGGTAAAGTAATTCTGGAAAAGTAAGTCTTCAGAAAACAAATAATTGTCATAGTCTAACAGTTAGGTTATTCTTAGAATAAACTATCATCAATTTAAGCTTATTTTGCTCGCAAAAACTAAAAAAAAAAAACAATTTTTATATAAATAATTCCGGAAGTTTTTTTCCTTATGAAATTGCTTAAATACTTTCTGTAACAGAATGTTATTTATTTTAATCAGCCAGTTACAAAACTTGCAGCTAAAAATGAAATTTGTAATTCATACGATTTTAATATACTTTTTTTTTTTTTTACATTACGAAATTGAAGTTTAAGAAAGAAGATTTATTGCTTTTAAGGGAACAGTTTACACCAAAGGTCAAAGAATCAATTTTCTTTCTGCTTGCTAAATTATAAAAATTTTGACACCTTATTTTTAATCATATGCCAATAATATCACGAGATACTGCAACTTTTTTTCACTCAGCGCGGGCGTTCGTCGGTTTCTTGCATAGGCTTTTATAGTGTCAGGGTTTTTTTTAGCGATGACAAATTATCTGAGGCTTGAACTGCGGTTGAATTTGATGAGCTTCAACTGCCCAGCTACTTTGACGATCAGAGTCCCTGAAGCTAATATGCGACTCTTTGGCCACTAATTCAAATAAAATATCTTTAAAAATAAATTTTTCCTCAGGCCATCGTAATATTATTTGCACAATGTTATCAAACTGTTCAGGCAGGAACCGCAATAGTTGAAATGCTAGGTATTTTTCCTCGATAGACTGGTTTATGGCATTCAAATGTTCAGAGATTCGTTTCAAACGGGCAGCAAATAAATCGATGCTTTCATCTGTATCAATTTTACACGAACACAGTTCGGAAAATAAGAACATATGCCTTGACTGATTATGGGGTTGAAAATGCAGTTTCAGCCTTTTCCACAATGTGACTGCATCATCACAATCCTCTATAATTCGGCGATACTCGGGTTCCACATTCATAATGGTCGACAGTGCAGCTCTGGATCTGGTGTCCTAGTCCTTTAATTCCTTATCCATCACACCTTTCGTAGCGTCGACAACAGGCTTCTGTTCAGTGCCAGTCACTATACTCCACGCATTCTTCTCAAGAAGCAAATATTTTATATCTGAAGCCCAATTTTCATAATTCAGGGCATTCAACTTTTCAATATTCAGTTGGAGTACCGCCATAGCCAATTTCTTCCGCCTCCCCCGTCTAAAGTAATTAACAGTCTCTAGGGCCAACAAACAATTTCACACTCGTGCTTGCTAAGCGTTATAGGGCTGGTTCGCCCATAACCACAGGTTAGGTAGTAGACATACTTCTTAGGAAAAGTAACTGTAAACCTTACCTTAAAGGTTCCATGACATGTGGTTGTGGGTTTTCTTTATTATAACTGAATGCTGTATAACTTAACTTTAATTATTTGCCTTAAATCTAAAGGAACATATAGCTCTTCTTAATTAAAGTTCGTACTTAACACTATTCTAATATTAACGCTTCAAACAAGCACCTAATTGCTGCAAAACGTTTTGCATAATGTGTTTCTGTGTTTGGCCGCTAGAGGCGCTGTACTCCCGGCGACTTTCCGCGGAGCTATTTTCTTTTTTCTTTTCACGTCGCAGGTCCGCAGTAATTAGTGACGTCGCTGCCAGGCCGACAGTATAAAAGTTCGCCGTTCGCCGCGATCGACAGAGGAGCGAGGAGAGGCGAAAAGGGTGATGAGACAAGATGTGTGTGGAAGGAAGCTCGTGGCCATCCGTGTGAGATGCTCGGAGCTGAGTCAAGTGATTAACCTGGAGCCTTCCCGCCGCCGCTTCCAATAAAGCCCTTTTGATTATGCCCCTGCAAATTATTTCAAGTCGACCTGGTACCATAGGCTCGTTTGTAATCCAGAATGCCCAACGACACATGGATGCTGTACTACATCAAATATCTGTTTTTTCCTTTGTTCATCCCCATCTGTATACAAGCTTCACACCTCATTACTAAAATAAAAGAACTATCAAGGTAAACGCTTTTGTCATCTTTTACCTGGCAAGCCCTCAATTCATTTTCTTACTAGCTTCCACTGCTTTAAAATTTTGAAGTATAAAAACTCTGCTAAACACAGACATTTAGGTTATGGGCCTCTGCCATCTAAAATTATGTTATTGAGTATGTGCAAGTATCCTTTGATTTTAACTGTTTACAAAAAGATTTTAACGAGCATTAAGAGGACGGGCCCTGATTAAAAGCTTTTAATTATATAAATCTGTCTGGAAAAAAAAAAAAATGGAAACTATGTCGATGCAAGTTGATAAATTGGGCTCTGATAACTATGAGACATGGAAAGAAGATATAAAAGTCTAGTTAATAGATAGAAATTGCTGGGATATTGTAACCGGCGAAGAAATTAGACCAAAAGAAACAGAAGTTAAAGAGTTGAGGGACTATAAAATAAGATACGGTAAAGCATATAGTACCATATATTTAAATATATCCAGTGAATACAAGCCCCTCCTCGCCGGGACATATGATCCCAAGGAAGTTTGGGAAAAGCTAAAGAAACACTTTAAGCCCAAATCAAGAGCTCGTTCTATCGCATTGACTGATGAGTTCTTTTCATGCAAAATTAACGACAATGAGGAAGTAGGATTATTTGGTGCTCGTTTAAAATCGATCGCAATGCAGTTGTGTGAAGCCGGTACACCATTAGCGGATTGGTACCAATCCTTTCAATTAATTAGGTATTTACCCCCTGAGTACGCAGGGATTGTGCAGGCCATCTATAGATGGGATGACGAATTTAAGTTCGATAAAGTTTTAGCTGAGGAAGCCAGGTTGAAACAAAGCTTAGGCGATCGTGCCGCTATTGCTATGTCCAGCCAAGCCAAACGTGAAAAACATACCCCTCGTAAAGGAAACTTTAAATGTGAGACGAGGCGCTGCTATGGATGCGGAAAAACCAGACATTTAAAAATCAACTGCAGACACCCTCCTCCCCAAAAGCAAAAGGGATCTTATCACCCTAAAAATTTTATCATTGAAGCTTACTCTAACCAACTAATTGAAAATGATCGTTCATGGGTTTTTGACACTGCCGCGAGTAATCATTTTTGTAATGAAAAGGGTCTATTTAAATATTTTACACCCATTAAGGGTAAGTCAATGTCTGTCGCCATAAATGGTATTGAATGTCCTGTCGAGGGGAAGGGAACCGTAGTTCTGAATTTCCAGAACAGAAAGATGAAACGTGTTCTGAGAAATGTTTTATACTCCCCTGAACTAAGACGCAATTTACTATCCGGTATACTTTAGAGGTTGTCAGGGTAAAGTTCATGCATTTCTGAAAATTAATCGAAAATTATTCACCGCCTATAAGAAGCAAGGACTGTATTTTTTGTATCCCAAGTATGATAAATTGAAGCGAAATTTTAAAAATACTCACGAGAAGAAACAAGAAGCAAATGTCTCCTCTCCCCCTAAATCGGAAGATCTAGAACTCTGGCACCAAAGGTTCTGTCATATTAATTATAAGTCCATAATTCAAACCAGTAAATCGAACTGTGTCTTTGGCCTTCCTACTTTAAAAGCAAACCCCGAAATTTCATGCCATAATTGTAAAGTAGCTAAAACGAGACGTAAAAGTTTTAAAAGTATCCCTTCAATCCGCTCAACTAAGCCCCTACAACTTTTACATATGGATGTCTGTGGTCCACTCCCCCACCAATCAATAGTTGGTCATCGTTTCTTTTTAACGATAACAGATGATTACTCCAGGAAGACTACCGTATATCCTATGAGAAAGAAAACCGAGGTATTTGAGTGTTTTAAGAAATTTCAAAGAAGGGCAGAAAGATTTTTAAACACTAAAATTATTAACATCAGAACCGATAATGGGATGGAATTTTGTCATAACGAATTTAAAAAGTTTTTAGATGAAGAAGGGATTCACGCTGAAAGAACAAACGACTATACTCCCGAACAGAATGGAGTCAGCGAGAGGTACAATTACACTGCATTAGATGCTGTAAAAGCTATGCTAAGTAGTGCTGTAAAAGTAACGACAAAATGAGTATCCGTATGTATTTGTTACTTAGATGTTCGCTATTCGTTACTAAGTATTCGTTACTCGTTACTTTCGTTACTACTAATAGAATCGGTAATAGGGTGTTATATAGTGCCCCATAACAACACATCCGGGACATTGTTGTTATGGGTATATGCCGCCCATACATAAACCCATAGCAAAACCTAACCAAAAAGAATTTTTTTTAGCGAAGTTGTACAAAGTTGTATTTAGAGCTTATTTTCTCTGATTTACAGATTGTTTTTATACACATTTATGGTTTTATACAATGCTAAATTATCCGAATTACTGAGTGCACATAGAAATCTTCCAAAGACATATGCCATTCTTTTCTTTTCTCAACCCCTCCCCCCTTTTTTTAATTCTGAACGCTGGTTTAACCTGTTCATTCTTATCATAAAAAGTGTAAAGGAAAGCTTGTGACTCGTGTTTTTTCTGGGTTGCGTGTTCTCGAATACTGAGATCCAGGGATTGGGCCACATATATAAAATTCACAGGGCAGGGGATCTCAGTATGATATCAACTACTTTGCGTTTCTACAAGCATAATATCTTTATTATTTGTGAGTTCTTATTTCATATCAAAAACTTCTTTTGCTGGATCATTTTTCGAAGTAAATTAAAAATTACCATATTTTAATTTAAAATTGTTTAATTCAGTGAGAATTATCTATTTTTAAGATATTTCCAGTTCTATTTCTGCACTTTTGGGATGAAAGGGGTTAGCCCCTTCTGTGGGTGCATATATGAGAGCATTCTTTAAACAAAAATTATCACTCCTTTCATACAGAAAGAATGGTTGTACCGGATTATGCGTATTCCATGAGTTCATGGAATAAAATGTACCATAAAATAGGGCAGATGGCCCCCTAAACACCGACATTTTAGAAACATACTGAACTTTATTGAAATATTTTAATACCAGTGGCATACGCAGGAGTGGGCATAGAAATCCCGGGTCGCTCCCAATTTTTTATATATTTTTAAACAATTACTTAAAAAATGTGTTTAGGTTTCCATGCTAAATATTTTTTTTAGTTCCAAATAATATTTTAAATAATAAAAATGTGTGAATTCGTTTACTTTATAAAAATATTTTTTTAAAAGGTGTATTTAAATAATTTGTTATTTATTACTCATTTCGATTCTAGCTAAAAAAAAAAAGAAAAAGTTAAGTTCGCAATCTTGCTTCGGAACCACCCTGAAAGAAAGAATTCTGATTGCACCACTATTTAGTACTAAAATGTTAGAAAGCCCGAAATTAGCACCCCTTACTAAACATGTTTCTCTTATATGTATTGCTCCTCTACAATTATAAGAACACCCCCTTCCCCCCCCCCCACAAAAAAAGCGTTCAACTGCGCATAATAACATACTATACACCGGATCGTATCCCCCCATTGTACGACCCATATCAATAGAGCAGCAGATACTATTCCATCTCCATAACTGTAACGAAACATACGGATTCTTCCAAACCTCATCAAAATGATACCATTCGGCTCGGCACAAACGAATTGCAACCAGAACATACTACTACTCAAATACCGAAACTGATTTTTCCCTCCCAACAGCGAGAATCCATAATACTTCCGGTATCTAGTAACGGAAAGGAACATACTATTACTCAAATACCGAAATTCATTTTCTCCCTCCCGCAGTCTTGTATTCGAAGTTCGAACCTGGTCGATCCGAAATGCAAACTAGAAAGTCATTTTCCCCCTTGAAACCGCGATCCGATATCCAGTAACCCCAGTAACAAATAACAGAAGATATTAGTACTCGATTACTGGAACCCGTTTCCCCTCTAGTTCGCCTCGCCTGGCAGTCTGTATTCAAAGTTCGAAGCTGCTCAATCCGAAACATCTTCGGATCGAGTAGTAACGATATCAACCGAAAAGTAACAATTCGTTACTTCGAGTCTGAGTGATTATCCGTATCTTAGTACCGAATACATGCGGTTTGCTTCAGCTCTAATGCTAAGTTCAAGCGGGTTAAGTAACAGCTTTTGGTCAGAAGCTCTACTTTGTTTTACCTACGTATGGAATCGAACTTGCCACGCTAATCAAGTAAGGACGATTTTTGAACTTTTTAGTGGCCGTAAACCTTCCACTAAACAAAGAATTTTTGGTTCGAAAGTTTACGTAGGAGTACCTCGTCAATTAAGAAATAAACTTGACATGAGAGCAAAACAGGGCACTATGGTGAGTTACGCGATGCAAAGTCGTGGATATAGAATTTGGATCCCTGGCGATAGAAAAGTAATCGAAACCTCTAACGTCAGATTTGAAGAGGAAATACAAAATATGAAAGCAATGGAGTCGTACTGGACCCTGTAAATTCACCCAACGAGGATTCGGGAGATAGTGAATGTGAAGACGAAACACAGGAAAAGGATTTTATTTTTGATAAAAAGGAAGAAATGTGTTTCGGTAAGCCGAGTACATCTGAGGAAGGGGAAAGTGACGAATCCGAAGGGGAGAGGGAATCCTACAGAAACGTAAAAACGCAGCTTAAAATAGTAAACTGGGTTAGAAGAGCAGTTCCAAGAAAAGACAAGTCCCGAACCGATATCTATTACGGAATTGAGGGCAGTAATGTCAGGTTAAGATCTCATAATGATGTAAAAAGCTACTGCAATAAACACGGGATTAAATATGAGCCAGAAATGTTTTGTTTTAAAGGTAAAAATACATACTCGGGCATTGTAAAAGATGAAGCTAATATTTCAGATTCCTGACTAGAAGAAATTCAAATACCAAATAATTTTTTCCAGGCAATCAAATCTCCCGAGGCCGAGAAGTGGATGCAAGCTATGAATGACGAGCTAGATATAATGAATGAAAAAAAAGTGTGGGACTTAGTCCCAAAACTTGAAAATGCGAAAATCATCGGAAACCGATGGGTGTATACAGTAAAAAGAGACGCTAGTGAAAAAATCGCACAGTTTAAATCAAGACTCGTCGCCCAGGGTTTTGGGCAAAGAAGAGGGGAAACTTACGATCAAGTCTTTAGTCCTGTTGTTAATTTTACTGTAATTCGTTTCTTTTTCTCATTACTAGTAGGTCACTATAAATGGAACCACTCTCAAGCTGACGTAACCTCCGCTTACCTCTACGCTCCAATTGAAGAGGAAATTTATATGTTCCAACCTCAAGGTTTCAAAGAAGGTAAGAAAGATTTTGTATGTAAACTAAATAAAGCTTTATATGGTTTGAAGCAGCGTGGCAGAGAATGGTTTAATGAGTTTCACAGAATTTTAACTGAATTACATTTTTTCAAGCTGGAGTGGACTAACTGTGTTTATGTTTACAACAATCTAGTAGTGTTACTTCTATAGGTAGACGACATTGTACTCCTAGCTAAAACGGAAAAAAGAAATAAACCGCGTATTCAATTTATTAGAAGGAAAAGTCAATCTTAAGAAGTTGGGAAAACAAGAAAACTCTTAGGCATTCAGTTTGAAGAAAAATGAAAATGGCTTATTTATACATCAAGAGGAATATATAAATAAAATTTACAACCGCTTTAAAAGTTTTAATATACCCATTTCATCTCTTTCAATCGCTCCGGGTAACGTAATGTCAAAAATGGACTGTCCAACTAACGCCGCAGAAGTTAAAGAAATGGAAAAATTTCCCCATCGCAACATCTTAGGATGTTTGTCGTTCCTTGCGAGCAGAACCCGTCCAGATATTTCATACGCAGTAAATGTTTTATCACAGTTTCAATCTAATTCCGGATATAATCATTTCAATCAATTGATAAGATTACTTGGCTACGTAAAATCTACCTCACACCTCAAATTAAAATTATCCAATATAAATCAAATTTCCATAAATTGCTACTCAGACGCTGATTTTGCTTCAAACAGAGATGACCGAGTGTCAATGGGAGGATATATTTTAATGCTGGATCAAACCCCCATATCATGGCGTACGTCTAATCAGAAGTGTGTCGCTCTATCTTCAATGGAGTCAGAATTTATCGCTCTGACAGAAGCCTCTAAAGAGTTGCTGTGGATACAAAAAATTTATAATGAGCTAATAAATTTAAAACTACTTCCCAAAGACCTGGATAAAGTTACACTTTTTTGCGATAATACTGCCACCATAGATTTCAGCAATTCGCCCATTGAGAATAGCTGCACGAAGCACATACATGTAAAGTATCACTTTTTAAGAAGCCTTGTTAAAGATAAATTATTTACCTTAAAATATATAAATACGAAGAATAACCCAGCAGATATTTTTACAAAACCTCTTCCAAAGACTGGACTTACAACATTCAACGAGAGACTTTTTTGTTCAGTATCAAAGCCCTACTCCCACTAAAGGGAATCTAGGCAAAATTTTTTGAAGAGTCGCATTAGACTTTCCTTTTGAAAAAGAAAAAAAAATTTCAAAGTCCTACTCCCGCTAAAGGGAATCTAGGCAAATTTTTTCTGAAAAGTCGCTTTCAACTTTCTCCTTTTGAACATAACTTTTTCCTTTTGTCAAGTCGAAGACTCTCTATGAAATAAAAGGGGGAAAGGAAAAATTTTCTTGATCTTTCTGAAAAGAAGAAAAAAAAGCCTTGGTCAAGAGGATTTGTTCCTTTAACGGTGACTCGTCACCATCCTTTTTTTCATTGTTTGTTTCTTTACTTTTACAGATGTAAGGAGTAAAGTTCCCCACGGAGTATACTGTTCTGGGGGTCAAGACCCTTTTTCGCCCATTCGAGCAGCCTCAGTTACGTCTCGTGAGGTGACATTGTAATTTGCCAGAGAATGTGGTGGAGAAGGTGGATTGTTCTTAGATGGTGTATTTTCGTCATTCATCACAGGAGATGTTATCCTTTAATTTTGTGAGTCCCAGTATGTTGAATGGAAGCTCCTATATGCCCACCTTGCTCTGTGAATGTAAATGACTCAAACAAACTTTTCTATTTTTATCTCTTTTCTTAAGAGTTTTTTTTTTGAGGTGCACCTCACCCCTTAAGAAGAAAAAAAAAATACAAGCTTGTTGTTTTTCATTGTAAAGTGGATACAAATGTGTTTAATTGCATTATGTGAATCTTTTGAAAAGTGTTTTTTGACTAACGTTTTTTTTTTCTTTGACTCACCAGTCGTACTTTACAACAGTCGTACTTTATAATAGTCGTTTTTTTATAGTTGTCGTACTTTATAATAGTCGTTTTTTTATAGTTGTCGTACTTTATAGTGTAACTATGTGTATTTTGTACTAACCCTCTGTGCTTTCTCATCTGTGTTCATCACTATTTGAATAATGTGTCTTTTGTTCTTTTCAGAGGGAAAAGTACTTACTCTCTTTTGAAAAAAAAAAATTTTTTTTACTTGTTTGAAGCAGTTTTTTTTTTTTTGCCATGTCATGGAAGGCGGGCCATTGTTTGGAAAAGTAACTGTAAACCTTACCTTAAAGGTTCCATGACATGTGGTTGTGGGTTTTCTTTATTATAACTGAATGCTATATAACTTAACTTTAATTATTTGCCTTAAATCTAAAGGCACATATAGCTCTTCTTAATTAAAGTTCGTACTTAACACTATTCTAATATTAACGCTTCAAACAAGCACCTAATTGCTGCAAAACGTTTTGCATAATGTGTTTCTGTGTTTGGCCGCTAGAGGCGCTGTACTCCCGGCGACTTGCCACGGAGCTATTTTCTTTTATCTTTTCACGTCACAGGTCCGCAGTAATTAGTGACGTCGCTGCCTGGCCGACAGTATAAAAGTTCGCCGCGATCGACAGAGGAGCGAGGAGAGGGGAAAAGGGTGATGAGACAAGATGTGTGTGGAAGGAAGCTCGTGGTCAGCTGTGTGAAATGCTCGGAGCTGAGTCAAGTGATTAACCTGGAGCCTTCCCGCCGCCGCTTTCAATAAAGCCCTTTTGATTACGCCCCTGCAAATTATTTCAAGTCGACCTGGTACTATAGGCTCGTTTGTAATCCAGAATGCCCGACGACACATGGATGCTGTACTACATCAAATATCTGTTTTTTCCTTTGTTCATCCCCATCTGTATACAAGCTTCACACCTCATTACTAAAATAAAAGAACTATCAAGGTAAACGCTTTTGTCATCTTTTACCTGGCAAGCCCTCAATTCATTTTCTTACTAGCTTCCACTGCTTTAAAATTTTGAAGTATAAAAACTCTGCTAAACACAGACAATACTACCCTTCTAAAACTGACTAATACTTAAGCAGAGTGTGCTGGTAGGTTTGAAAAAAGACAAAGTTTTAAAATCAAATTAAATTTATTTAACTTATAACACATATTAATTAAGTTGAACTTAAAAAAGAATTAATCAGCTCCAGTACTAAAACTATCGGATCCAGTACTAAATATACACGATAAATCATTGTAACAATATGGGCTCATGTCGAGCCGCCGAAAAAATACCTGCCCAGCGCCGCACGACCGGTAAACACATACCTCGTTTACCTGTGAAAAACGCCTCATTTCATACAACACCACGGAGGGATACTCAGCCGAATAATTTCTGCCATGACGTCACATCCCGGCGCGGCACGGAGAGAAATGATGCAAATGCGAGCTGCCGAAAGATTACGTAACAGAGCTGCGGGCGAGCGAGCGGGAAGACGAAACATAGCTTTAAGTGGCGGAGAAAGAAGCAACTAGGCTAACAAACAAAAATCTTTTTATTGAGACAATAATTTTATTTGTTACAATAATTTTACTTTTACATTTTTTAGAAAGTGATTCCATCAACCTTTCAAGTTATTAGGCAAGTTGGAGTGTATAGGCTGATTAATTTTATTTTTTACCAACTATGCGAAAAATTCCAGAGCTGGGAATCGAACCCAGGACTGCCGCATAACGTGCGGGTGCTCTACCACTGAGCTACTCTGGGACGATTCCCAGATGAAATTTCTCGCATTAGAGCCGTTGGCATTTATCATCTTCCTCTGCAAACCACAGATAGAACAGATGAAACAATTAATTCGCGACAACTCCATTACCCCGCGGATATTATACATTTTTTAGAAAGTGATTCCATACCCATAATTCTGACCCAGGACTGATATGCAGCAGTCCTGGGTTCGATTCCCAGCTCTGGAATTTTTTGCATAGTTGGTAAAAAATAAAATTAATCAGCCTATACACTCCAACTTGCCTAATATGGAATCTATTTTCTAAAAGTTGTTGAAAAATATTGAAACTTAAGATAACTTACATTTTTATGCAGCTACTTTGTGTTTTGAAATATATAAAGCATTTGAATACTCAAGAAAATTTCTTAAAGTGAATAAGTAGTTTGTTGTAGAAACTAAAAATATAATCAGTAAAAAAACTTGCAATGTTTGTGCATAGTTTCTAATACATTACGTATCCGTGTATGAGGTTTTTTCTTATTTATTTATTTTTTTCTTGTTAACAAACAGGTTCGGTCCTTTTCGGGGGGGGGGGGGGGGGAGAGGAGGAGATGGTGCAATGAAAGGGGACAGCGAAGTGATTGGTAAAAGTTGTAAAAGAAAAAAGGGCAGCCAATTTTAATTTGCACATGGGTTGGAGCGTCGGTCTATGGATCGGGTACTGTTAACAAAGGTTTTTTTTTTTTAATCTCCCAAATTTTCATCCGCTAAAAAGTTGACAACTGTGGAAATGCTTAATGTAAATTTACTAATATTAGATCAGTACAATCTTTTTTAGTTTAGTTACAATACAGCTACACGAGGGCTATCTGCAGGACGGACTTGGGCGGAAGACTTTTTAAGGGGCTGTAATGCGTATTCACGTTACATTTCACGAAAACCAACCAAAAATGTAGACCACTTGCGACAATTTTTACTTTGGCATAGTCACTCTTTTTTTTTTTTTTTTTTTTCCAAAAATATATGGAAAAATGCAGGAGATTTTTAAGCTTTTTGGGATTCGGGTGATTCCTTTGTAATTAAGCAGGTATGGCAGCTATATATAATAAAACTTGAAGTAATCAGTTTATAAGGACAATTTTCTAAAAATAAAGAAGAACATTTAGACCAATGAATAAATTTTCAAAAAACGTAAAACTGTCTTTTAAATAAGTAAAACAAAAATCATACACTTTTCTAAACAGGAGCACACGCACACAATTAAAAAAAAACATACATATGTCACAGAAACCATAGCTTTTCAGAAATACATAGTTCCACCAAAAATAATCAGACAGGCATAAATGGCCAGGTTTGATTACAAAAGAGCTTAATTGGGTAAATTAGGGGGGGAAAAATGATTTGTACAAAATAGTTATAAATAATAGCAGAGTTGCTGTGTTGCCACTGAAGTTTTTTAGGTTATAAGTAAACCACTGGTTTTGTGTGTGAGGATTTTAGAGTGGTAACACGGCGAGAATAGGGTACCGATAAATAGGAATTTTCCCTAATAATAATTATAAATAAAAAAAATAATAATAATAAATGCTTACCTTTCTGAGAAAAACGATGTTATTTTGGAGCATTCCTCTAACTGTCTTTTTTTACCACCTCTAGAATTCAACACTCTATTCTTTTCCATTTCAGCTTTGCTTTTTAAGGTTAATAAACGTGCAAAGGTATGAGAATCAAATAGGACGAAAAAGCACGTGGCGATCTGTCAAGCATAGCTAGATAATATAGACGCATGCACGCAGGGTTTCGGACCCAACCACAAACCCGCCGTAGTCCCGACCATTCCGGATTTTCGGCTTTGTACTGTATTTAATAACATTCTCAACTATTTCTGGAGAAATTTTTCTACCATGACAAGGTTCAGGGTAAGAAAATATTCCCTTGTCTTTTGTTAACTTAAGGTGCTTTCCTTGCTATGTACTTGCCAATATTGAATTCTTCTGATATTTTTTTACGTGACCATGACTTTGGAGCAAGTGTTAAAATATGTATCTTCTCTTTCCTACTTTTAGCAGTTAGTAATTTTTCTTTCATTTGTCTGGTTAAATAATTCATATCTTTAGATTTTTTAAAAAATATCTATATCCCCAGGGGTCATTCCATGTCAATTCAACCAAAAAAATGACATTTTGGCACCCACCGACATGGATTTTGATGAAACTTGGTGAGTTTAGTCCTTTAGTATAGAAAAGTATCCACATCAATTTTTTCTTCTCAATCTGGTTTAGTTTTCATTTTACAGTCAATCGAAATTTTGAATGTTTGGTATTTTTCAAATTTTGACGATTCTGCTCTCTGACTGAAAATCATTTATATTTCATTTATTTTTCATACAATTGTTATAAAAATTTACAGTAATATTAATTAAAGCATGAGGATTCCAGAAAAAAATATTAAAAATTTCCAAGTAATATTTTAAAAATAGAAAAAAAATAATTTCTATGAATTTTTTAAAAAAAGTGTGTAATCCGTTAAAATCAATATCAGCCAAAGGGAATATAATAACCAAGAAAAATATGTTTTTCTAATGATCTTAGAAGTGTGTTCTGTCATTAAAAAAAATAAAATTGATGGCTTTTTCATTTCTTTATATATATATTTAAAACTACATTTACAACAAAAAAAAAAAAAAAAAAAAAAAATCTCATTACCCAATTTGTTTACATAGCTATATATTATTTGCTGGAAAAAAGACTTGCAAACACAATTTTTAATGTATTATTTTATCAAACATTGAGCATCTATTAAATCAGCTTGTTATTTTCATTATTTACATTTTTTATTTACTTTATTGTCTCTGAAATATTGATTCAATTTAAATGTGTTTTCAAACTTCTTTTATGTAACATGGTGATTAGTATTTTATTAACCTTTATAATTCTAATTTAAATGGATTTGACAAATAGAAAATGCTTATATTATGCAATACATAATATTGAAGTAAAGTTTAACTAAAAAATACCATAGCAGAAATGCTTGGCTCCGTTGAATATTTTCCAATCAGTACTATTTAAACTCTTTAATTTTACTCATTCTTTCTTGGATCATCTTCATACAGTCTGAAGGGAATTGATAGACTCTTCCAGTTGATGTTGCTGGAGGGTCTATAACAGCAAGCAGATGTGGAATTGGTACGGGGCAGATATCCTCTCGCTTTGGCCAATAAAATGATGGTGAGGGTCCTTGGGGATGCAAAAATTTAATTGTAGCATCTTCTTTTTCTTCATTGATGTCGGTAACAATCCCAAAATACCAAAAATTATCATATAAACAGGCAACATAGCATGCGATGTATAAGTCATTTACTGTCACATATGTTGTGCATTTGTCTTTCAATTTGTAAGTTAAACTGCTTTTCTCGTCACTGCTGATTCTTTTAGCTTCCACAGTTCCTGTACTGTCTAGTGGCTTAAAATTGTGGAAACTTCTTGTCCCTGGAATAATTGCAAAATCTTTAAAGCGATTTTTAAGATTAGACCGAATTAAGTCTACAGAGTCTTTAGTAATGAAATGAAAATTTATTTTTGCAATATTATCCTTACAAAAATGAAAAAAATCACTTGGTGTCGTTATTTGTTTTTCTAAAGGTCTTTGGAGACTTTCTTTTCTAGCTAATCTTTTCACTGTTCCCCCGATCCCATCACATTCAGTTTTGCCATGGCTAGTGGCGAAAAATGACCATTGGCCTTTTATATTAAAGTCTTTTTCATGCAGACAAAGGTTCATAAAATTGAATTTGTTTTTATATTGTCCTGCACAACCGTCACTAAAATAGTGAAATTCTTTGATTTGTGAGTAGTTTCTTTTAATGAATTCAACAATAGTTTTTTGAACTCCATACACCATGGAAACATCACGTTTTAAATCATCTGATATCATACAGTGTGATGACACCACTTTTTCTCCATCAGCATTTCTGCAGTGTATTATTACAGGATGGACAGTACACGAAGCAGATGTCCAATGGTACCCCTGAGCTTCATCCTGTATTGTAAAGGAATAATTTTTGCTGAAGTCCAATAAAACAGTGGCAATACCTGTAGAGGAACTTTCTTTAAGGCTTTTAAAATATGAAGATTGGGACTTAGCAATGAATGAGTGAGGAGTTAGTTTTTCTAATTTGGTAGCCAGATCTTCAATAAAGGCATAAATTTGGGATGAGCAACTTATCATTTCTGTCCTATCAGTAGAAATCCACTGTTTATATTCAATAGTGTCATTTTCATCATCATCTCCAAATTTTTCTTCTAAAAAACTTATAAGGTTTTGATTTGATGGGCATTCATTGCAATGCCTCAGTTTACATTCCCTTTTAGGTTCTTCGCATAGTAATAACTTTATTAGGTCTTTATACTGTTCTTTAATCTGTGCAGCATGAATAAGAAGTATTACATTTTGGTGTATTGTGCATACACAGACTGCATGGGTACCACTGGCACCTGCCAAAACACACCATTTTGGTCGTAAAGAACAAAATTTTGAAAATCCCACTTTAACACCAGGATAAGCACACTTAAAATTCCAGTACAACTCTTTCAAGTTACTCAGGATCAAATGTTTTCTCTCATATTGCTTTCTTCCTATACTCACAATGTCTTTCATGCCAGGCAAAACTCTGGAATGGTCATCACTTTCATAAATTTTTTTAACTAATATAGCAGTTTCTGGATTTAATATTTTCCCACATTTAGGACTTGGTTCTGCCAGAAAACCTTTTTCTTTAACAAGTTTTTGAGCTTGTCGAATTGAATAATCAGATAACATGAATGTTTCTTTTATTTTCTTTCTTGTCCACATAAGAGAAGCAGGAATTGTTAGTATTTGAATTTTTTTTTCTTTGATGTTAATTGTAATTCTTTTTTCATAGTTTCAGTAAGTTTATCCAAATCAGCTGCTTTTTGTTGTATAGTTTCTTCTGATTCACTTTCTTTCATTGGCAATTTTACTTCAAGTACTTTTTCAATTTTCTGTTTCACATTTTTTTGCAATTGTTCCAATTTTCTTTTTCCATAATGTTTTTTATTGTGTTCACTGAGAGCATGCAATTTTAGAGGGGAAGAACCAGCTTCTGTAAGAGATGCATTTAACAGATTTAATGTCTCTTCCTTTTCTAATTCAAAAAGTTCTTCAGATGGTAATCCTATATCATCACTATCATGACTTAAAGCCTCTTTTTCATCACTATCATCTTTGCTTAAACATTCCTTTTCATCTTTACTTGCAGCTTTACTTTCTTCACTTTTCAATAAAAGATTTCTACAGGATGAGCAGAGTTTCTGTCCTGGTTTGATTTTGTATCCTTTGGCCATTATGATTTCACTCTGTTGGACATTTATTGCACGTAATGCTTTTTTAATAGGTTTTTTATGTCTTTTGATAGGATCACAACATAGCTTTTGTAGAAATTCAAACTTTTTTAGAAATATACTTTTGTGATGCAGACAAATAGTACGCAATTCTTATTCAGATTCAGTTCTTAGCTTTAGAAGAATTTGTTCATCTTCAGACAAATCATTAACATTTTCTATAGCTTTTTGTGCTCCATAACTAAATTGGTGACAATCAGTTAATGTTAACTCTCCCACACTACACTTATCCTCCATTTTTCTTACCAAAACATGTAAACATAAGCAGCTCTAAACACAGAATAACTAGATGCACACTGAAGAATCATAAGACACAGATTGACTGACCACTAAAAAAATGCCTTTAACCAATAGAGTAGAAAAGAAAAGGGGAACACCCTTTTTACTGAATTGTGATTGGTGTAGAAAAAGCAGGATTTGTGTCTCACTTTTCCAATAGGAGAACATTATATAAGCTGGAAGAAAGATTAAAAGAGAACACTTTTGAATAGGCTGCTACGTAATGAGTTCTTTAAAAGTTAGCATTTTTGTAATTAAAATAAAAATTAAAAGCATTTTATGAGCAAATTAAGATATTTATATTTTTAAGTACATTCATTTATTTGGTAATAGTGTGGGAAAATAAATTTAAAAAAAAAATGAAAAAAAAAAACAAAAAAAACAATGAGGCAGATATATTTTTAAGCCAAAAATATAAAAAAATGAAAAAAGCCATTAATTATATTTTTTTAAATGACAGAACACACTTCTAAGATCATTAGGAAAAACAATTTTTTTTCATTATTATATTCCCTTTGGTTGATATTGACTTTAACGTATTACACACTTTTTGAAAAAAATTCACAGAAATTATTTTTTTCTATTTTTGAAATATTACTTGGAATTTTTTCATATTTTTTTCTGGAATCCTCATGCTTTAATTAGTATTACTGTAAATTTTTATAAAAATTGACTGAAAAATAAATGAAATACAAATTATTTTCAGTCAAAGAGCAGAATCGTCAGAATTTGAAAAATACCAAACATTCAAAATTTTGATTGCCTGTAAAATGAAAACTAAACTAGATTGAGAAGAAAAAAATTGATGTGGCTACTTTTCTGTATAGAAAGACTAAACTCACTAAGTTTCATCAAAATCCGAGTCGGTGGGTGTCATGGCTTGGTTGAATTGACATGGAATGACCCCCAGTTATGTCACTATTTGCATCGGATAACAACGCATCTTCTGGAAGATCTATAACTTTTGCTACCTTGGATTTGACTTTACTGTTCACTTCAACTTTCTTCCTCTTACCATACCTTAATTTTAAGCGCTTCGAAAGAGATTTCAGTTTTAAGGGTGATACGTGCAGGGACTTCATGCTTAAATTGATCTTACTTTTCTATTGAAGCATTATCTAATAATTTATAATCATCAGAGGTATCCTTATTTTCTTCAGGATCTTCAGAATTCTTAAAAATGCATGCGTTTGATACAATTGGTGCATATTTTTTGGTCTTCGAACTAATGAAATGCCAATTTTATTTTTTTCATCTCTGACCATTTGAAGTGATATATAAGTCTTAAACTACTTGTAACAGGCCTCCAATGTTTGTTTCTTTGATCATCTGTAGCATTTGCTGCATAAAGCAATCTTTGAGCATTTTCTGTATAAAGTTAGATAGTACTTAATTTTAGGCAGAAGAAAATCTGGTTGTAACCAAGTTTTACATAAAATTAGATAAATTTTAGCATTTTCTATAAAATTCAATAATCAAATGTAAATATGGTTAACCTAACAGTCCATAAAATTCTTTTATAAGTATTAAAACAAATCTGGATACAAATAAATTACATAAAAAACGTTTTAAGAGAATAACTTTTTTAACTAACCAGAGCTATACTCAGTAAAGCTTGAGATTAGCGGTCGCCAGATCGCCAGTGGCGACTGTGGAATTATTCCTGGCGACTGCAAAACAGTCTGTCAGTCGCCAAAATTGGCGACCTGCAAAATTTACTCAGCAAGCAACCCCCCCCCCCCTCGTTTCCGTCCCCGTAACAAAAGTCGGCAGCAAAGCAGTTGAAAAAACTCTAAAATTGATGATGCGCAGATAAACAGCCCCTCCCGCCCTCGGCCTCGTAGCAAAAGCTGAATGTCAGCGCTATATGGACAAGCAGGGGAACAAGGGTTGCAGACATCTATGGGAGGGGAAGAAAGGGGAGGAGCTCATCATAACTGATAACATGTAACATTGGGGGTGGGTAGGAACGCACCAGAACAGAATACTCAGGGTCCCTCTCTCAGTGACCTGACCCGTTGGTTGACCTTGACCCTTTGCGCCATCTCATTATTTTATTACATTTCCACATCGACATTCCAGTACGTAGAGAGGCATATCCGTGGGATACTACACGTGGTCGCAAAAATCTGAACAAAAGTATTATTCTAATTATAATTTGTTACAATTTCTACAATAGACGGCCGTAATAAAAAGAGAAGAGTGAAAAGGAGTTTTATTTAAAACTAAATTTGATATTTGCCTACTGATACAATATATGACTGTATGTGAAAGATGCATTAAGTATCTCATTAATAAGACATTGTACTGAAGGAACGAAGCTAATATTTTTCTAAATTATAGTACTCCCCTTTGTATATTTTCCGTCGTTCGACTCAGTCAGGGTCCAGCCAACTTAAGAGTAATCGATTATATTTTTAAAAAATTTCATGTGATCTTTACTTTGACCCTTCTAAAATTTTAGACTGGAAGCACGTGAGTTTTTTTTTTTTTTTTTAATTATTATTATTAACTTGAAAACAATAAATAAACCCTCTGCTTTTGAAAGGTCGATGAAGAGGTTGGCATTCTTTGCATCCTGATTTACGCTACAGGAGATCGAAAACTACCACGCAAAATGCTTTATTTAAAACGAACAAAAACGTTATTTTGTACATTGGAATACGCAAATAAAAACTAATGTCATAAACATACCGTTTTCAGTTTTAAATAAATCTAATTTCAGCTGCTTTCATATTGTTATGTTTTTCCTTTTGCAAGAGTTTTGGTATCTCTACAATAGTGCGAGAGGGAGGGGGAAGAGAATCAGACAAAACACTTTTGATTTTGTTTTATTTTGTAATCGCCAGTAAAAGCGCTCGCTCTTCAAAGCTTAAATAAACAGATCTCCATGCCTTCAGAATTCCATTAATCAGCGTTACAGCTGTCCGAGAAGAGAAAAGTGTTTCTCTCTCTCTCTCCCCCCCCCCCCCCCGCCCCACCCTCCTGTTCACACTTCAAGCTTTTTTTTTTTTTTTTCCAAGTTCCGTTTTAATGACAGGAAGTTTCTCTGTAGATTATACGAATAGAAGGCATTTTTGGTCGGCCGAAGCGAAAACGTATCTCCCCCCCCCATGGGCGCCGGCAGCAGGCTCCCCCCCTGGATTTTAGTATGCAGTGTTTGTAGTTGCTATTTTGCTCTTTCCAACATGGTAACCATACGTTGAAGTAGTCTTCCCCCCCCCCCTGGGAAATATTCTGCCGGCGCCCATGCCCCCCCCTTTTCTGCAAAAATTTCTCCCTAAGTTATTTCTTTTATATGATTCACCTTTGTAAATTGAACCCCTCGTATGTGTAACATTCGTTAAAAAATGTTTTACATAATCTGACACTTGATTATTTGAAAGTGGAAACCTTGAAAATGGGCTGCTTGAGTGTTAGCACATGCTTACGATTCTCCCCATCTTAAAATGCATCTGATTTTCCTTAAAATTTGATAAGATGCTTAGTGTTTTTTTTAATAGGAGGTTGGGGAGCTACTACCTTAAGTAAAATAACCGTTTGTTAGCTTCTTGCAAGTTCAAAATTAGTAAATTAGGAGGAAGCGTACTATCAAAATTAATAGAAAATTGGGGCCCTCTTTTATTAGGTCCCAATTCCTTTTTCCCCCATAAATTCCATGAATGAAAGGAGAGATAAATAACTAGTACTTTATTATGTGTACACCATAAGTTCAGAAAATGGTCTGCAATACTATATATATTATCTTACCTCCAGTTTTTTAGTTTTTTAAAAAAAAGAAAAATGCTTTCAAAATTTTATGGTAATTATTTTTATTCTGTAAAACAGAAAAAAAAAAAAACTTTTTTTTTTTTTGACTTAGGCTTCATGTTTCATAAGTACTTGGTAATAGTGACAACTTTCTAATAATGTCAAAATATTCTATATCACTTAGCCATACAGATTTCAGGTTGGTGGATTTTTGGGAGTCCACTGTATTTATTTAATAACCAACTATTTTTCGTAAAAGATACGTTTGAATTAATCTGAAGAGAAATTTTAAAGTAAAATACTTTAAATCATTAATTTCATTACAATTCTCTATTTTTAAGAGATTTTCACTTTTAATTTGGGTTGGGGCGAGGGGGGGTTTAAGCTCCTTTAGCCTCCTCCATGTGGGTACCTATATATTGTATGGACACAGACAGTGATGTGATGATTCTAACAAGGAGCTGCAGCCAATCAGAAGGAATTAATAAATTTTAAATTCATAGTACTTAGATTTCTTTAAATATAGCTAGTTATTTCTGAATGTAATATATGGAACATGCCATGCATTATTACTAAAAAAGCATTGAATCATTAAATGTACAAAATAAAAAATCTCATATTAGTCTCATATCGGTAGGGGGGAGCAAGGCTGTCGAAAACAAAAATTACGTAAGTACGGAAAATTTTGGCCACTAACTATATCAAAGTGGCCACTGAACTTTGTAGGGTCACTGGCCACTGAGGAATCTTTGTAGGGTCACTGGCCACTGAGGAATTTTTTTAATCTCAAGCTTTAATACTCAGTGGAAAAATGATTTGTTAAATGTACAATAATATAAGCAGTCTGAACTGACAGTTTTGATTCTGTTTAGCAAGACAAAACTTCCTGATTTGATTTTGATTACCAACTTGTCTCCAAGAAGCTGCAAATTTTGTTTTCTTTCTTTTTTGCAGTTAGTTTTTCACCAAGTTTTATAGCAGATGTAAAAATTAAGCATAATAAAACTTATTTTTAAGAGAAGGAATTGTATAATATTTGTTAAACGAAAGAAAAGGCTAACATGATTAAATATATAAAGCAGAAGTACTTATGTATTTCTTCAAAACTAATTAGAAATTTTATCTTATGCAGGCAAGGACTGAAGCTTAAAAAAGTTTCAATGAAATCATTTAAGAATTGTTCCAAGTTCACAAAAAATCTGGCTGAGCTGACAAATACTCAGATAATACACAGCTTCTGATAAATGTATTTTTTTATTAAATTGTGTGTGAGAGAAAGAGACAGTAGTAAATCTAGTAAAAATAGTAACTTAAAGTGTCTTCCTAAAATCCACCAAATGAGGCAATTATTTAAATAACTATAAAAAGAAATTTAATGGAAATGGTTCATAAACTAGTTGTTTCAAAAGTGAGTTTTATTTATCAGTTAAGTACTTTTTCAAAGTTGTTCTTATGTTTGTCTAAAAGTACTCTGTATTGCATTTCATCCAAATTTACATATATAGGAGGTGGATAAGGCATCACTTCTTTAGATGATGTGAAAAGGAGAACTTATGATTTTTTATTTCTTTTAATTTTTGATTTTCCAATTTAAGATATTTTTTTGAAAACCACATTTGAAACTGATATTACCATTTCTAATTCAAGTATTTTTTGTGTAATTTGTTGTAGAATTGGCAGAAAATATGAGTGCACAAAAATTACTAAAAGGGAGTTTTATTTATCAATTGGGTACTTTTTCAAAAGTGATAGTGTGTGGGAGATAAATTAAATACACACTATTTTTTTCCAGATTTTAATAGGAAATTTTATGCTCTTTCTAATGACACTAAAACCAAAACCCTCAAATTAGTCAGAAAAAAGTTATAGGGGGGTTAGTTGTTCCATGTTTTAAATTTCTGAAAACTTATTTTCTAACTTCAAAAATTAATAATTATTTATATTAATTAAATTGTATTTTATGAGGTATATTTTTAATCTGTATCATATTCTGTGTAAGTATAGTGAATTTCAACAATTTATCTTGATAATTATTGAAACAATAGCAAATTGTAGTCTGCCACTCTGGTTTGAAAGTGTCTCGGGAAAATCTGTTGAATGAGGCAAAAATTCAAAGAGCTATAAAAAGCAAAATAATGTAAATATTCCAAAAATAAAAAATGTGGGTTCTTATATTTGTCTAAAGATGCCATGTACCAAGTTTCATCCAAATCTGAGGAGGTGGGGTGGACACCCCTGGATGATTTGGCATGGAATAACCCTAAATCTTCATTCACACACTTCTGGCAAGGGAAATAACTTTTGGGTTATCTATCTACCTTTTAGCATAACACAACGCATGGATTAACATTATTTTGAATCTGTTGAACTTGATATTCTAAATTACTTTTGCTTATTTTTCACGGCCGTGGTTTAAAATACCACAAAAATGAGCAAACAGTGGACCATTTTTAACTAAAAAAACCTCAGTGGATTCAGCAACCTAGTTGTACAGTTATGGGAACAGCTTTAGTATGGTCCCTTTTTGGCGATTTTTTGATTTGGCGACAAGATTTTGTCGCCAACCCAAGTTTGCCTTGCCGATGCCAATTGTAAACAATATGGTGCATCGGATGGTGCTGGTTCCGAGATAATTGATCGTCGCCGTTAATTTTGCTATGATTTAATGGCTTTTAAATATTTTTATGAAAAAAAAATTAAACAGATAACAAGCTTACATGTACATATAGATTCAGTTTAATAAAATTTAATAACTTTTCTTTTTGTGTGAGGGGGGCTGTGCCCCCCTCAACCCCCCCCCCTTTCTCTTTTTAGTAGATTAAATTAAACAATGCAAACAAATAATATTCTAAAGGCAATACCTCACAAAAATAACAAATAAAAAAGACAAAAAATTAAAATACATTTTAGCATTCTGACAAAAGACTACGTAAGCAAAATAAAGAACTAATTCAAATCATAACGAACAAAGCTTATCTCATACCTTAATTAAAATCGCTAAATTGTTTCAATATTGAAATAATAAAATCAAAATATCAAATATTATATTAATAACGGAATTATTTGTTGCTCCTACCATTAACAAATAAACAAAGGTAATAATAACAAATAAAAACAAACAATGCGTATCACATACCTTGATTAAAATCTCTAAATTATTGCAATATGGAAATAATAAAATCAAAATATCTAAAATTATTTCACTGTATAAAATATTAATAACGTAATTATTTGTTGCGTCTACCCTTAGCAAATAAACAATCGAGAACGAAAATATTAACCTGAAACGTACTATCAAAAGAATGTTTATTCATACAAAACTGTATATAAATAGTTAGTATGAACCTGAACATCCATTTTAAATTTCAAAAATAATTAAATAATAATAAAATTTAATGTAAAATAAAGCCATTAAAATAAAACCATAAAGCACATTGTAATGGCGGATCACGGCACTCAAACCTCGCGGGCTAAGATATACAGGGCTCAAAAAGTTCATGAAAGGAACAAACGGTCGCGATTCGCCGGACGAACACGAGTGCATCCGTGACGTCACGGAAGAATCCACTTTTCGCCCGAGGTTAGGGTTACCGCTCCGGAGCATCCGACGGCGGGGTTACCATATTGGCATCCTTTATCGCGCCAAAAATAAAGTGCGCCAAAGGGACCATACTAAAGCTGTACCCAATAATGTAAACTAGGGCACCAGTGGACCGTTTTTAACTAAAAAACCTCAGTGGATTCAGCAACCTAGTTGTACAGTTATGTAAACTAGGCAACCAGTGGACCGTTTTTAACTAAAAAAACCTCAGCGGATTCAGCAACCTAGTTGTACAGCTATGTAAACTGCGCAACCAGTGGACCGTTTTTAACTAAAAAAACAACAGTGAATTAAGCAACCTAGTTGTACAGCTAATGTAAACTGGGCAAACACTGGCTCGTCTTCAACTCAAAAAAACATCGGTGGATTAAAGAACCTAGTTGTACACCTCTTATAAAGTCAGTATGATTAGGATAGCACGTAAATAGCACTTACGAAAACAAACACATCAAATATCAATTTAAAATTCGCATTAAAAACCTTAAACATTGAAAAGATTCGTTAAAAAAGAGCACTTACCTTTATTTTTATTTTTTAAATAACCGCTCAGAAATGTTCCCAACACCCACCGGCTTATAACATAACACCAGCATGCTTTCTTTTATTTAGCTTTATATTCACACCATATTTCTAACAAACACACACAAATTCTTTTCATACATTAACATAACATATTTCAATCCCTTCCATCAATAACATGAAACAATATCAAATATCAGCCCAAACTGATAATAGACGTATTCTTTATGGTTGCCAGTCACAACTACCACCGGCAGGTAACTTCACTATGGCAGTGCATCGCGCACCCAGGCGTCAGATTGTTCCCCAATGAATCATAAACAAAAACACTGATATGTAAACAAAGCACCGTATACGGAATATAGTCCTTTTTGCTTAAGTAATCAAAATAAAATAGGAGTAAGTAAAAATATATTATACAAAAAAATGTCCAGAAATGATGATCGGGCTCCCGGAGGGGGGAGGGGGGGGCATAGTTTTTACTTCCTATTTTCAAAAAAATTCTGATTTTTTTTTTTTTTAAACCAAAATTTCCTGTTTTCTGCCTAGGACTGCAAGTACATATTACGGAGTTTTCATAATAGTTTTACCTTACACTAAGTAATTTCAGAATTAAATCTTAAAAAAGCACGTATATTTCCTAAAAATCTCCTGGATTTTGTTCTTTGAATGTTGGCAAGTTCATACTTAGCAAAACAGAACATCAAAATAAAAGTAAAATAATTTTCTCAATAAAAAGACTTTTGTTCCTTAACACTTCTGGGCATTTTATAGTTAAAATCTTTTCCCTTCCTTTACAATCTTACTGCCCCCCCCCTTCCCTGCAACCAAATGCTCAGAAACGGGCGTAGCCAAGGGGGGGGGTTAGGGGGGTCATAACCCTCCCCCCCATGAGGGGGGGGAAGTGTTTTAACTCTAGAACTGGTTTTTCTTTAGATTCGCGCCTTTGGTGACTCTTTATTCTTGTTCTTTGTACTTTTATTATTGTATTTCATTTGTATGTATTTTAGTGTTTATTTCTTGTGTCCTTCATGTTTTTCTTTGTTCTTTTGAAGTCTTAATCCCCAGTGGGAGTTCTGTAACTTAATGTAAATTTTTGGATTCAAATAAAGTTCGTGAGCTCGGCGCCGGGGGTATGCCCTTGGTCCGGGGTGGCCATCCAGGTTTTCCCGGGGGGGGGGGGGGGGGGTATTGGTTGGCGTAAACCGCCTTCGGCGGTCGCTCCCTCCCCCATGAGGAATTTTTTGCCATACAAAACGTATATTCTTCACTCCCTTATCACACACATTAGGGTGGTTTTGCTGCCTATGGAGAAATTTTTTTTTTTTTTGAAAAATTAAACTCTCACCCTCTAGTTTGGTGACATTATGCAAGTTAAAGCCCCTGTTAAAATATTAGATCATTTAAAGGTTATTTAGAGGTAGCTCAAAGGCTTTAAAGTTTCAGCCTTTAGTGTATATGGAAAACAACATATTTTCTGTATAAGAATTTACATTTCAATTGGTAGAGCAATAATATGTGTTTATAAAATAGATATTTGTTTTAGTGACCACAAGTTTAGTATAATTTAAGTTTCTGACAAGGATTAGTCCTTGTCTGGAACTCACATAACTTCCCGAACTCTAAATAATTTTTACTCCAACTCCAAATAATAACCTCTACTCCAACTCAAAATAATGTTATTGCAGCAACTGTACACAGTTTCGGCCTTAAAGTTGATGACTACAATACAGGGTGTCTATAAATGATGGACCCGATTTTAAAAAATCATATTTTCAAAAGTTCTCGACGGAATAAAATAATTAATGCGTAAAAATAACGAGAAAAGCTCGAAGTTTTTTTTATTACTAACAGATGGCAGCACATTTACGATCGCTGACAGTAAGAAGCCCAAAATGGCGACAGCGAGTGAGAAGAGTTTTTGTGTGTTGGAGTACGCAAGGGTTTTTTCGACTACTACTGTCCAACGTGCTTTTAGAATTCAATACGGTAAAGAATCACCAACTAAGAAAAGCATTTTGCGATGGTATAAGCAGTTTAAAGAAACAGGTTGCTTGTGCAAAAAGAAAAGCAGCGGCCGGCCAAGCCTTTCGAACGACGCAGTGGAGAAGGTGAGGGAGAGTTTTGTTCGCAGCCCGCGGAAGTCGACGAGAGTTGCCGGCCTAGAATTAGGAATGCCACATCAAACGGTATGGAAAGTTTTGCGTACAAAATTACAGTTTAAACCGTATCGTTTACAGTTGCTGCAACAAATAACAGAGAATGATAAAGTGCGTCGATTAGACTTTTGTGAACGCATGCTAATGGAATTACAAAATCCTAATTTTGGCAAAAAATTGGTATTTTCAGATGAATCGACATTCCATTTATCAGGACATGTTAATCGTCACAATGTCAGAGTGTGGGGAAGTGAAAATCCTCATCAATTTCAACAGTTTATGAGAGATTCACCCAAAGTAAACGTTTTCTGTGCAATGTCGTGTGAAAAAATTTATGGGCCTTTTTTCTTCGGTGAAAAAACTGTCACAGGTGACAATTATCTCGACATGCTGGAAATTTGGTTATTTCCACAACTGCTTGAGGACAGTCCAGATTTTATCTTCCAACAAGATGGAGCACCTCCTCATTGGTCTTTGACGGTTCGTAGTTACTTAAACAATGTGCTTCCACAAAGATGGATAGGCCGTGCGTGTGACGATGATTTAACGTTATTAACATGGCCACCAAGATCTCCTGACCTAACCCCATGCGATTTCTTTCTATGGGGTTACGTCAAAGACCGTGTTTTCGTACAGCCAATGCCGAACACACTCCCAGAATTGAAACAACGCATTTCTGCAGCATTACAAACCATTACCAGAAACATGTTACAAAATGTGTGGAATGAACTAGATTATCGATTGGACGTATGCCGTGTGACAAAAGGGTCACATATTGAACATTTATAAGGTAAAAAATACTATCTGTTAGTAATAAAAAAAACTTCGAGCTTTTCTCGTTATTTTTACGCATTAATTATTTTATTCCGTCGAGAACTTTTGAAAATATGATTTTTTAAAATCGGGTCCATCATTTATAGACACCCGGTATATCAAGAAGCAGTGTAAAGCAAGAATATCTTACCGAAAGGAAATGGCGGAAAATGCTAAAGATGATTTTAGTGCATGAAATCCTGATATAAGTTTTGTGGTACACTGGGATGGGAAATTACTTCCAGAGATTTCTTGCTGTGGCACAGAGAAAATAGATAGGCTTTCAATCTTAGTTACAGGGGGTGGATTAGAAAAGTTACTTGGAGTCCCTAAAATCCCAAATTGCACAGGTGAAGCAATAGCAGCAGTTACAGTGAAAACCTTAGAAGAATGGAAATTAACTGAGCAAGTCAAGGGATTATGCTTTGATACTACATCAAGCAACACTGACATAAATTCTGGAGCTTGCACTCTCATTGAAAAACATATAGGAAAAGAAACCTGCTGTACTTTGCATGTCCGACATCATATCAATGAAATTATTCTTGCCAGGGATGAGAGTGGTCAGAGAGCAAAAAGGAGGAAGTCCAAGAAATTTTTCAAAAAAGCACGCGGAAGGGTCATTATTAAAAAAAAATGCATCAAAATAGCGTGCGGGAGCACATTTGGACAGTATCCAAAATTCAAATCAAACACTATTCTTTTTTAAATAAAATTTAATTCTATTCAATTTGAAAATTATATAAAAAAGTTTTTTAAGTGGCTGATTTAACACTTTTAAAGATATAAGGAAATTTTTCCCATCACATAATCAGAGATCATCCTAGGATGAAAAAGGGGCAGGGTGCTAGTCCTTAAAAAAGGGCAATTTTAGCTTTCAAGGGCATGTCAGAATATAAAGAGGCACTATATGTATATATATATATTCATATAGTGCCTCTTTATATTCTGTTATATAAAGAGTATTATATATATATAATTCTGTTATATATACGTTACTCAAGAACGTATTTAGGGGGGTCCAGGAACCCCCCCCTCCCCCGAAATTTTCATTTTTGTTACTAAAATGAAAATGATAGTCTTTTTGTGAAAAATTCAACCTTTTTTACCGTTTGGACCCCCCCCCCCCTTATAAACTGTTTTCTGGATACGTGCCTGTATATACTAAGCGAATATTGCCATTTACTTTTTTAGAAAAAAAGGTCAGCCAACAATACAATGCTTTTTCATATTAAATCTGCATTTATCGTATCTAAAGTTTTTTTTTTTTTTTTTTTTTTTTTTGGGGGGGGGGGGGAGGAGTCTACATATAAAATAATTGGCACTTAAAATTTTTCATGTATAGCTATATAGGCATAAAAAAATGGTTAACTTACAAGAAGAGGTGATTAGAATAGTGTTGACTCTAGAAAAAAAGGGTCGACGGGGGGGGGGAAATTTCAAAAAGGGCACCCTGTTCTTAAAAAAGGCACATTGGGGTTCCACGAGAATGTACAGGTAGCTAACATATCTAGATACTGGTTTGAAACTATCTGATCCCCGAAACTTTAACATGTAGAGTTGTAATCTGTGTTCTGACTACAATGCATAGTTAGATTTTTTCCAATTTGTCTTAGTTTTCTCCCCTGATTTTTTCGAGAAAATATCCTGTAGAAGTAAGTGTAAGCGAAATAGGAAAAAGGATTTGTTGATAATATTTTGCTCTAAGCATGACATAAATATGTGAATTAAATCTGTAGATAACTAGAAGTTTTTGATTTAAAAAAAAAAAAAAAGAAGTTTTAATTAAAGTAATTTTGAATTTTCTGCTTAATTTTTTTTTTTTTTTTTTGCTCAAAATTACATAACTTACATGTTTATTATTTATAAGAATAGTACATTTATTGAAGAAGGTTTCAGAAATTTTTAGCCAGACATGATTTGTTAGACAGTAGGGGAAGGCAGAGGGACTGCTAATTTATGTTCTTCAATTTTATGACACTATCACTACTGGACCACAATTACTGGATCACATTCATATAGGATGTTTTACCTATATTGGTACAAACTTTTAAACAGAAAAGGACTGTCAGTGTAAGTGGATTAGGATAGATGTGTTCAGCATATAATACAAATAATAAAATTTAATAATACAGTAAAACCTGTGTTGAAAGACCTCCGTATTTAACGACCACCTGGTCTTGGTGACCATGTCTTAGCGGTCCCGAGTACCATATAATTATAAATAATGGTTTATTTTCCTTATTGAACGACCACCTGCCTGACGCGACCAGCGGCCGCTATGTATAAGAAACAAATTTATTTAAAATCCTATTTTAACGACCGCAAATTCTCAAAAAAATTCTTATTTTCCTCTATTTGAGCAAGTTCGTTGTTCGGATGATGAGCAATCACACGGTATGATAAAAACGAAAGTTGACACTTGTTTAGTTCAGGCCCATACTGGCCAGGGTGTCCGACTGTCTGCAGACGGGTGGGCGATGAAGTTTGACACACAAAATTTTTTGCAGTTGCAACTGCGCCCCAGAAGGCTTCAAAACACTTCATTTTAAAAGTAGTTCTGAAACTTTTTTGAGAGAGGGTTCCCAAATGAACAAGGGATTAATTAGTATGAATGATGCATATTAATTAATATATCAATATTTTATTAATACATTAATTGTCAATCATAATTAATGAATAATAACACCGTACCTCCCCCATACCCCAAAAGTTTATTATTTATCGGTTACACAATAACACCCCCCCCTTCTCTTGAGACGGGCGGGCTCCTACCCTCCAAGTCCGGGCCTGGTTTAGTTGAGTTGTAACACAGCTTCCAGTCACTAAATAATCCATGGAGTCACTGTACGTAATAGCGACGTAGCGACGACGCTAGCTGCTGAGCGTAGCTGCTTCTTGGAGGATATTTATTGAAAATAGAATTTTATGCATTTAGACATTACAGTGAATCGTTCACTGTATGCCCTGAAGATGAGAGGGATAATGATTTCAATAATTCCATCGTAGAAAATAATGTCCATAATTATGATAATTTAGCCCATGGATTATATGGTTGTGATTACAACTTTTTGTGTAGTGTCACTAAAAAATACGCTATTCATGAACAATTTAGTACATCAGTGACGGAATCTGAAAATAAGAATGAACAAACTGTTTGCAGTGAAAATATATCATCTTCTTATGAAGGCACATCACAAAAAACTGCAATCACTTTCAATGAAGCAAAAGAAGGCTTTAACACCTTGCTTAATTATTCCGTGCAGGTGGGGGAGGATGAACTATTTAAGCATCTGACATGTGTACAGAAGCGATTAAACAATCTGTTATTACATCATATTTTAAAAAATAACAAAGTACCTACCATGTAAAGCAAAATTTTATTATATTTTTCAATTTTTTTAAAATTTAAACATATTCTAATTTTATTTATTAAAATGTATAAAAATCTCACTGTCTTCCTCTACATTTTATAAAAAAGTAAATACATAGATCCTTTTTATTAATTATATCTATATAAAAGCCATTTCAGTGATAATCAGGTAATTATCAAATAAATTCCAATTCTATTGATAAAATTAAGTACGCTTAAAATTTTGTCAAAATGTATCGTATTACCTGAATTCAAAGACAGACCCTCCTTAAAGACCACATTTTCTTGGTCCCAGTGGTGGTCTTTAAAAACAGGTTTCACTGTATAAATCAGAATTTAAATTCTTTTGTTCACAATAATTATTGAATGAGTACCAAGTAAAGATTTTCAAAGTTACCCTTATTACTATAAGACATTTAAAATTGGATCAAACAATTTAACTCATCCATCAATTGATAACTATAGAAATTGGGAAAATTGAATTCTGAACACAGAAGATTGCTAAAATAAATGACATTCATGCAAATTTTGTATTGCATCCAATGGTTGGAATGTACACCATATGAAATCAAATTACTGAAATATATTTGTTCTTCTCTTTCACTTCTAATTTAATGTTTGCTCATTCATGAAAAGTGAATATAAGTTTTTTAAAAAGCACTATTCTTTAAAATAAATAAAAATAATTACTACATGTAAGTTTTTTAGCAGGTTTAAAATAAATATTTTTTTAACTCACAGAATTGTCCAAATGTGTGAAATAAAGTTTATATTTTAAATAATTTATTTTTCATAGCTTTATTTTTAATTTTTTGTAGCATACTTAAAAAGTTCTCTTTAAAAACACTAAATTTTTGTTCTTCAACCTTGCTTTAATACTTTTAAAATATAAAAAGTATTAAATATTTTAACTATCAAATGTTTTTAATCAGCTTAAAATAATAAAAATAATTAACATCCTGTTGTCAAAAGTACTGAAACAAATTACATATTAAAAAAACTTCCAGAATCATTTCGAATTTTTTTGTTTTTTAGTTTTTAAAAACTGAAAATAAGCTTAAATTGATGACAGTTAGTTTTATGAATAACTCAAGACACAATTTGTTTTCTTAAGGCATTCTTTCCCACAACTAGCTTTCTATTGCTTTTATTTATTTATTTTTTTTTCTGCTTCATTCATTAAAATGTTGAGAACTTTTTAAAAATCGGAAGATACATAATATGAATAGTTAGAATACTAAATCTTGTCAATAGTCTGATTTACTAAATTCTGCAATTACTCCACTTTAGTACAATTAAAACTGCTGCGTAATAAGGGGGGGGTTCCGCCCGGGCGGCAAGGTAAAAACAAAGATGGCGGCCGGCAGGACACCTAAAAATAATATGGTGGAAAACTAAAAGGCCAAAATGGGGGGCAGAATGCTGAAACTTAAAAAAAAGAATGGGGCGGCAAACTGAAATACCGCACCGGGAGCCAATAACCCTGGCGCTACACTGCAATAGCAAAAGATCATTATTATGCTCTTAATTTGGCAAAAGCATAATGTGTTTCAATTGCTGTATTTGGAAAGCGCTCGATTTTCAGACCGATTTGAGTGGATAAAGCCACTGAACATGGTTCGGCTGAAGTGTTGAAGTTCCCACGTTCGGGCCCCGGCCGCGCGACTGTCGGTCTGGAGTTTTGGTTGGTTTCATCCCGATGTAAAGTCAATACAAGTTAGAACTCCTTAAAAAGTCACCCAACCAAGGCACCCCCCTTAGAAGATATCCCTTGTCTAGGCTTGCCATAACAATCAAGTAAATTCCGTGGAATTTTCGAATCGCAAAACGTCGTTTTGCTAAGGCATTCTTTCTGTATCATCTGTAATTATATATGATTAGTAAATAACTGTTATACATTACGAATAATATGTACTAAGAAAGCCTATTAAAAAGAGCAAATCTTTTAGGGGGGGGGGGACTTGCTAGTGTTGCAAAACTATTAAAGACATTGAGAAGAGCAATAATTATATACAGCTGGCGAGGAACTCTGGTATAATGATTGTTTGATAATTCGCAACTACATATTTATCAAACGTAGCCACCGATATTTGAGGATTGACAGATGGAATCAGAAATTTTTAGATAACTTGAGAAATTTTTGAAATTCCCAACCGTATTTTCTTCCCCCAACTCCTAAGTGAAATGCCAATCGGGCTTCTTCTCGCTTGAGTCAGCAAAAACAAAACATACAAGAGGGGCCTTTTCGGGTGACTTGGCTGTTCGGCTCGCGCAAATGAAAACAAAGGGCAGTAGCAGTATTTCGATCTGAAAGAGTAGAATATTTGAAAAAAGCATTTTAATAAATTACATTTGTGGGAAAGATCGGATTTCACAGACGGTTTTTGTGAAAGGGCCGTTTTCAATCGAACCTATTTTTATGATGGGATTATTGTACTCAATCATAACCGTTTTAATTAACGTATTATCGTGATGGGCCACAAATGGTATGTAGGAAATAAAAAGTGCTGGTTGTTGACTAATAATAATAAAAAAGTAAAAGCAGGAGGGCGCAGAAAGAAGAGAAATAGGGCCGCCCGGCGCTAAAAAGACGATAAAAGGGCCGCCGGGCGCTGCGCCCTGCCAAATCAATCTAGACTCAACACTAGAATCTGTGAAGGTGCTAACTAATGTCAACAGAGGAAAGAGATGCTGCAACGCAATAAATGTAAACAGAGGGGAGAGGATGGCGCCATGAATGAAATCGGGGCTAGAAGAGCGGCAGGCAGGGTGCTGTTTTGGGGTGGCAAAAGGGCGGCGATTTTTTTTAAAAGGGCAAGTAGGGCGGGATTTTTTGCTTTAAAGGGCGGGCAGGGCGCAGCGCCCTTCGAAAAACGCCTAGGATGAACACTGACATAATATTCACACTTCAAATATTTGTCAAGAAATTAATATATTCCACATATTGTACTGAAAACAGAACACACTAGTATTCTCCAAATTTCAGTTGTAAAAAAGGATCAGGAAAATGCCATACACACAAAGTACAAATAGAACTGACTAATTTAACAAGCACATAATCTAGTACTTTAATAACTATTTAATAAAAGAATACAGTCATTGAGGGTTCATTTGTATTCTGCACTGGTTTTTCAGTGACATTATCTGGATGTTTATTTGAAGTAGATGGAGCATTTCCCTTCAAAGAAATTTTATGCATTTTTTTCTTTGTAATTTGGTAGCCTTTGCAGACAGCCTCTTTGCTGCCACTTTTGACAAGATTTTTTCATTTGTTTTCTGCACTGGTTTTTCAGTGACATTATCTGGATGTTTATTTGAAGTAGATGGAACATTTCCCTTTAAAGAAATTTTTTTCAATTTTTTTTTTCTTTGTAATTTGGTAGCCTTTATAGATAGCCTCTTTGCTGCCTCTTTTAACAGGATTTTTTCATTTGAAGAACTTGGTTCTGTAACACACTTCTTAGTTTTCAAAACCATGTCACTCTTGTAACTGTATGCAGATCGCATATTTTTGCACAGTCTCTTATCGACTGGGTCATGCAGAAAGTCACCTTTCCTAAAAAACTCAACTGCAGTTTTCTTCTTGGCACTCAATTCGTATTTAATAGTCTGAATAGCGTCAAATGATTCAACATTTAGCCTACTTGAACCCGGTGTTATTACAGAGTTCATGATACTAAAAGACGATTCCACTTTAGGTCCATGAAAGCATGTGAGAAGAGCACATGCCATTCTGGACAAAAGTGGAAACTTGGTGGAATTTTCAATTTCCCCCCACCATTTATCCACAGCTTCATTTGGTTCAGGTTGACGTAGCTTGGCAACATGGTAGCAATGGACTTCCAAGTCATATGCTTCCTTTTCTTCGTCACTAATGACATTGGTTGCTAGGTTAGAAAGATCTTTCATGAGTTTCAAAGAAAGTGAGTGCTGCCTACAAGAAGGATCAATTGCAGAAACTGCATTCAGTAACAAATTATCTAATGGCATCTTTTGTTGTAATTATTTTGAGCATGCAATATAAGATTTCAAAACATTTTTTTTTAATTTCTATATAGTCTCCAACTGAGATTTTGGGACTGAAGTATACAGTTTTTTAACACTTTCCCCCATAAATATAGATTTTGTAGGTAAATGATTGTGTCAGATACATCAAAACATTTCAATTTTTTTGAAGAATCTTTGAGAGGGGCTAATTTTTCAGCTTTTATGAAGCAAGCCAAAAAGTTTTTGACTAAAGATAACTGTTTGTCATGTAAAATATGTATAAGGGGAACACCAGTTTGGAACAGCTTTACATATTCTTTAAACAGTGATAACACTGACACAAACAGATTTGAAATTAACTGGGTTTCTAAACGACAGTCAAACAATTTTTTGACAATTCTGCTCTTTCAATCCTGGCCTGCTTGTGTAAGGACTTTCTCTGAAAGTATTCGCTGCAGATGTCTTATGTGTTCTCGGGCAGAATTACCAACATCATGGGCTTTGTAGATGCTGATTAGAATGTGAAGAAATTGGCACTTTTTTGTGCTGCACAAAAATGAATAATAAAACAGGGATCACTCTAGAAATGAAAAAGGGCAGGATGCACATTACAGAAAAAGGGCAGTGTTTGGGAAAAGGGCATATCATATCACACAAAAAGGGCAACTTTTGTAATTATTGTCTGCAAACACATAAGGGTAGCTTTTATAAACATACTTTTATGTCCGAAAATGTGTTTTCTTAATAGCAATTTTTTAAGCAAATGATTAAACAAATTTTGAAACCAAATTTTTCACTTAATGAAATCTACACTTTTACAAAAATTGTGTAAGGCGTCCATTATGCTTTATTTCAACAACAACAACAAAACAAAAAAAGCATAAAAAAAATTAAATTTTGTAATCGCAAAATAACAGGAATCCGGTTTTGAAGACAAATTTTTCACAATCGTGCCAATTTTTGGACCCGAAAATGACCGAAAACATTGTTTTAGATTCAAATTTTATCGTATTCAGCATCACTGCAACTTTTCTCTCTGTATATATGCTAGTCTGCAACTAGTGGAGGGAAAACGGGACACTTGCCCAGGCATAGTGCTGTTACGTCAAAATTGAAATGGAAAGAAGGGAGCGCCAAAACAAAGGTTTGTTCCGGGCGACTTGACCTCTAGTTGCAGCACTATATACAGTCGCGGATCCAGAATTTTTTTTGGGAGGGGCTATATTTAAAAAAAAAGCGTATTTCACCCAATTAAAATGTACTATAAATCAAAATTTTAGTCTAAACCAATATGCATACTTTTGGGAGGGGCTAAGTAATAAAATATGATCATTTTAGCTATTTAAAGTGTATAATAAAGCAGAATGTTACTCTTTAGCAATCTCTTTTGGGGGGGGGTTGAAGCTCCCTAGCCCCTCCCCTAGATCCACTACTGACTATATACATAACTTTTTGAAATATTCTGTAATAAGAATGCCAGTTTAGATAAGACGTGTCCGAGGGAAAAATAAATTGCAAGTGCACGACATAATAAAAAAAGAGGGGGGGGACGATAGTATTTCCTATCGTGGGCGGCGGCAAAGGATTTTCTAAACAGGCAAGAAGTCTTATAATTATTGTTGCGTAATATTCGTAATTACATAATTATAAAATAACTCCCGACCCTTCAGGGATCTGAAAGAATTTGACCCTCTTGCACACATTTTTAATTTCCCAATCGATGAATTCAAAATAGTCTCCACTGCGCATTTTCGCACTGTCCATTGGGCTTTTGCTGAGCGCGTAGTACAGTAAAAATGAACATCCCAGGGGCGCGTGCCCGTACAATCGATGAGACTTGCATTCTCGCAATCGTTGGCGATTTCATTTCGTCGATTCAGTCGTCAACGATTGGAGGGGCTGCAAAATAGACACAAATTTTGTATTGACAGTTCTCACCCCTATCTCTGCCTAAAATAGCCCTATACATGGGTGCCGGCAGAATATTTTCCGGGGGGGGGGGGGGGGGGAATGACGACTACTTTAACATATGGTTACCATCAGGGGCGTAGCCAGAAATTTTTCATGGGGGGGGGGGGGGGTACGACTACTACAACTCATATATATGTATACGTGGGTGTGATAATGTAGTGAAGAATATACATTTTGTATGGCAAAAAATTCCTCATGGGGGGGTTATGACCGCACTAACCCCCCCCCCTTGGCTACGCCCCTGGTTACCATGTTGGAAAGAGCAAAAAAGCAAGGGAAAACACTGCATACAAAAATCCAGGGGGGGCTTTGCCCCCCTTGCCCTATGCTGCCGGCGCCCATGGCCCTATATAATAATCATCAATTTGGCCGCTATGCTGACCGGAAATTCGATATTTTCAAGTAGTATTTCCCGACTGCTGCACACCCTGTCAATGAATCAATTTTTCCCTATTCTTTTTAGTACATCGACGGGGAGGAGTGTGTGTGTGTGTGTTGGTGTTACCCAGACTTCCGGAATTGCCCTTGTCTTGAACTTTCCGTGCAGCCAGCCCTAAGTTTGGATGAATGTGTTTTGAAAATCTGAAAAAATAAACAATAACCAAGTGGCGTTTATTAATTACTTACAGCATTTATAAAACACGGTAAAGCGTCATTTACAGTAGGAAAGATGCCCCCCCTCCTCCTCCCCACGCATCATTGATAAGGGAATAAACATATCAACTTCCTTGTTGTTGTTGTTGGAGAGAGGCTTTTTTGGGGTCTAGCCGGGACCACCTGGCCTCCGTCTAGCCGAGCGCCAGCAATGGTAACGAGAATCAAAGAGAAGGGGAAACAAGGAGGGGTGGAGAAAAGGAGAGCGGCAGTTTGATTGAAAGAAAAAACAAAAACAAAGAGGGCGGAATTTTATCAAGAAAAGGGGCAAGGAGGGCGGAATTTTATCAAGAAAAAGGGCAAGGAGGGCGGCATTTTACCGGAAAAGGGCACAAGGGCGGGCCGCCCCCCTGAAACGCTCTAGAGTGATCCCTGAATAAAAGATAGTTAAGGCGCCAAGTAGCCTTAATAAATCCTGGGCTGCATCATACACAGAAAGCCATCTAATTGGAACGAATGTCTGAGGCATTGTACACTTTATATTCAATGCACTGCAGATTTCAGAAAATACTGCTCGCATATCTGGCGACCACTTTAAATCATTATGGATATCTATACACAAATTCTCTATATGCATTCCAAAAGTTTTTGTAAAGTGTTTTGCAGCATTATGGACATGATGGATACTATCTCCATCAATGTCCAGAAGATGTAGACACTGCGTACGAATCTTAACTTCAAGGCCAGCATACTTTCCTCTGATAACATTGCAAGAATCTAATAAAATAGACATTAAATTTTTCCAAGGAATGTTATTTTCAACAAATATCGTAACAATTCCTAGAAAAATAATCTCACTATTAACATTATCAACAGCGAACGAAGACAAATGTTTGGTAACAATTATTCTTTCCTTGTTACAATAATTTACAAGCACAGTTATTATTCTTTGATTACTGTTACTTGTGCTCTCGTCCACATTCAAAGAGAAATACTCTCTGCGTAAATCTTCTAAAAGTTCATCCTTTACTGTTTTCGCAACACCAAATCTCATCTTGTACGATGCAGCAGTTCTATGCAACGTAACCTGATTTAGTGCCTTTTTATCTTTTGACATTTCTTTTACCAGGTGGAGAAGATCTGGTGGCAGAGAAAATGGCAGAGATTTTTCCGCCAAAAAACCAAGGAGCATTGCTTCATAATTTGCTATTCTGTCATTGAGTGGTATTGATGTTTGCGGCAAATTCACTTTAGCCACTGGTTGGCAAGCAGCAAACATTGGATGTAGTCCATATGGAATTTCACTCCTTCCAGCTGTGGAATCACCACTTCCTAAAAGTTTGGATAATTAAATTTAGAATGAATACAAAAAAAAAAAAAAAAATGAAAACAAATCAGGAAAATTTGGAATGGTTGGCGGCTGTGATTAGAAAAAAGTGAAAAATCTGAAACAAGGTCAATATTGGACCATTTTTTCTTACAATTGTAGAAATAATTTTTTAAAAAATGCATAATTTATAATGCTTATGAAAATCAGAAGATAACAGACTCTGATCGGAAAAAATAAACAAAAAATCTGAAAACTTCCGATTTTATCGGAAGTTTTCCGAAATCGAAAGAAAAAATCAAATTTTAGATTATGAATTGGAAATTAAATTTTAAAGAAAGTAAAAATAAGAAAAATCGGGAACAAAGGGTCGAAAATCGGTTTATCGGAATGTCGGATTCCGATAATCCTTGTTCAACAAGACTGAAAAATCGGAACATTTTGCTGCTATGTATATTAATAAAAATACTTTAAGTAATAATACATGGTACAAATCCTAAATATACATAAAATGCAGTTTCAAGAATAGTAAGATAAAGCTAATTACAACTCACCAGGTAATGCAAAGTTCTCCTTGCGGATCTTCAGAAATGACATGTGCACCCTAGATTTCACGTGGCAAACCAAAGCAAGGTACCCTTTAGAGCCATATATGATTTCTTTACCACAAACAATACAATAACATGCACCAGATTTATTTAATTTCCTTATGCATTCATTCAAATTAATGTCTCCAACCTTTTTTTCAAGCCAATCCCATCGCCATGGATTCTTTATTCCTTTATCGATCTTTCGCACGTCGACAGAAGCAGACCGGTTTACAATGTCCCCACAAACACAAGACATGGTTATGTCTTATGTGAACATCGAAATAGAAAACAATATACAGTGTAAACAATAAATAACTAACACATTGAAAACTACACAACCTAAATATACTTGTTTATCGTTGTTGTTAATCGTACTAACCTAAGTACGATTAAAAAGCACAATGCAGTGGGTCTAAACACCCTTTACTTCGCTTGGAATGCCGAACTTCTCTCGTTAGCTCCAGGTGGCTGAGCAGGGTGGGGGGGGAAGAGGGTATAAAAGACGAATATTGCACTTGTTTATAGCCGACTGCTTGTCTTGTTCTCTCCTTTAGAAGTGAAAACATTCCATCTTATTGGCTAATGAAAATAATGACGTCTACCAAAAGAGAAGAGCACATGACGTTTTTACATAGTTTTACGTACGGCGTCCAGAGAAAAAATCTTGTCACGACGGGGGCGAAAGACCATTTTTCGTGCGGGATAAACGAATTCAGATTGGGGGAAATGTGGATTCTGAAAAAGGGAGGAAAAGGCAGAAACGGAGGAATTTTCTTCCAAATAAACGCAAAAAGCCGGAAAAATCTCATCCCTGTCTTGCAGATGTATGTCACCCTGTCACTCTGTGTTTTGGGCCATCATCTGGACCAAATGTTCTTCTTTTTAAAAGGTTTAAAGAATATTGGAACTTCATTGATCAAGAAAAGTTTGAAACATATAAAACTAATGAGATTGCTCAAAGAATGGTTGCTTCTGAACTGCAACAGCTGAAAACTGCTATAGAATTTGGCTTTACAACTTTACGAAATGAGAAGCAACCCCACGATGACTACAGAGAATTTCTTGAATTAGTATTGATCTTTTTGGGCGAAACTCCTCCTAAGGTATTCACTTCAAAGCTCCGGGTGCCTTCCGTCATGCACGGTGGATGGCAAAGATTATTTTCTCTTTGAAGATATGGCTATTTCATCAACAGTTTAAACTAATACCAAAGCAGAAGAATGCTTTGATAGAGTTTAACCCGTTTGTAGCACTTTTATATATGAAGTACTGGTTTACTGCTACTATTGCAACAGAAGCTTCTGTTCATGATTTGCAGTTTTTGGTAAAACTTCCACGAATATGCAGAATTCAATAAAAACATTGCAAGCAAGGCAACAACCGCAATAAAACGACATCTTTGGTACCTAGGAGAAGAACTGGGTGGGCTCAGTTTGTTTTCTAACAATGTGTCTGCAGAAACAAAAGTGAGCATGGTTCAAGGTTTAAAAAAAGAAATGACATGAAAGCAATTGAAACGACTAGATGACAAAACAAATTACATTAACCTAAATTCTTTAGAAGATTTTATGACAGTGAAGTCTGATGCTCTTCAATTCAATGCAACTTGATACTTCATTTTTAGAAGTAGATCCCTCAGAATGGAAGGAATAAGATTCTTAGAAGAAATTCCAGAGATATAGTGAAAGGTATTAAAGTAGTTAATGACTGTGCTGAAAGAGGTGTCACTCTTATTACTCAGTTTAATGACAAATTAACCAAAAATGAAGAGCAGAAACAATATCTTTTGCAAGTGGTTGAGACCAATAGGAAGCAATTCAAAACCTCTGAGAAGTTTCCACTGATGAAGTTGGGTGCTACCATGAAGACTGCTAATACCAGTACTTCCTAAACCCAAAGCAATGAATTTCTAATGCATCCTAATGTGCAATTTAATTTGTTCAGTGTTTTAGTTTTACAGATTGACAACATTACTGGACATTATCTTGGTTGTATTTTTATAGGTAATGTTTCATGATTAAATATAATAAAACTAAACTTCTATTCATTAAAAAACTATTAGTTATTACCTTTGATTTACTGTATTGACTATCGTTATAATACAAATTTTGACACTAAAATTAGCAAACTTCAAAGTCTTTGAGCTACCTCTAAAAAACCTTTAAATGATCTAATATTTTGACAGGTGCATTAACTCACATAATATCACCAAAGTGGGGGGTGAGAGTTCAAAGTTTAAAAAAAAAAATTTTTGAAACCACCCTAACACACATGTATGCATATATGTGAGTTGCAGTAGTCGTAACCCCCTCCCCCCCCCATGAAAAATTTCTGGATACGCCCCTCCTTAGAAGTCTTGTGCACATAAGTACACAAGCAATGTAACAGACCCTGTGTCTCCTTGTCATGAAGCATGCAAAAGTGCTAGTGCAAATATAATGAGACATTTCTTTGGTGAAGATGGGCCAGGAAAGTCGATCTGCTCTCACACTGCTGGCATTTTAGATACAGCTTTCTATCCATCTTTTTCTGAGGAGTTAAATGAGTATGAAGAAAAAGAACTTGCAGAATTCTGTACAGTTTTTAAGCTTCAGAAAGAAAGAGCACTTTCTGAGTGGCGGCAGCTGCGGACCATAATGTTCGAAAAATTTAAGCTTTAAGCACTTACTGCATTGCTTGACAAACTACAGACCGAGGTACAGCTTTAGTATGGTCCCTTTGGCGCGATTTATTTTTGGCGACGTTTTTGGCGCGATAACGGCGCCAATATGGTAACCCCTCCGGCGGATGCTCCGGAGCTGGACATGGCAACCCTAGGAGCGTGACGTCATTCATCCGTGACGTCGCGGTTTCGCTCCAGCGAATAGGGAGCGTTTGTTCCTTTATTAAACTTTTGGAGACCCCTTTGCCAGTATTTCGCGCGGGAGCTTCGAGTTGTGGAACCGCCATTACGCTTTATGGTTTTATTTTAATGGCTTTATTTTAGATTAAATTTTATTATTTAATTATTACTGAAATTTAAAATGGATATTCAGGTTCATACTGACTGTTTATATGCAGTTTTGTATGAATAAACATTCTTTTGATAGTACGTTTCAGGTTAATATGTTCGTTCCCGATTGTTTATTTGTTAAGGGTAGAAGCAACAAATAATTACGTTATTAATATTTGATACAGTGAAATAATTTTAGATATTTTGATTTTATTATTTCCATATTGTAATAACTTAGGGATTTTAATCAAGGTATGTGATAAGCATTGTTTGTTTTTATTTATTATTACCTTTGTTTATTTGTTAATGGTAGGAGCAACAAATAATTCCGTTATTAATAATATTTGATATTTTGATTTTATTATTTCAATATTGAAACAATTTAGCGATTTTAATTAAGGTATGAGATAAGCATTGTTCGTTATGATTTGAATTAGTTCTTTATTTTGCTTACGTAATCTTTTGTCAGAATGCTGAAATGTATTTTAATTTTTTTGTCTTTTTTATTTGTTATTTTTGTGAGGTATTTCCTTTAGAATATTATTTGTTTGCATTGTTTAATTTAATCTACTCAAAAGAGAAAGGGGGGGGGGGGTTGAGGGGGGCACAGCCCCCCCTCACACAAAAAGAAAAGTTATTAAATTTTATTAAACCGAATCTATATGTACATGTAGGCTTGTTATCTGTTTAATTTTTTTTCATAAAAATATTTAAAAGCCATTAAAATAAATCATAGCAAAATTAATATCGACGATCAACTATCTCGGAACCAGCGCCATCCGATCCGCCATATTGTTTACAATTGGCATCGGCAAGGCAAACTAGGGTTGGCGACAAGATTTTGTCGCCAAATCAAAAAATCGCCAAAAAGGGACCATACTAAAGCTGTTCCCAGACCGATAGCTGAAAAATCACTCAAAATACTGGTGTTAAACGATAAAGTAATTAAAAAACTATCCTCTTACCTATTACTTCTTATGTGTGTTTTTTACAAAGTTTTTTTAATTACTTTACAGACCGATAGTTTTAACAATATGCCAGTGATCACCCAGGTTATAAAAATAATCCTTACTCTCTCTCCCAGAAATGCAGAAGTAGAGAGGATTTGGAATAGCATAATATATCTTTGTAAATAAGTAACCAACTACAAGTGTACCTCTATCTAAGGGGGACATTGGAATTGACCACCATCCTCAACTGTGTGCCTAAAACAACTGGCCATTAAAGTTTATGAGTCTACCGGCCAGTGGCTACTAACCAAAAATGGGAATTTTAAGCTTTACCATGGGGAGATCTATAGATGACCATGAGTATGCAGAAGTCCGACCTCCTTGGAGGCAATGGCAACCACTTTTCCATGGTATATCATTTTGGAACGGTCCACTGTTTGTTCATTTTAAATTGCCGGTTACTGAGTTTGCTGACGTTTTTTAGGTTAAATATCGACGGTGTATTTTCTTTTAATGTTTTTGTTAATGGAATATATGTGCAATTTTAATGTGTTAATAGTTTGACTTTTCTGATCGTCAAAATGGTTGGCGACAGTCGCTGAGACTTGGCAACCGCCAAGCTCCAGCCACTGTCGCCGTGTTTACATGGGGTGCACACCGGCTTGTATTTTACCGTTAAATCAATATCAAGGATTCTACTCTCTTGATGGTTAGTTAGTTATGTTTAATGGCACAAGGTCCAAAAAGGACATACTGCGCCAGACTATGTATATAGATAGTAAAAACGATGTTTTACTTTCTTGAAAGTGGCCGCTGGCAGCGGCCACCTTCTTACACCTTCTGCTACACCACTGACACTATCCTTAAAAAAATTAACTGCAATAAATCATAACATCAACCCCCAACGATTATCGTTCTGTATTTATTTTGGTACATGTGACTGCTGTCAAACATACTCTACTTAATAATTCATGTAAACAAAAATTACCTTTTAACCATTCGGCAACATGATCTGGGGACCATTCGGCAACATTAACGTATGCCATTTTGTATCACATTTTTCATGGCCTAGAAAACGCGTAATTGTAAAAATAACAAATCTTGAGGACAGATATTGATTACGAAGACTATCATGACAGTAGCACAGTTTTCAACACACTCGCACAGTTGACATTCCGCCAAAACACAACAAAAGCAAATTAACATTTCTGCTGATGTGACGAACCGGAATGAATACCTATATCTCCCTATCGATATATCGATAGGTAGACATTATTTTCACTACCGTTTTACCCCCCCCCCCCCGTATTCAGTTTCCCCCTTCGTTGCCGCAGCAACCAGGCGGAAACAGGGGGCGCGTTCCAGAATTCATCGGTTGTGCACCGGTAACACTGGTGCACGACCAGAGCGTTCTAAAAGGCGGAGCGTTGGGGCCTATTTAGAAAATGCGGACTGGAAATTGCATTATGGGTAATCTTGGCGCCAGCCGACTTGGCGCGATCTCGCGCGTCGCAAAATCTGGAACTCCTGACCCAAAGAGAATGTACATAAGAGTTTCTTCTTGGGGATTTAAAGGGCGTCCCCTATACGAGAGGCTGGGCATAGCGGATTAAATTGCTCTCTGGCAATTTGGCGTGCAGTCAGACTCCTTTGGCAAGAGTCGTTTCTCCCGCTGTTATACACTCCACGCTAGGGGTTGCCGCCCGCACCGCAAGTTGATCCGCGAAAAACAGCAATATATATATATATATTTTTTTTTTTGTTGATTAATTGTTCTAAATATATATTTTAATGCATTTAAAATTGTAGATTTGAAGGTAATATGTTACGGAAATAAAAAAGAAACAGTGGACAGTTAAAAAGCAATCATCATTTGGCTTTTGTATGAAATTTAGGCTACTATGCAGATAGATTTAGTAGCTACTAAACCTATTGTTCAGTTACTAACTTAGTAAGTGGGCGGAGATACTAAATGTTCGTAAATCGGGATTCAGATACATTTAGTACTAAATCACGTGACCAACACCAAGGGAAGTCAGGGAAAATGTAGGGATAAGTTAACAGGGAAGCTAACAGACCAATCAGAGCGCTTGTTCCAGGCGTGCGTTTATTTAGTTCGTGATTTAGCAGCTTGTTTGGTCACGTGATTTTAGCAGCTTGTTTTGGTCACGTGTTTAGTATCTCCGCCTCCAAATTCTATCTGAATCCACTTTACTAAATTTAGTAATTAAACAATAGGGTTAGTAGCTACTAAATCTATCTGAATAAGGGCCTTACATACGATTAGAGAAAACCCTTCTTTAAATGTTTAGTCCGGGGTTTTAGCAATTAATAGATATGGATTATAGATGCAGATAAACTCTTCGGGTTTAAACCTATATGTTCCCATGGATGCAGATTGAAGCGAGGACGAAAATTGCATTACTGATTCTTGTAGGATACTGAAAGATTAATATGGGCTAGCAATAATGTGTGTAACAACAAAGAATAATAACCGCTCGTCTTTGTAACGGTAAGAAAGTAAATGTTAAACTTTGTGTAAAGTTTATTTACATATAATCTATATTTATAAAATGCTAAATTCTTTTAATCAAGCACAAACTACTAATTCAATGAAAGAAAAAACTAATTCGTATTCAAGAATGATTTTTTAAGACTTTCTTTGGACCATTTTGTTTCAGTGAAAAATTAATAAGGTAAATAGCTAAAAACTTAAAATTAAATGAGAAAGCAAATTCTTGATAATTTTTTTACTGTTGACTTTGTTTTAAACCGCAAAAGATTTCTTATGAAATAACTTCAATTTACAAAACAAGTCAATCTTCTATATAGTATAAACTTAGTTCGTCTGAGGGTGCGGGTGGGAGCACGTTACGTACCCTTGTGCCCTCCCTGTAGATCTGTGATGGAGGGGGCATCACCTGAGCTTTTGACTGTTTTTAAATAATCGGAAAAATGAGAAACTCAATCATTTGAAATGAATTGATGAAATATAATTGATGCAGATCCCATATATTGCATTATAATTTTTTTAATTTTTTTGTCTTAATTATCTGTTCTTTTAAAATTCATTCGTTCTTATTTCCCCCTTACTTTGGCTTTTAAAATTGCTATATTTTGTATGTTTCTTTTTAAACAAACAAAATCCTAAATTATCCTATACAGTATCTTAATGTTAGCAATTCTGAGGTCGTTCTATTCTAATCGAAAATATCGAAAATTCCCACAGCTAGGTTTAGAGGATGGAGAACCGATATTTTAAACACACTTTTCTAATGAATATTTTTTGCTTGTAATTTTTTTAAAAGCACACTTCATGTAATACACAAATGAAAATAGATGTAGTTTACATGCAAATGAACTTTACAAGTCATAACCTACAGGCTCTCTACTTTACAATTTTTAAATTAGGATAGTTAGGATGTTTAAATTGACTAGTCCCCTTATGCGTCCAGCGTTGCTTCCTAACTTTAGTCTTTCAATGCTAAAGTGCGGAAGCAATGCAATTATTTGAAATGAAAAATTGATGAAACATAACTGATGCAGATCCCATAAATTGCATCAATCCATAATCACCCTACAGGCCTCAGCGTAAGGCAACGTTGAGCACTCTGTTTATAAATCGAAAAGAGCAGAAAAACTATTTCGTTTGCATAGATCAGCCTTTCTTAAAATGTGTTCCAATTTTAAAGTTTAATATCTCTTAAAAATCACTTATCAACACCAGTCAAAACATTGTCTATGTATAAAGACAGGAAAAAAAAAAAAAAAATTGAACGGTGAAATCTGTAAATTTCTTGTATTGTCAATGACATAAGTACAACATTAAGAAAAAATAAAAAGATAACAAGAAAACTGTAAATAGCTGCAAGATAAAATTTCATGCGGGCGGCAACCCCTAGCGTGCAGTGTGTAACAGCGGGAGAAACGACTCTTGCCAAAGGAGTCTGACTGCACGCCAAGTACTGCACGCCAAATCGCCAGAGAGCAATTTAATCCGCTATGCCCAGCCTCTCGTGTCCCCTATGCCGGTGCATGAACTAATATCCAGGACGTGAAGCGAGCTTGGCGCTTGGCGGTTCCATGCTCTCTGCTTTGGCGGCGGAGAAATCGGCGTCCTTCCTGACTGCATATATGCCGATTCCACGCTTAGGATGTTCTACGAGCTATTCGGGATCTTCTATTGGACGAAAATGTCACATGATCCACTTATGAATGGC
>JAWZYV010011647.1:0-224990 GCA_038373885.1 Cheiracanthium punctorium
TAGAGCGTAATGTATTTCGAATGTTTTGGGCAGTCCTGTAGATAAACTATCCAGTCGAATGGAACCAAAAGGAGAGGTGCACAACTAGATGTTACAACTATCCAAAATATGAAGTTTCGACATTCTACGCCTAATAGCTTTTGAGTTAGGCGAGTTTAATGAATTTCGGCCCATAGAGCGTAATGTATTTCGAATCTTTTGGGCGGTCCTGTACATAAACTATCCATTCGATTGCCACCGAAAGGGGAGGTGCACAACTAGATCATAGAACAATCCTAAATATCAAATCTCAACATTCTACGACCAATAGTTTTTGAGATATGCGAGTTACATACATACGTACGTACGTACATACATACGTACGTACGTACGTACAGACGGCATGGAAAAACTGGCCACAGCAGACTCGCCGCTGGTCAAAATGAGTTGCAGACGCGTTAATATGATAGTGCATGCTAGCCTACGATAGGATGCATCGAAAAAATTTTTAAAATTAAATTTAGAGGTAGTCAAAATCTGTTTTTTTGTCGAAATTTGGCCCCCAAAATTTTTCGGGATCACATTACTTCCTTATACTACGTACAAGGAAGTAAAAAAATGAAAAAATACACTTTATAACTAAATACATGTTTAGTGCCGGATATCTGATTGGGGAACCAAAGGAGCTTCGTATATCCAATATCCGGCAAAATCAGTATCTGTTACATCCCTAAAGTTTAACACAGAATATAAAACTTACCACTGAGAAATGGAAAGTAAACACCCAAAATTAGGGTATTTACCCCTGATTTTGGGTGTTCACTTGAGGTAGAAGTAAATACCTTACCTACTGGGCATTTACCCAAACCACATCTCTAGTGACAAATTCTCACCCATTATTTTCTGTAATGATAACCCTGTGGGACAAACTTCTGAGGGGAATAGATTACAAAAACAAGAATCAGATACACAATGAAAGACGAAGGAGCTGATTAATTTATGAAAACAAATACAATCAAATTTTTCCTAAAAATCTGCACAACAATTACTGATTTTACACTATTCTGTAACACGTTTTTAAAAATTACAGAAGTGCATATTCATTACTCAAAGAGTTAACTGTAACTAATCACACAGATTTCTTGTATTAGTTAAAATAAGTAATTAATGCAAGAACGAGCACTCATTAGGCGTACGAGCACTCATTAGGTATTTAAAAAATAGAATGAACATACAATATCAGAGTTGCCAACCTGGCAAAGTGAAAAATCAGGAGACTTGTTTTCCATTAAAAAACTCAATTTTAAAAGATCAGGGTTATATCAGCTGAAACTACATTTTGGAGAGAGAAAAAAGCATCTTTGGTGCTGTTTGTTGCCAGATATAGATATTTTTGGAACACAAAAAAACTCAATTTTGGGTCATGTCTTCTATTAGGTAGTCAGTAGCTTGTAAAAAATTTAGCAACATGAAAAATGTTAAGTTGGAAAGTCGAAAAATAATCATTTTTAAGAGTGATGGAAAAAGATAGAAATTTCAATGCTTTAGAACATGAAGCTGCACCTCTTTCACTATTATACATTTGTCAGTAAAGTCTGAACTTTATGATGTCAGACATGCATGCGTGGGTTCCTGGAACTAGTTTGATTGCAGGAAAGGGGAAAATGCTGAGAAGGGTTCCTTGCCACGACAAAACTTATTAAAAGATTTCAATTTTAAAAAATTGCATTATTCATGTGATAAATGATAAAAATCAGGAGAAAATGAGCAAATAATAAAAAATCAGGAGAAATGTATCGTAAATCAGGTTGGCAGGAGATCAATGAAAAATCAGGAGTCTCCTGCCTAAATCAGGAGAGTTGGCAACTCTGCAATATATTTACAAACTTGATATAATGAGTTATCATGCACATACTGTAGCATGTAGTGATTATGGTTTATATCTTAGTCCGGCACTTTCCTATAGGAAGGAATATCCTCTCTTGTAGCTTGTTCACTTGTGCAGATGTTCAGTGTAGCCACAACATCTATATTTCAGTAAACTTTCAGCATCTGACCCTATTTTACTAGCCAAAAAAGTACAAATACAGATACTGCTGCTTTCAAATGCACAGCAGAATTGTATGAGCACTCATTAGGCATTTAAAAAATCGAACAAACAAAATTAATAACAAATAAAATTTGATGCATAACCAAGTACATTAAGTTAGAACTATATAACATCTCTCTCAATAAAACCTTTGGAAATCTGTGCAGTTTATAAATAAAATATATAAACCATTTAATACATAATTAGAAAATGAAGATCTTCTAATTGCTATAGCATTCCAGGGATTATGTTTATTTATTGCTCTAATGAATGATTAAAATAATCTAATACTGCATTTGTGAAATAGATAAATATACATACAATCTTTATAAGTGTGTGCATTTATGTTTTAAAGATGAAACTGAAAAAAAAAGTTAATAAATTACAAGCGAAAATCATTATAAGAATGCTGATACTCTAAAATATATTAAGTAAACTAGCGTCAGAATCAATTAATGAAGGCACGGAGTTACCATGCACATTTATTTGTAAAATTTGCAAATTTCACATAAAAATACCCATTTATTAGGTCAGGAAATTAAAAAATGGCAATCTGGAAAATAACCTGTTAAAACAAAGCTACTCTCACTGCTTAACAAAATGGGGAGGCTCTCAATTCCTTTCATTAAGCAACATTTATGCACTAAGAATAAAAGTAAATACATAAATGTTAAAATATAACTATATAAATGTTAACACTTTGAAAATATGAAACTGTATATTTGATGCTGAAACAATCGTTCTAGGTTTAATAAAGAAAATCTTTAACTGGGTAATATTTTAACACAATACTCTCTAGATAAGGATCAGCAGAACAGAAGGTTCAAAAATATACACACATGAAACATGGCAATCTATAAGAAAACATAAAATTCTATAGTTAGAATAAAATCCTATAGAATTGCAGCTGATCATATAGACTTAATATATTTATGTTGTGAAAACAAAATATTTAATTGAATGGAAATTTTGAACAAGCACTCGCATGCAACCGCTGAACGTAAACAATCTTAAATATGTATTCAACAACATTAGACCATGGGACGCTCGCCCAATAAACACATGGAATTTAAATTCCGTTTGCCATAACTTGGGACTGCACAAATTTATAATTAAAACCTTCACTTTGGTGCAATTTATTATTAATTGCAATGTTCCCACACTTAATCTTGCACATTGTTTTAAAATAAGTCAAAAATACCTGGAACTATATTTCTGTCCTATTTGCAACTAATCTTAGAAATCACCACGAGATGGCGCATCGAATAATCTCATTAATTTTTTTTTAAATGCTGCTAACTAATAATATACTTCTTTTTATTTCATACTATGTCAAAAAAAAAAAAAAGCATTAATCTGCCAATAAATACAGTTCGTATTTTCATTTCGGTTTTATTTCATCACCAATAAATGGCCATTGTAACCTTCCGCTGTTTGTTTACATTTCGACCGGCGGTTGAGCAGACGAACGTAAACAGACATCTTACGAAGTCCTACGTCCTACGTTTTAATTTTGAAATTTTTCAATTTTTTTTTTTTTTTTTTTAGAATATTGATCTTGAAATATACATATTAATATTTTTATATTTTCACTAGTATAAATTTTTTTAGGAAGTTGAAAAAATTAATAATATTTAATTTACTTACAAAAATATTACTAGATTTATTAAGGATTCATATCTGAATCTAAGTGACAAATATTTTGATTAGTACTAGTTGCCCAACAGGGATTCTACGGCATACCGAATATTTAATTAGTAATTTTTTTATTTTACATGCACTTCTTCATTTTTCATATTTATTTGCATTAAAAAAAAATAAAAATAAACTTTTCTAAAGATTTTTAAACTATGAATTAAATTCAAACACCTAAAAATAAATTTTACACTCTAGGTAGAGTTTTTTTTCAAATAATTGTTGCACATAATGTTTTAGTTACTTATAAAAATCATATGCTGTATTTATATATTTTTCTTTATTAAATCATATTCGTCCTGTCTTGTTGGAAGTACTCCACCACAAGTTCAGTATAGGCAGATGGTATGTACATAAAAAAAAACTACTTTTTTTTCCCCACAACTTTGCTTCTACAAAAATATATATAATGTACACTTTCAACCAGCTATTTTCTTCATTTAAATTAATCTTCATAGCATTTATTTTCAATAGAAAATGACAGAAGGTAAACACCTGACATTTTACCCCACATATCAGGAAAACAATAACACTCTAGGAACAAATAATATGGGACAGAAAGCACATTTCAGCAAATGTGTTTTATTTACATTAATAACGAACACCAATGTCAGAGAAATATGAAATGTAAATTGGAAAAAGTAATTTAAATAAAAAAATACTACTACATAAGCAATACTAGCTACAAGTTGTCATAAATCAATAAAAATACTACACTAGGGGCATACCTAAAAGTATAATAGTACTTTTTTTTTCTATTTCTAATGGCACAGATAAAAAGCCAAATACAGCAAAGAATAGATATGAAAAAATACAGAGAACAGCTGTATCAAATAGTCTATGTATCCAGAAGACCCCTAGCCTCCCATATATGTCCACAAGAGAACGTTTGGATAAAGCTTGGCAGTGAGCGAGGTGGTAACCCGTCCGAGATCAGAGACTGCAGACATAGCACTTTAAAGGGCATATTTTTTCAATTAAAATGCTATACTACAAACTCTAAATCGATACATATAGTTCATCGATATAAAGAGTAATATTAGTATACGAAAAAGTATTACTTACATTAGGGAATGCATCCCGCTTTCGGGATTACAATATCATGGCTATAATTTTCATATTTATGTAAGGTATTGTTTTAGTTATGAATTAAGATAAAGTATTAAACCTGACTGTGCTTATAAACTTACTTTTTCCCACTTTTCTCTATTAAAATTAAGTTTTATTTGAATGAAATGTCAATCCCGCGGGATCCCGCTATCTCGTGCGGGATTGACATTTTATTCAAATAAAAATTAATTTTAATAGAGAAAAGTACGAAAAGTAAAAGTTTATAAGCACTATCAGGATTAATACTTTATCTTAATTCATAATTAAAACAATACCTTACATAAATATGAAACTTATAGCCATGACATTCTAATCCCGCAAAAGCGGGATTGCATTCCGTAACTTACATAAGTTTATTCTGAACATTCGCAGTTTTAACAGTTACTCTCATAAGAGCAAAACTAAACATGCTGAATTATTCAACTTGCAAGTACATTTCTTTGACATACATGCAGTTTTAAGGCATGCACATGAGATGTGTTTCAGTAAGAAATCTGCTGCAATAGGCAAGTTACCCCACTGAACAGAAATGCAGTCATTTATAATCCATCCATGTTCAGGTGGGCTTGGAGCATTAATACAATTTTCCAAACACCTACGATAAATATTACATTGATAATTACATTGTTTCAGCCCATTTTTCGAAGTTCTAATCGTCCTTGAAACCTTTTAAAGCGTTTAAATGCTCAGATATTTCTTTTTCTTTGCCATCAAGAAACAACCCCCACTGTCTTAATTTTTCAAAGCTTTTGTCCGATAAAAGAATTAGATCATCATTTATATCTTCGAAAAGATGAATGCAGCAAAATGGGGCGGCAGTAGCACCCATTTCAAACGTTACTATTATAACGTAAGAACGATGGGATGTCAACAAACGAATGTACACAAACAAACGGCGGAGTGATACGCAGAAAGAAATGCGGTATAAATAAAATAAAGATGTGTAATTTTACTATATTTACCTAGTATTAATTATTTTAATGACATGAAATGAATTAAAAACTAGCATTTTGAGTTTACAATGTTATTTATTTAATTTAGTAAAAAAATTTGCACACGCCATCTGGTGGCTATTCCATGTATGGCTGCAAACAAGACAAAAATATAGTTCGCGATAGAGTTGTTATTTTATATAAAACGTGCACCTTTAAGCATGGGAACATTAAGATTTAAGATAAAATTTAACATTTAGAATAGTTTAATCATGCGTTTGCGTAGTCCCAAAGCATGGTAAACGAACTTGAAGAATATTAATGTTCGTCCCATAGTCTACATATAAAGAACATGGTTGTGGTGCGATTCACGTTTTTAACACCACTATATATTAAAATACTGATGTACAGGATTATTAAAAAACGTAATGAACATCTTAAAGTTAAAACAGCTTGAACAATAGGAAATTCTTTTGTAAATGCATTTAAAAACATTAACATATACAGTGAAAACTCCTGTAACTAAGGGACATTACCAAGGTGTTGTTTATCAAATCAACAGTACATAAAACTTATGCAAACACAGTGTGATAGGAAATTCTTTTGTAATAGGAAATAGGAAATTCTTTTGTAAATGCATTTACAAACATTAACATATACAGTGAAACCTCCTGTTAGTAAGGGACATTACCAAGGTGCTGTTTATCAAATCAACAGTACATAAAACTTATGCAAACACAGTGTGATAAAATTATATTTCACGCACGTTCTAGAAGCTGTTTTTCAAAAGATCGGAACTTAACTGATTTAACATCTTTTAAATGAATTAGATAGCTGTTAGAAAGTGCTAAATACAACAATTATATTTCACGCACGTTCTAGAAGCTGTTTTTCAAAAGATCGGAACTTAACTGATTTAACATCTTTTAAATGCTGTTAGAAAGTGCTAAATACAACAATCATGAAACTGGTATTTTCGATAATCTAACATCAGAGTTTTTACCTTTTTAACACAATCGGATATTAAATACGTAATGACTAACAAGATAATAGGAAGCATACATATTTCTTTTAATTTTAACTCAGTTGAGTCAACTAGTTTTTAACAAGGAGGTTTGTTCACACGAAACATTAATTGCGTTTAGAACATTATGTACGTTACATTAGCTACGAAACTTTTTAACTTGTAAAAGAATGACAAAATAAATCTTTTACATACTTCTCGGAATGAAATCACTTTCTTTAAAATGCTTTCCACAAACAACCATCCGATTGGATACAGGTTTACCAATTCTCAGCACATTTATCCACTGTTTTCTACGTTTCCTCGTGGTTGCTTCAGATGCTTTGTCATCACATTTTCTAACAGCTGGAAATTTATGAAAACTGGGTGGAGGTACACCATTTCCTTTTGAATTGCATTGAGGAACACAACAATTCACCTTATTCACCATCGTGATAAATTTCACAAAATAAAATCTCCAAAAAAATACCTCAGAAAATTTCAATCCTCACTACACGTTTGCAATGGGAAAGAATGAAAACTTACTTGAACCCCCGTAATAAAGGAGTTAGCAGTTAGACCGCTAGATGGCGTATTCAAGTTCTGAGATCAGCTCCCCGTTAAAATCAAAACAAACTCGCTAGCTGCTAGCAGACAGGGTACAGCAGGGCAAATTCTGCGTTACGTCATATTAATAAACCCCATTGCTAGAAGACCTCTGATTGGTCTACATTCGATATAATCGATATCGTCTCTAAAAGTTGTTTTGGAGAAAGTGATCGGGGTATTTTCTGACGTCAGAGATAATGATCATCATTTTCTTCGAGCTTGCATACGAGATAGTGATGCCATCATTATTTTTTAGAAAATGATCGTATCATTATCACTTCATTAGTTGAGTTGTCTGCATATGGGGGATAAATATTCAAAGTCTTCTTGAACTGAAGTGAATTATTTAATAATATCTTTCTTATCAGCCAAAAGAGATAGCAAGCCAAATCGAGCAACCCACTAAAATCTAGTAACCCAGGACAAATCGTTTCAAGTGTGTGAACACAACTGGCGCAAGGGAAAGACCCAACTGGCGCGAGCGTCGTCAAACCGGCGCGAACGACGCAAGTGCGAAAAGCATACGAGTTGTATGGTGGGTAAAGCACCGTACTCCGGTTTCAACTCCCTCCGGTTCAACTCCCGGCGGTCGGGGTTCGATCGGCGACTGCGCGTCCCTTTATAGGGTGCGACGTTGATCCACCTACTACAAAGCCTGCAAGATATATTTTCTTTTTATTACGAAGAAATACAATCAAAGTTTCCAAAATTAATCACTAGATGGGGGACATTTGGGATATAAAAATAAAAACGAGATTGTGTGTGTGAGGCCATTGTTATTTAAAACTAAATAAACGAATTGTATTTACCATTTTTTAAAACTAAATAAAACGAGATTGTGTGTGTGAGGCCATTCTTATTTAAAACTAAATATTCCAAAATCTGCAAAATTATTTACTATATAATATATCAAAAAAATAATTAACTTATGTAGAAATTACTTAATACATAATTTTAATTAACAAGCAATTGGTAATTCCAAGATCATCAGAAAGAATAAATAGTTGAAGAATTTTTTTTATAATACAAAAGGAAAAATAAACACAAGTTCAAAGCTAATCCTAAATATTTCAAAATTTCTTATTATTATGAGAAATACAAAGTTTCCAAAAGTAATCACTAGATGGCGACACCATTCATTTCCTGAGCGGATGGAATTTTGAACCCCGTATGAAGTCTACGAGCATGCGCATTGAATGGTGCCGAAGTAGCCCCATCGGGGGCTAGACGCTTGTATGGCACACTGGGACTGGGATAAAGATAAATACAGGCTGTCCAAAAAGCTACGTTTTTGCGTACGAGTAAAATTGTGCTTCTTCGCCGAACCACGGACTAAGAGGGTTCAGGACAATCATCCAAGCATTGCGAAAGAACTAAATGAAATTTGCCAAAAAGGTGGCGCTAGGAGTCGTACTCATTAATTTTTGGCGCATGCGTCGTCTGCTAGTAGCTGAAACGTAAACAAATATCAACGGAAGCACCCCGCGGGAGATACTTACGCCGTGTGTCGTCAGAGGGCGCCCGTGCCGTTAATTATTAAAAGGGGGTCGCATATTTTCCTTTCAGAGGATGACGCAGTTTCGCCCGTCTTCCGCTTCCCGATGACCCTCCTAAAGCCTCTTAGTCCGTGGCCGAACTGTCGCTTTTACCCAACTGTATTACTGTTGCCAACTCTGCCGGAGAAAAAAATTTTCGTAAACTGGTAATACGGAAGTATTTTGTAAATTGGAAATGAATGCCCAATTTCTCAAAGAGCATTAGCAGATAAGCATATTTCAGCAGCATAAGCACGTAAACGCCGAAAAAATTTTATTTTTTTTCTCAGCTTGAAAATATTGTTAGCCATAGAGCATTTCGACGGGCCCCTCCTCTCTGCGACCGGTCGTCGTCTTGCTTGACAGCTTGGGGTTCTCAACATTAAAAAAAAGTATTAAATTCAATTTTTTGGATGATTGTAACGGATGGATTTGTTAATCAGACCTTCGACTTTTGTGCCCCAGGTGGCGTTTAATATTTTAAAAAGCTTAACATAGAATATTTTAATGATATTTCAAGCGACTTTTTCCGCTGGTACTGCGTTCGGAAAAACAACTCTGGCCGCGTTCAGACTGCCACTTTTGAGTAACTCGAGTTACTCGGGAAAAACCCAAGCCGTTCACGATGCCCGATTTGAGCTTTTCGGGGAGATAAACAAAGCGTTCAGACTGCCAAGTTGAGTAGCTCGAGTTTTTCCCAACTCCCAAAGGATTTTCCTTGGGAAGTTGGGGAGATAGATCACGTGAGCTTTGTTTATTGTTATTGTTCGCTCCCATTGGCTCCACAGGTTAGTAAATACGTGCCGCCCCTTTTTTTCCTATTATATACCTAAACCGTTCACGATGTCAATCTCCCCGAGTAAAACTCGAGCTATTCGTGTTTTACTCGAGTTTTACCCAAAAGTGGCAGTCTGAACACGCCCATTATGTACACAATTTTTGTTTTAAGATTCGGAGGTTATTCGGATTACTGTTTGTTTACAAATATCATTGCTGTGCATGCGAAATTTTCTTACGTTGTGAGATTTATGCAAGAATAAAGTTTTGTTTTTGAATTATTATTCATTATATATTCTGCATGCCCTAGAAAACATCAAATTCCATTAATATTTATATTAAAGAAGTGTTTATTTAAATTCCTATTACGATATATTCAGATTGTTTTTTTTTCTTTTATAAAAAATAAATGTACTGCTTGTTATTATTTATCATAGTGTTCTTTTAAATATGTAAATGCCTGTAAAATAAGACTAGTTATCCTATTAATAAAAAAGTGTACCATATGCATCGCATAACATATTTGTACATGTAATTAATCTAATATGTATGAATATGAATTTAAAAAATAATCCAATAAATCAACTAAATTAAAGACGTAGACCAATTAATGTAATCTTTACTTTTGCATAATTATTTAAATTGACAGTAAACATGACTGCAAAATGTAAATTTATAATTCCATAAAGCTTCTGCCTTTTTATTATAAGATGGAAAACATTTCTGTTTTGCAATGTTAGCTCATAAAACTGTACTAAACAATTCTACAATTACATTTTTTAATTTTGTTTCAAGTTAGAATCAGAACAGAAATCAAAAGCTGGAACTCTGACCCTGTATTTCTTTTTTCTGGGTGAATTTTTACATATTAGGCAAAACCCAGCAAAGCTCATGAATACTTTGCTCCGAAGCCCAACACTAGTATACATTAATTCATAAATTTTCCCTTTTTTAAGCACAAACTGATTTTAGCAGACAAGACAAATCATATTCGCTTCACCTCGACCAGATTTGAGAGTCCTGAGACCACCAGAATTTGGGTGTTTTCTGTATAATGTTTATATTTCTTCCTGCTAATTTCTGACTATTTAATTTTATATCACTGTTCTGTGAAATAATTATTATATGGGGAAAATCTTTAAATTATCGTTATTTTAATTAAATGTGCTACCAACCCCATATTGCAGGGGTTTGCAGTTTGCTACTGAGTACTAACATAAGAATATTAACGGTCTGGCACCTTTTTTTGCTAGAAAATTGCCGCTAGCCCTTGAGCAATTAAATGTTTTCTCATTGAAAAATTTCTTTCATTAATTTCCAAAAAGTTACACTTTTTGTATATAACCTGCATACAAAAATATCCCCAATCGGTAAAATGTGCTCCATATTCTAATGAGGTGATGTACAAAATTTGAGAATTATATCCTGAAAAGTGTCAAAGGTATGAAGATAATGAGTACTGACCTAAACCAATTTTCAGTAGCTCTTCAAAGGAAAAAAATCACATTTTAAGGGTCATACAGATATTATGAAAGAATATTTTACATTCAAATTCGGTAAAATCATACAAGCCGGTGCCCACCCCATGTAAACATGGCGACAGTCGCTGGAGCTTGGCGACCGCCAAGCTCCAGCGACTGTCGCCATGTTTACTAGTCATTCTAGGCAACCAGTGGTCCGTTTTTAACTAAAAAAACCCCAGTGGATTCAGCAACCTAGTTGTACAGCTATCTAAACTAGGCAACCAGTGGTCTGTTTTTAACTAAAAAAACCTCAGTGGATTCAGCAACCTAGTTGTACAGCTATCTAAACTAGGCAACCAGTGGTCCGTTTTTAACTAAAAAAACCTCAGTGGATTCAGCAACCTAGCTGTACAGCTATCTAAACTAGGCAACCAGTGGCCCGTTTTTAACTAAAAAAACCTCAGTGGATTCAGCAACCTAGCTGTACAGCTATCTAAACTAGGCAACCAGTGGCCCGTTTTAAACTAAAAAAACCTCAGTGGATTCAGCAACCTAGTTGTACAGCTATGTAAACTACACAACCAGTGGACCGTTTTTAACTAAAAAAAAACAACAACAGTGAACTAAGCAACCTAGTTGTACAGCTAATGTAAACTGGGCAAACACTGGCCCGTTTTCAACTCAAAAAAACATCGGCGGATTAAACAACCTAGTTGTACACCTCTTATAAAGTCAGTATGATTAGAATAGCACGTAAATAGCACTTACGAAAACATAAACACTTCAAATATCAATTTAAAATTCACATTAAAAACCTTAAACATCGAAAGATTCGTTAAAAAAGAACACTTACCTCTATTTTTTTGGTAAATAACCGCTCAGAAATGTCCCCAACACCCACCGGCTTATAACGTACTATATTTCTAACAAACACCCACAAATTCTTTTCTTATATTAACATAACACATTTCATTCCCTTCCATCAATAACACAAACAATTTCAAATTCCCAAACCTGACGAAACACGTATTCTTTATGGTTGCCAGTCACAACTACCACCGGCAGTTGGCGGTGCATCGCTCACTCTCGCGTCAGATTGTTCGCCAATGATTTGTAAACAAAACATTGACATGTAAACAAGGCACCGTATACGGAATATAGTCCTCAAATTCAAGTATAGACCCCAGTCACCTTTGTTTATAGATATCCCTTAAGACGTTATATGATGAAAGGCTGAAATTTTGTACATTACCTCATTTGTGCATGGGGTACATTTTATTTTCTAGGATTTTTATTGTAAGGTAGTTCTAAGAAATTTTAAAAAGTGTAACTCTGTGAAAATTAACAAGAGGAATTTTCTCTTAACATAGTCTTTTTTTTTTAACCTTATTTTAAACATTTATTCAATTCACACTGCCTAATTATCTTTAATAGATAATGAATTAAAGCATGTTATCACTTTCTGGGGGCACTGTACGTGTGTGTGTGTCTATACAATTTATAAACACTAATATTTTTACTTCCTTGTATGACGTTCAAAGAAATAATGTGATCGCAAAAAGCATTTAAAGAACGTGAAAATAATTTAATTGTGTTGGATGAGCTAAAATATTCTGATTAAATTAAAATATCCCAATTAAACTGATATGAGCAACCGTAACAATTCATCAAATATTATACAGAAATATACAACATTATAATATGTAATATTTAATAATTATCACATGCTAGATTTGAGTAATTTAATTTTTGCCTTTTTTTTTTCATTTTCTTCCTGGTTTTATGCCCTTCCAAACCAGCATACCCCTGCCAAAGGTAAAAATCAAAATGAAACTTTTTTTAAAGTAGAGAAATGTCACTGAATCAAATATTTCAAAAGTTGTCTTCAAATTATTCCGAAAAAAGCTTCAACAAAAAATATTGGGTATTAAATAAAATTTCTCGAATAATGCCACATACAGTTGAGCTCGATTTTAATGTCATTGAAAGGAAAGGAACACATCATTTAAGACGCGGTGACGTTGTAAACGAGCATCTGCATTTTAGATATTTTCAGATTGAACGTATAGAATATCTTAGCGTTATAAGAGAGCCATCCTTATAACAAAGTTCAACTGCATTTGTGCATCCCCTCTCCGTTAAACTAATATCCTAGATGCACAACTGAAGTTGGGGGCCGGTCTGGTGGAATCGCCCGGGCCGTTTCAGCGGTCCAGTCCGGCCCTGGTTCGCGGAAACGAGAGAACGAAAGTAAACAAACGGCTTACCAAAGAATTACATTTTTTGATACCAATCCCTAGTTTGGAATTAAGAAAGATTAAATTCGCCTAACAGCGTAAGAAATTCATCCTGTGTTTGGCACTTCGGCAAAATGCCAGTTGTTTACTCTTCGCCAGTTTGCACGTGCAATTGTTTAGTTTCGTTCTCTCGACTTGGCGAACATAGTTCCTTTTAATGATTTGAGTCCATAGGCTGTAATGTATAAGAATTATTTTTTGCAATCCCGTGAACAAACTCCACACACACAAAAATCTATTCAGGTCATGCTATCGTGATCTATAATATACATACCCAATTTGTGCTCAATCGAATACGTACCTTTCAGACGCTAACGCACTTTCGAAATTTTCAGTCCATTGGCTCTAATGTAAAAGAAATCTTTTTCTTAGCCTTGTAAAAAAGACTATGAGTCCTATAGATACCAAAATCGATACCGGTCTTGCGACGATGATCTATAACATATACACGAAATTTGAGCTCAATCGAATGTACCGTTTAAACGCTACCGCACTTTCAAGAATTTCTTCCCATATGCCATAATGTAAAAGAAATTTTTGTCGTAGCCCTGTAAAAAAACTGTAAGTGCTATACACACCAAAATCAATAACGGTTTTGTGACAATGGTTTATGAGAAATATACCAAATTTGAGCTCAATCGAATGCATTTTAGGAGCTATCTTGTTTACTCACATACATATATACATCTCGTAAAAATAGCAAAAATGTATTCAGAAGACCTCAAAATGTGTCAATACACCAAAATCTCATAGTCGAATTTTTTGTATGATTACGATATTTTCGGTATTTACGTATTATCCCGGCGATCCGCCAAGACGAGCGATTTTTTTTTGCCAAGAGAAATGCCGGGTATATGAAATAATGGTTTTGAATATGATTGGCAACAGTTTGGCAACTCATTTGACGGAAAAGTAATTTGGCGGGAATGACCGCTGGGAAAATACGTAAGTACCATATTTTTCTTACATGGTACATGCTCGGAAAGTAAAAATGAAGAATTGTTGAAATTTCTATATTATTTATCTTAATTTGCCTTTTTAAAAGAGCCTCCCGCTCCTTTAAGAGCATTGTATAATCAGATTTCGGAAGCACATTAAGGGCAAGGTTGCCAATTCAGCTACTTTGTGGATAGATCTGTCTACTTTTTGCGGCTAAATCAGCCAATTTAGACACTTTGTGCAGGGCCGGCCCTAACAGTTTTGCCGCCTCGGACAAAAATACAAAATGCCGCCCGCCACAGTAAAATTACTATTAAAAGAAATAAATTGTTCACAGATATTGTTTTCATGCATATAAAACTGGAATAGCTCTTTAAACATAACGCAGCATAAGAAAAACCATATTTATTAAAAAACACCATTAAGCTAAAAACCAAAAGAAAGACAGAAAAATAAAGAGCTTATTTTTCTGACTTTTAATTCCGCAAAATTCCTGACTTTTTCTCTTAAATCAATTTTTCAACTAATTCATGTTCGATAGCCAATGTAGTTAAATTATTTAACCTATCTGGAAGAGTTGTAGAACATAAGAAATTTTTTATTAACTTTAATTTTGAGAAACTCTTCTCTGCACTTGACACAATTATCGGCAAAAAAAGAGAAATTCTCGACTCGAAGCAATACAAATGTACTTATTAAATTAAATCTGCACTCTAAGTTATTAATCGCTTTGTTTGCTGTAAAAAAATAAAACAATCTTAAATTTTAATTTAGGATCTTACACCCGATCATCTCGTGATTCGCAATCAAAATTAATTTGTTACGTGGCTGCTTAAACTCAGTGTTATTCAGAATAGTATCTCGTCGGTCAGTTCTCTTACATAACAGAACATTTCATTTAAAATCACACCCAATCGAAGATTCTTTCAAAAAATCTTTACAGTTTCTTAAGAGTTCTAGAGCAGGTGGTAAATCGTTGTATTTTGACTGCAATACCTTTCTTAAAATTCACGCAATTGAAGATTTTGTACCCTATAAAAATAGAGCATAGGAACATGAACTGTTTGAGAGAGTTAAATAATCCTAGCGTCATTGGAATTAGATTTCTCAATACCTTTATACCTTACCAAGAATGCGATCTGTTCTTTTTTTTTTTTTTCCCATCAGGAATGCAATCTAGAAATATGGGATGGTATTTGGCTTGTTGAATTTCATTAACAAACTGTAATTTGAATCCAACTGGAAATCTTCTGAAAAATCTATGCAAAATGTGTAAATACTTGTTTGCACATCACAAACAAACAACTGAACAAGGGCGTAGCCAGGATTTTCATTTGGAGGGGGGGGGGGGGCAAGACAAAGAGACCATGGAGTCCAACTGCTCCTCCCCCCGGTTTGTCATAATCAGACCCTATGTCTAGCTCATTTTAGGGGGGCAGCTGCCCCCAGCTGGCTACGCCCATACAACTGAAGCGAATGAAATGAAATTTATAGCAACACCAAAAGTGGCAACTTGATTTAAACTGCAGTTGCTAAAATATTTCTAACTTGTTTAAAAGTTTTAAGATTTAAAACTGTTGTTTGAAAACTGTGTGTAAATGTATGTTCGCCCATTCTTAAAAAATGGCTCAATGGAATAGAATGAAATTTGGAATTATATTGAATGGTAAGTTAATTGAAACAATAGATGCCAAAATTGTTTTAAATAATTCATAGACTTTGAGATTTTGTAAAAATCGCTTTAAAGGTTTGTTCTGGCATCCATCAAAAACAGATTAAGAGAACAGAATGAAATTAGGCCATATGATGAGTAACAAAGCATCATCGGAATTTTTAAAAGATTTAAATAAATTGAAAGGGTTTGCAAAAGTTGCATCTTATTTTTTCTTATCTTTTCTAGGGAGCGGGGAGAGAGAGGGAGGGCGTCACTTTAAGGCGTCTGGAGGTAATACAATAGGTGGCTGGTTTCATTATAATGGAATTAATGTTCGGCTTAATAATTTAAAAAAAGAAATCGACGTAATTTTTTTATTATTTTTTTAATTTTGAGAAAATTGTGCAAAAATTTTGCAGGCATAATATTAAAATTACTAAAGTTAATAGAACAAAAATCAGTTATTATCGATGAGATTGAGTTAAATAACATTGATATATATATATATCTTATTTTGAGAAAATTTTGTATGACAACTTCGTGAAAACAACTACTGGTCAGACAAAAGGGAATGAAATGAAATTTTGTTAAATAGTAGGCAGTTAGTAAATTAAAATTTCAGGTTTTTAATTTTCTACAAATGTGAATTATTTTTAAGGTATGACGTAAACTTTGATTAAGTTTACGTGCGCGTGTTCGTAAGATTTTCGCGCATCAAGTAAAATCATCAAAATATAATTCAATCGGACGATGCAGTGTTAAATATCGGCTACTTGCTATCACAAAGAATTTTCCAGATATTCTCTTTTCAGTTTAATATTTATTACTAGCATCTTTTTTTGCAACTTTAAATAACTTCTTGATGTAGGAAGCTCATCCACTAAAAGAAAACATTAATTTTGAATGTAAAGCATTTTCTCTATTGACAGTTTGTCTCAGTAATTTGTTACTCTCTAACCTGTAATCTTTGAACAATACACAAGAGTTATAACTTATCTTTCTATATTTCTGCAGTATGTTAATTCAATTTTTTATACTACTACAATGCAAACGAAATTTCGCGCGGTTAGTAAAAACCTATCAATGACGGATGGGTACATCAGCCAGTAAAGTTATATAGAATGATATTCTTCAGAATATTTTATAACAATTCTTTTACTATTACGAAATGTATTTTTCAGATTCGAGCCAAAATGCCGCCCCTAAAATTTGCCGCCCTGGACAGGGGTCCGGTTTGTCCGGCCCTAGGGCCGCCCCTGCTTTGTGGTTAGATCTTGGCAAACTGGCAATACCGAAGTATTTTGTAAGTGGGAAATGAAAGTCCAATTGACTCAAAAAGCACCAGCAGACAAGCCCTTTTCAGCAGTACAAGCTTTTAAAAGTAAACGCTAAAGAAACGCCGAGAGAGCTGAGAGAAGAAAAAAAGGCGCCAAAACACAGCTTTTTTTTTCTCGGCTTGAAAACATTGGCTGCATTCGTAAACGATAAACTCGTTGCACGAGTGCAACTCGTTTGGCGTTTACGAAGGCGGCCATTGTTATTCATTCCTGGATACTTTTAGCTTTGATTTTAGGCATAATTTGGCATATTAATGTAAATGAATACAAAGAACCCATTATTTCATTATTTGACTAACAAAGAACCAATAATTATATTAATTATTAAGTAATTTAATGCAATGTAATTAGTGTTGACTCTAGATTAATTTGGCAGGGCGCAGCGCCCGGCGGCCTTTTTGTTATCTTTTTAGCGCCCGGCGGCCTTTTTGTTATCTTTTTAGCGCCCGGCGGCCCTTTTGTCGTCTTTTTAGCGCCGGGCGGCCCTATTTCTCTTCTTTATGCGCCCTCCTGCTTTTACATTTTTATTATTATTAGTAAACAACCAGCACTTTTTATTTCCTACATACCATTTGCGGCCCATCACGATAATACGTTAATTAAAACGGTTTTACGATTGAGTACAATAATCCCATCATAAAAATAGGTTCGACTGAAAACGGCCCTTTCACAAAAACCGTCTATGAAATCCGATCTTTCCCACAAATGTAATTTATTAAAATGCTTTTTTCAAATATTCTACTCTTTCAGATCGAAATACTCCTACTGCCCTTTTCTTTGTTTTCTTTTGCGCGAGCCGTAACCCGAAAAGGCCCCTCTTGTATGTTTTGTTTTTGCTGACTCAAGCGAGAAGCCCGATCGGCATTTCACTTAGGAGTTGGGGGAAGAAAATACGGTTGGGAAATTCAAAATTTTCTCAAGTTATCTAAAAATTTCTGATTCCATCTGTCAATCTTCAAATATCGGTGGCTACGTTTGATAAATATGTAGTTGCGAATTATCAAACGATCATTATACCAGAGTTCGTCGCCAGCTGTATATAATTATTGCTCTTCTCGATGTCTTTAATCGTTTCGCAACACTAGCAAGTCCTCCCCCCCCCCCTAAACGATTTGCTCTTTTTAATCGGCTTTCTTAGTACATATTCGTAATGTATAACAGTTATTTACTAATCATATATAATTACAGATGATACAGAAAGAATGCCTTAGCAAAACGACGTTTTGTGATTCGAAAATTCGCGGGATTTGCTTGTTTGTTATGGCAAGCCTAGGCAAGGGATATCTTCTAAGGGGGGGGGTGCCTTGGTTGGGTGACTTTTTAAGGAGTTCTAATGTGTATTGACGCGTACATCTGGATGAAACCGACCAAAACTCCAGACCGACAGTCGCGCGGGCGGGGCCCGCCGAACGTGGGAACTTCAACACTTCAGCCGTGTACCATGTTCAGTGGCTTTATCTACTCAAATCCATCTGAAAATCGAGGGATTTGCGACGTTTTGGGAATACAGCAATTGAAACACATTATGCTTTTGCCAAAATCAGAGCATAATAATGATCTTTTGCTTTAGCAATGTAGTGCAAGGGTTATTGGCGCCCGGTGCGGTCTTTCAGTTTGCCGCCCCATTCTTTCTAAGTTTCAGCATTCTGCCCCCATTTCGGCCCTTTAGTTTTCCACTTTATTATTTCTAAGTGTCCTGCCGGCCACCATGTTTGTTTTTTTTGCCGCCGGGGCGGACCTCCCCCCCCCCCCACTTATTACGCCACAGTTTTATTACATAAAAGTGGAGTAAATGCAGAATTTAGTAAATCAGACTATTGACAAGATTTGGTATTCTAAATATTCATTCTATACACCTTCCGATTTTAAAATTCTCAACATTTTAATGAATGAAGAAAGGGAAAAAAAAATAATAATAAAAGCAAAAGAAAGCTAGTTCTGTAAAAGGATGTCTTCAGAAAACAAATTGTGTCATAAGTTAACAGCTAGGTTATTCATAAAACAAACTGTCATCAATTTAAGCTTATTTTCAGTTCAAAAAAAAAAAAAAGAAAAAGAATTCTGCAAGGTTTATTAATAGATAATTTGTTTAAGTACTTTCGGCACCAGGATGTTGATTATTTTAATTATATTAAGCTGATTAAAAACATTTGATAGTTAAAATAAATATTGATTAGTACTATTTTTATTTTAAAAAGATTAAAGCACGGTTTAAGAAAGAAAATTTAGTGTTTTTAAAGAGACCTTTTTAAGTATGTTACAAGAAATTAAAAATAAAGCTTTATGAAAAATAAATTATTGAAAATATTTTAAACTTTATTTCATACATACCTTTGGACAATTCTGTGAGTTAAAAAAAAATATTAATTTTATACCTGCTAAAAAACTTACATGTAGCAATTATTTTTATTTATTTTAAAGAAATAGTACTTTTTAAAAAACTTATATTCACTTTTCATGAATGAGCAAGCATTAAATTAGAAGTGAAAAAGGAATAACAAATATATTTCAGTGATTTGATTTGATATGGTGTTGTACATTCCAACAATAGGATGTATTACAAAATTTGCATGACTATGTCATTTTTTCCAGCAATCTTCTGTGTTCTGAATTAAATTTCCCCAATTTCTGTAGTTATCAATTGATGGATGAGTTAAATTGTTTGATGCAATTTTAATAATGTCTAATAGCAATAAGGGTAACTTTGAAAATCTTTACTTGGTACTCCATTCAATAATTATTGCAAACAAAAGAATTTAAATAAAATTCTGATTTATATAATTTAATTTTATACATCCTGCATTGCAGAAATTTTATTACTTTTATTACATGCTAAACGCATCTACCCTAATCCACTTACACTCAGTAGCGGATCCAGAAATTTTTTTTGGGAGGGGCTAAATTTTTAAAAAAGCTTATTTCACCCAATTAAAATGTACTTTAAATCAAAATTTTAGTCTAAACCAATGTATTAGGCTTTTGGGAGGGGCTAAGTAATAAAATATGATCATTTTAGCTATTTAAAGTGTATAATAAAGCAGAATGTTGCCCTTGAGCAATCTCTTTTGGGGGGGGCCGAAGCCCCCTAGCCCCTCCCCTGGATCCGCTACTGCTTACACTGACAGTCCTTTTCTGTTTAAAAGTTTGTACCAATCTAGGTGAAATATCATATATGAATGAGATTCAGTAATTGTGGTCCAGTAGTGATAGTGTGATAAAATGGAGGAACAAAAATTAACAGTCCCTCTGCCCTCCCCTACTGCCTAACAAATCATGTCTGCCTAAAAATTTCTGAAATCTTCTTCAATAAATGTACTATTCTTATAAATAATAAACATGTATGTCACGTAATTTTGAGAAAAAAAATTAAGCAGAAAATTCAACATTACTTATATTAAAACTTCTTTATGCTAGAAGTTTTTTTTAAAATCAAAACTTCTAGTTATGTAGATTTAATTCACATATTTATGTCATGTTTAGACCAAAATATTATCAACAAATTATTTTTCCTATTTCGCTTACACTTACTTCTACTGGATATTTTCTCCAAAAGAAGGGGGGGGGGAAACTAAGACAAATTGGAAAAAATCTTACTATGCATTGTAAGTCAGAACACATATTACAACTCTACATGTTAAAGTTTCGGGGATCAGATTGTTTCAAACCAGTTTCTATATGTTATCTACGAATGTAGGAAAAAACGCGAACGGAAAAAACGCGAACGGTAAAAACGCAAACGGAAAAAACGCCAAACGGAAAAAACGCGAACGGTAAAAACGCGAACGGAAAAAACGCCAAACGGAAAAAACGCGAACCAGAAAAAAAGAATATCCCCCCCCCCTCAGAATAATAATTTTTATTTAAATATTGACATGAACTTATTTTGTTTTGTAGTAAATACGATAATGGTATTTAATCAAATATTGGACTGCCTCAAAATTCTTTTATTTTTGAAGTAAAGGAGCCACATTTTATATTTTGAGAGCATAAATCTTCATATTAATCAGGGAAATTTACAACATTAAATAAAAAGGAATTAATTGCTTTTAGCTAGTCAAGCTACTTGTCAAGGTCATGAAAGCCGTGTCCCTTCCGAGAAAGAAATAGGGGAGATTCCCCGGACAATGGGGACCGGGGACTATGGGAGATAGCGTACCGGAAAACGCCTAAGGCAAGATGAACAGGTTTTTTTTTAGGTTGAGGTTCGTAACTGCACAGATTTTACATTAAGAATGTTATATCCAGAAAAACATTTAAAAGCTGTGCGGTCATGGGCGCACCCACGGAGGGGGCTATGGGGGCTAAAGCCCCCCCCCTAAACCTGGAGTGTTAGATGTGAAAAACTTTGAAAATTGTCACTAACGAATTATAATATTTTACCTTAAAAAATTGTCTTCAAATTATTTCTAATTTTTTGTGTGTGGGGGGGATTCATTAAAAGTGGGGGAATGTTGGTTTTTAAATAAATACTTACAGTTAGTGCATAAATTACCAACTTTTAAAGTTAGAACTGGTAAGATTAGATATTGGTTGAAAAAAAGACTATGAAAAGATTGGGCTTGTGTTCTATGGGCAAGTGGTAACGAATATTTTGAAGTTATAATGGAGTTATAGCTATAATCGAGGTCACTTATAACCTAGTTTGGCAGTATTTGTAACCCCCCCCCCTAAACCAAAATCCTGAGTGCGCCACTGTGTGCGGTAATAAATATATTTTATCACAGTTTAAAAAATTAATTTTTATATTAATTATTCTGTTGAGAAAGATACAATCATTGTATTGAGATTTTTTTTAAAAACAAAATATTCAAAATTATTTAAAAGGGTATTTTTAGCGTTAAATAGAAACTCAATTGATTTCAAACGATTTATTAAAATTTGAATGAAATTTAAACTCGTAAGAATTTGATTTTTCTCCGCTAGAGTATTTAAATCATTTTTATTTCCTAGTTTTATGTGATCTAAACAGTAATCAATTATATAAATGACATTAAAACATATACAAATTAAAATCAAAATATTTAGTAGATTAGAGCCATGTGCCTTTAATTAACTGAAATTGATCACAATTTTTTTTAAAGAATGGGGGGGGGGGGAGTGTTTGCCTTTACACCTTCTCACCTTTAAAAGGGGAGACTTTAAAAATGCACGAGATTTAAAAATTCTTCTGAACATAATAAAATAGAGAAATAGTTTATTTAATGAATTATTAATTTAACAAGTTTAATTAATTAATTACTAATTTAACAAACTGAATGTTCAATTTGTTTGTATTCTTAGGACAAGGACCGGAACTAGTCATTCCGCAACAAATTGTAGCAGTTGCGAAAATTTTAAGTACCATCTCTCACCTACCAAGATCACCCTAAAAAAGAATATCCTATCACACCGTTTTAACATGCACGTTCTCTGTAATAAATTCTGACCTTCAGTTTATTCCTTACCAACCATGGCTTATATTTACTGGCTTTCTCTTTATAAGTGCAAGATTTTATTTTGATTCATCATAATTCATTCTGATTCATCTTGTTAGCTTTTCGGTTTTAAATTATTAGAATAATGAATGATTTATCAGTATATATTTATGTATACATATTTTTGTTTTTTAAAATATTCATTTTAAGCATGAATACTCTTATTTTAAAAATGCTTTTTTTAATTAAGTCATGGTATTAATAAGTCAACAACTAATAAAAACAACTTAAAATAAACTCTTCAAATTAAATGTTTGTGTAATTGTAACTTTTCAAACACATTTTCATTTCTAAATGCTAAAAACCCCTTTTTACAGGAAACTTTTTAAAAATGATTTAAAACTTATTTCTTAAAATATAAAATATTGGCTATTTATAACACTGATTAAAATTAATGGTTAATTTGTTTTTGTTAGAATAGTTTTAATAATTATATTTTTGCTATTATTGATATAGCAAAGCTCATTGCCCCCTCACCAACTTTGATTAAACATATCTGTAAGCCTTCTTAGAAGAAAGAGGGCTGTATAAAAAATACATGTTTCTATTTATTTACATTTAATATTCAGAAAATTTTATTTGATACCATAAAATAACTATGTAATTTATTCTATATGTCTATGATCAACATTTAAAGAAGGAAACTCTATAGGTCAGGGTTTTTAGGATAACCTCGATAACAGTGTTTGGAAGTGTTTATGATTTTTATTTAATATTAAATTTTTTACTTTCACTGTAAATTATCATGAAAGTTATTTATGTTTTGTGGCAGATCTACACAAGGATTGTTTGCCAGGAGAGGTCAGCTCGCGTCACTGAATGTGTCGCTTAGAGCTACATATACGTCCTTCCCGTAATTTCCCGCTAGAATTTGGAACCTCATCAGAAGGTGGGGGACTTCTGAATATTGACACCCCTCGGAAACTGCCAGCGACCTCCGAGAGGACTTTCGGAACCACGGATTTAACGTGCACGTACGCCGCATGTACACGGTGGTCTTTAGTGGTACGCCGGTATCGAACCCACAACCTTCCGGTTACGAATGCAACGCCTTAACCACTGGGCTACCACGGCCCCTTCTACACAAGGATTGACTGCTTAATTTAGACATTCCTTGGGTGGAGGACTTTTTGAGGGGTCCTAACCCGAATTCACATTACAGATTGAGAAAGTGGCCGCGCGGTAAGCCAGAACCCTATACCTATACATTAGTCTTTTACTAATTGTGATGAAATTAGTAAAAATTATTTATTCTACAATGTGAAAGCTACTTGATTACATTTTTTAAAAATTTTTATTAGATAAATTTATATCTTATAAAGCTCTCTTCTTTATAAAACTTACAGCTTATTAAACTTTTAAGATAAACTGAAAAAAAAACTTGCTGAAATACGCAAGACTGATAAAGTATAAATATTTAGAAGGATAACTTATCAAATATTGAACTATTCATAAATGAATAAAATACAGCAAGAAAAAAAAAGATGCAATAAATCTATTATTACAATTAATATAACTTGATGTAAAACTGTGAGAGTATTATTAAGAAAAGGGAAAATACTATTCACTTTCGCTCAACGAATAAAACATTTTTGCATAAAATACTTTGCATTGCATTAAAAATAAAAATAAATAAATAAATATTTTAAAGAAAACCTAGTATTTAGAAAGAATTTAAAACCACAACCTATTGGGAATGAGAAAAATTGTTTAAACGAATCGCTTAAAAAATAACCTTGTTCAAATTAAGCTAGTCTGACAGTGAAAAGTTTTTTTTTTTTTTTTTTTTTTTTTTAAGAAAAACAAATATTCTCTCAAGTCACAGACTGGAGTTTCTTTTTGCATTTTTAAGTGGAACGGTTAAAACGACCCTTCAAACAAATGTTTAAAATAAAAAGATTTGGGGACAGAGGGGACACCCCCCCCTGTAACCCCCTCTCCCGATTGCGATAGTTCATATGTACAATATGCTTAGAAAACTTGATAACAATAGCTTTTTTAGACAAGGATTATCACCGCTCCCAGACCAACTGAAAATTTGGAGGGTCACATGAAGATTTGAGGGGGTCACATGTCGAATTTAAGAGCAGAAAAGGAAATTTCTTTTAAATTTTAAAACAAACGTCCGTTTAAAAATTTTCAGACGAAGTGGGAGGAAAGGGGCATACAGTCCCCCTTGTCCCCCCCCTCTTCGACCCTACGCCTATGGTTCGAATGTATTGTACTCTTAGGAAAACCTATTAACAATAGCTTCCTAAGGAAGGCTCATCACTGCTCCAGACCTACTGAAATTTTGGGGGTGCACAGGAAACATTTGAGGGGGTCACATATCGAATTTTAGAGCAGAAAAGAAAAGTTTCTTTAAAATTTCAAACGTGTTTATTTTTTAAGAAATTGACGATATTGTTCGGAGGGGGCAAGCCCCCCTGTGCCCCCCTCTTCGACCCTACGCCTATGGTTCATATGCATTGCACTCTTAGGAAAACCTATTAACAATAGCTTCCTAAGGAAGGCTCATCACTGCTCCAGACCTACTGAAATTTTGGGGGTGCACAGGAAATATTTGAGGGGGTCACATATCGAATTTTAGAGCAAAAAAGAAAAGTTTCTTTAAAATTTCAAACATGTTTATTTTTTAAGAAATTGACGATATTGTTCGGGGGGGCAAGCCCCCCCCTGTGCCCCCCTCTTCGACCCTACGCCTATGGTTCATATGTATTGCACTCTTAGGAAAACCTATTAACAATAGCTTCCTAAGGAAGGCTCATCACTGCTCCAGACCTACTGAAATTTTGGGGGTGCACAGGAAACATTTGAGGGGGTCACATATCGAAATCTTAGAGCAGAAAAGAAAAGTTTCTTTAAAATTTCAAACATGTTTATTTTTTAAAAAATGACGAAATTGTTCGGGGGGGCACAGGGGACACGTGACCCCCTGTGCCCCCCCCCCAACCGACGATACGCCTATAGTTCATATGTTAAATGAATCATGTTGGCGTTTTTACCGTTCGCGTTTTTTCCGTTTGGCGTTTTTTCCGTTCGCGTTTTTACTGTTCGCGTTTTTTCCGGTTGGCGTTTTTTCCGTGGGCGTTTTTACCGTTCGCGTTTTTTCCGTTCGCGTTTTTTCCGCACACCGTTATGAATCTGTACATTCTAGTGGAACCCCAAAGTGCCTTTTTTGAGAACAGGGTGTCCTTTTTGAAAACTTCCCCCCCGGCGGCCCTTTTTTTCTACAGTCAACACTAGTAATGTATTAATTTTATTTAAATGGAATTGTATGTGTCAGTTAATAACTAAAATAATGATTAATCAATGTTTTTAATTAAAATACTTAATAATTAATATAATTATTGGTTCTTTGTATTAATGTAATAAGTCAAATAATGAAATAATGGGGAAAAAATGTAAGATAACTTCCGGGATACTTAAATGCACTCTCCCCCAGTGGCGTAGCCAGAAATTTTTCATGGGGGGGGGGTTACTACTACTTAAACTCATATATATGTATAGGTGTTTGTGATAAGGGAGTGAAGAATATACATTTTGTACAGCAAAAAATTCCTCATGGGGGGGGGGGTTATGACCCCCTAAACCCGCCCTTGGCTACGCCAATGCTCTCCCCTATACAATTATATGCCCTACTTAATTTTTAGAATCACACACAAAAACTGCAAAAAACTGTCAATATAGCATATATATATATATACACACATGGGCGCTGCCAGAATATTTCCCAGGGGGGGCAAAGACTACTCCGGGGGGGGGGAGTAAAGACTACTTCAATGTATGGTTACCATGTTGAAAAGAACAAAAAATCAAGGGAAACACTGCATGCAAAAATCCAGGGGGCAAGTGCCCCCCCTCGCCCTATGCTGCCGGCGCCCATGTATATATATATACCCATATACGTATATATATTAGTAATTATATATCATTTTTTCACTGGCTGCACGCCAGGTGCGGATCCAAGGGGAGGGCAGTGGGGGCCCCCTCTTGGGCAAAGTCCAAAAATCTGTTAAAAATTATTATGAATGAAAATTAAGTAGCCTTTCTCTAAAGGGTGTATGGCGGGTACTACTCCCTGTCCTTTTTAATCATCGCTCATATATAGATTTTATCAATAATATAATTAATTACATTAATTAGTATAATTGATTATATTAATTAATATAAAATGATTATGTACATTCTACCCCCTCCTGTTTAAGGTACAAAATCGCCCCCTCCTTGAGTAATTTCTAGATCCGCCCCTGCTGCACGCCTAATGTGCCAATAATTAGATTAATTATGAAGTAATTTAATTAAAAACATTGATTAATCATTCTTTTAGTTGTTAACCGACAGATACAATTCCATTTAAATAAAATTAATACATTACATTGCATTAAAACAATAGAGCAAGTGATTAGATTATCATAAGGTTAATTAAGAAATTGATTTTTTAATTAATAATGTTCACTGAAGTTCAATTGCGGTTAGCGTTAAACTGAATGCAAATTAGTAAATTAAAATAAATTAAAAGAATAGAACCGTTATATTCATTATTAATTAACTTAAAAACATAATTCTAATTAACTTAAAACGTAATGCTCTCCTGCTACGTACACAGTACGTAACTTGATATACCGTCCCTTTTCTCCAGCTTCAGAAGAGATCGGTAGTGCGCATGCTCTGGCTGGAAAAGAGAGCAGGCAACTTTTATCGGCTAACGATACGTATAAGACGTATGAAGAGATAGGATATTAATAGGATGAAAAAATATTTTAACATAGGAAGAGGGAAAATTTAGAAGATAACAACCGATTAATTTTTACTTCAAAGGTATTGAAAATTGCTATTCGGTGTTAAAATGAGCTAAATTTTTAGAAATACGAAGTGAAATATAGCTGCTGCTATTGTAAAAATTAAGTTGGTGTGTCTTTAAATATGATGGCCCCTTATGCATACTTTTAATTAAAGTGCAAGTCAGGCCAGTAGCCAGAGGGGGGGGGGGATAAAATTACGGGCAGTGCCCTCCCAGAAACCCCCCCCCCCCCCCGATAAGCATTTAATTTATTAAATGCTTATCCCGAATTCGAAAAATTGACAGAAAAGTGATTGTAAAAAATGAAAGAATCAGTTTGAAAAAATTAAACATTTTTAAAATCTTGTTTTACACCATTACTGAAGTATATAGGACAGATTGTGCATTTTCAGCATAGTTTTAAAACTCAAGCCGCCAGTTTCAGAGCCCAGAGGATTTTGCTCAGTGCCATATTCGAGGGGGCCCCTTAGAAGATGTAAAATAATTATAAAAACCAGATTTTAAAACATTTATATTAACTATTGTAAAAATAAAATTTAAAATACCGGATCCCCCCCCCCCCCTGAAGTTTAAACCTATATACACCGCTGATTTTGGTGACCGGTTTGCCAATATACCAATCTTCTAGATTGCTTTTACAGTACATCATATTTGTATTATTTCTAGTGTTAGAAAAATACTACATATTAAATATTGAATGTTTAATACATTTTGTCATGTGAAATATAAAAGTTGCTGAAGAGTGTTTATGATTTTGGTTTGTCTGTCTGTCCATCAGTGCTCTAACTGATGTAAATACAAAGGGTGTTTACACTTTTTTAGGATGTTTTGAGGCCGGATATAGTTGATATGCTTAAAATATGACTTATTTTTTAAATGTTCAATCCGATAGCCCTTTTTCTTGACCATAAATCTACATCGTGATTCCATGATAGTTGGGCATTTATAAAAATTTCAATTGTTTTCTATTTCACTTTAACAATTTTCTAGAGTCATTGTACATTTGGGTGCTCCTGTAAAGGAACTACAAATAAAAGAGATGCTATGAAGAGTTCTGTTATTTATTTCTTAATAACATAACAATTTTGTTCCATTTGACCACTTGATTGATCGATTTTGTAATTAAGTCAAAGCTACACTAGAGCTATCTGTAAAGGGTTGGTTTGTCTTGGGGTGAAAAACTTCTTAGGAGGTTCAAATGCGTATTCACATTACATCTGGAGAAAACTGCCCAAAACTGAAGACAGTTAGTTCGACCGCCACGTGGTAGGCCCAAACCCTGGACTTTTACACTTCAGCCATCTACTATGCTAAGTGTCTTATCCATTCGGCCATAGTCAGCTTTTCTTTTTTATGAAATAGCCGAATGTCCCTAAAATAAGCTTTAAAGAATGACTGCACCCATAGAGCAAAATGGATTCATTTATTTTGAGTGCTCCTGTAAAGCTCATACACGATTTTCGTTAAGGTACATGGTAGAGTGCATAGGGATAACATATAGAACTTCGTAGTGGTCGATAAATATTTACGGCTGCTGCTGTTAGAACACAGACAGACGGATAGAACAGATTGACAGAACTGAAATTATAATCACTTTTCAGCCTTGTTGGAAAGCATTAAAACATATTAGAATCACTAACAATAGTTAAGATATTACAAAAATTTTATAATGAAAATTAAGTGAACCACAAAAAATTGTGCGTATTCAGGACTTTTTGCCTGCACTGTAATTTTATTAACATACGCAATTAAATTAGTAAAAACAATAAAGTAAATGAAATGCCAGAAATGTGCTTTCGTAACACTTTAAGGATCTCCGAGGCAGGAGGGGAGGAGAAGAAAACAATTGAAAATAATACATGTAGGAGTCTCTGTGCATGCAAGATTTAGTGGTAATTTGAAGGTCGAATAAGCTGTCCTCCCTCCTGTGAGTAGTGTAGCAGCACTGCCAGATGATCAGGTTTGATCCACCCATCGATACCATCTGATCTTAAATATAGATGAAAGCTCTATTGAAGATATCATCACTGTAGTCCAGATCCATGTTCTGTTGTTGTATACGGACTTGGTGCAGTATGATGTCTTCTGACAGGTTCTCCTTGTGGTCCATCCATAACTGTTTTGGACCAGACATTGAGCATGTTTGCAGCATGACGGCAAAAAGGTTCCGCAATACCTTTGGAGATCGAGAGGCAGCAGCTTCTTCCAGTGCTCTATTCCAATGGTCATCGTTCTCTAGAAGTCCTTTAAGTTAGCAAGCCTCTTTGTAAGTTTCACAGACCCTTTGATCAACTGTTCTCAAATCTATGAAGGACTTCGGACCTCTTACTTCATGCAGAAGGAGTCGCAGGTGAAAGCATTCAGAGTTGTTTGGATGGATGGTGTACACTCATCCGAGTGCATCAGTAGACCTTATTCCTGCTTGTTTTGGTATAACCTGTCCTTGTATCCGGCGGTTCCAAGTCTTGTTTCTATTGCTCCAAGTGTAGTACTTGGGAAGTTGATTGTAAAGTAGCATGCGTGCAAACCTTAAAGAAAGATGTAAGTGTTGTTTCCTGAGGTGTTTCTGCCCGCTGAGCAGCATTCTCGGTCCTGAAGTAGACTCTCTGTCCATTCTCAAGGTGAACACTTAGATAAACCACTGTGGGGTGACGTTCATGAATTGGAAAGCTGAGTATTCTTCATAATGCTTCGTTAGTGCTGATGTATCTTCCAATTTCATACTGGTGAATTTCATCCATGTCATTCCGTCCACTGGTGACTTCGAACACAGCCATGTATGATCCTTTATTGACATACTTACAGACATATTTTATCAATTTTACAGAATTGCAAAATTCAACGTTGTATGCGCATTAAAATTTTCAACAAAAGAGGCAAATAAGGAACAATCCAGGTGTTGTCCACATAGATTTCTGATTGCTGGAAAGGAATGTGTGCAGTGAAACCACCCTCTTGTGGGCTTCTACGGCGATAGAGTGGATATCCATCTTGTCCAGTTTGTGTATGTTTCAAAAATTTGCGAGGGAATTGCTTCGTGCAAATTCCATCTTTCATGCATAGAGAGAGTGGATTTACAGATCTGCATGGGCAGCACTTTTGTAGGGGAGGATAGATAGAAATTTTATAAAACTACAATGATTATGGGGGGGGGGGGTGTTGAATAGTTACTAAGTTGTTGAAAGTGTACGGGGCCCAAATTTAACAAATTTCATAGAGGGGGCCCCAAATACATCAATGCCCAGGGCCCCTATTGATCATAATCGGGCCCTGCCTAGTTATCCGCTTTGACATCTTTTCTTTCTTGGTGGCATTGTTTGATATATAAACAAATTATTGTAAACAGGAAAAAAACTCAAATCATTTCAAGGAAATTTTGCAGAAGTTATCGTAAACAAAAAATACAGAGTTTAAATTGAAAACGCTGTTACCAATTTAGCATCATAGATGAACTGTGAGCACATAAACTGCAATTCACAGATTAGTACTCTAGGTCGCAATTATCTTGCAGAATGTACAAATTATAGTTCCCGAGTTTCTTTATGCACCACTAAAGACATTTCACTGCCATGGCGTCACATATTTCTCCTAGAAATATCGTGTAATTTGCATTAAAATCGCTGGAGTTATTAAGTATTTCATCCAATTAAACAAATTATCTTGTAAAATCCACAATTTTTGATTTAAATTTCTGAAAATTAGGAAATGTTAGGTCATTAAACGTATTAAATACCATAAAAAATTTCATGAAAAGGCCCCATTAGGAAAAACACGCCAAATGACAGAAAAATCACCAAACTTTGCGACTTTTGGCTAAATATCGCCAAATTTGGTGCCAAAAATAAGTCCCCAAAAATTAGGTTTTCAAAGACCTACAACCCATAGAATGCGAGATTTCCAGAACATTCCATATTGATGCAACAAAAAGCAAAATTTAACTATTTAATGCATAGAATACGAATTTTAAACTATTTTAAAACACAGAACAGCGGGTTGCTCCCAAAATTCGTAACACAGGGTAAGAAAATTTCTGTTTTAGAACGGTTTTTAATTAATAACTAGCTGCGTACCCGTTCTCCGCACGGTAGGGAAAGAAACTTTTTCTTACATGTATAATTCGAATGGATTCCAGTAATGTGGAATCTAAAAATAAGCAAAATGATTTGACTCTTGACATAAAGTTGCCAATTAGTTATTTGTAAAGTTATCACAAATACTGACCTGAGACCATTGTGATATTATCACACAAAAAACTATGTTCCTGTCATTTGCGATCAGAAAAAGAAAAGCTTGACGGTTGACAGCGAAAATTCCTAACTTTCAAAATGTCTCATTTCTACATCATACTCTTTCTTAGATTTAAGTTACACCATTAATACCTTAGATACTAGATGATGTGGAGAACAGTTTTATTTTATAATTAAATAGTTGTGTACCCGCTCTTCGCAAGGCAAGAAGAGAACATTTTCCTAAAATGTGATCATAACTACTTGTGACAAAACAGAATCTCCAAGAAAAAATAAGTTCAGGGTACAGTCTTTCCTGTTGAAATTACCACGGGGTATATTAACGCGACGCAGAATTATTTAATGTTTAGTTAGCTGTGATGTAAGACGGCTATTGAAAAACGAAAAGAAACGTATAGTTTCACGAAATATTTATTAACGCGGTATATTGTGCTTTGATCAATATTGCCCTAGCATATCTAATAACTATTACTTATAGTATCTTTTGCTGATATCAATATATTTTCGTTTTTCCATCTTTAATGCTTAATTTAAAGAAACGGTTTAGATATTTACCACTAATGTAGTCTTTTATTCTTTGGTGATTCTTTGTAATTTATGCATTAGCATAAACGATAATCATTTCACTTTATGGCTGCCACTAAAACAGCTCTCCATACATTTTTATGCATAATTCTTGTCAGATTGGTGTATTTAGCACAGCAAAATATTTCCTGCGATTTGAAAACGTGTCCAGTTTAAAAATTCAATAAAAAATAATGCTGGATAATTCATTGTTGAAAAAACAGCATTCAATTCTTTTTCTGTCAACGTAATATAAAATATGGAATTATTTCATGCGTGGCATATGTCTTGCTTGTGAGTCCGTTATTCTGATTGAGTTCCGAAAGCGGTTTTAAACTTGTTACATCAAAATGATGAAGATTTCATATGCGGAAACTCAGTTATTTTAAAGTAATTTAATTTATTTTTTTCAACTGGCAATTTTATTCATTTTTACTGTTTCCCAGACAACCAAACCACAACATATACCGAAATTTTTAAACACCTGCTATTGAATTGGCACACACATACAGACAGACAGATTTACAAACATTCATTTTTATTATTATAGATAATTATAATATTAATTACTCTTAGTAGTCACATTTAACTGTTTTACAAAAATTAACTTTATATTAGGGATGTAACAGATATCAATATCTGGCAAGTATCTGGTATCCGGCTGATTTTTCAATATTTGAATCATAACTACCGGGTACCCAACTTATCTGCTGGATATCCGGCCATATACTACTAAAGTTCTATCTATAATATGCATAGGACAGGATGGAAAATTATATTTGAACATTCTTGATAAAGTAATACATAAAGCAGAGGGATGTATCTTTTAACTGAAAAAACAGCAAATTTAACACTGGAAATGGATCATTCAAAATAAACACACACTTTCAACATTTGTTCAGTAGTTTTTGAGCACATTTATAACTAGTTAGGCTAATATTTAGAGTTGATTTCATGCTGCAAAATGCCGCTTAGCAAACATTTTCTGAACTAAAAAAAAAAAAAAACCTTAAGCACATTTCATGTAGTGTGCATGTGCAAATTAGGAGGCGATCTTCTCATCCTTTTCAGCTGTAGACTGCTGTTTATAGAGTAAGTTTAATTACAAGCACTGTGCAGAGTATCATTTGAAAAATATGTGCATTCAGTATATGCAATTTCTCTCATGGTAATCCTAGAAATAATGTAATTTTCAGGCATGGAAGCACAAAACAGCTAAAAAGATGCAGCTGCGGATCATACAGAACAAATAAATTACTATGCATTTAACACATTATTTGTTATTCTTTTATATGTGTGTATTCATTATTAAATTAACTAATATTCATCATATCATGTATCATCATATCAATGATGTTGAAAAAGACTGAAAAGTTTCATGCCTGAATTTTACATTCTCTCCCCATGGAGTTTCTCCGATATTTTTAATTTGCTCTGGAAATCCAATAATTAACAAAAAATTCTGATTATTCTGTCTTCAAAATTTATTTAGAGGCAGGGAGAAATTCTCAATCTTCATCCTTTTTCTAAATGACAATCTTTTACAGAGCATTCCTTTATTGAAGTCTCCAATACCTAATGATTAAAAATGAACCTTTTACATATTATTTTTTAAATAAATTTAGTTATTTTAATTCATTTATGACTTCTGCAAGTTTCAATTGATTTTTAAAGTTAAGTCTACTTAAAATATGTACATTTAAAAATGTATTTGTGAAATATTTATTCTTGGGCATTGTAACATGGTATTTTACTGGTTTTAAAATAGTTGTTTTAGTTACTACTACAGTATTGTGTATGATTATCACTCCATACATAAAGTACTTTGACTAATCTTTTTTTATGTGTATGGGTTAGACTGTCCAAATAAAGAGTAAAAAGTGAAATTGTCCTACAATTTGGAAACTAATGCTTGAAACGATTCTTTTATGAATTCCCCCCCCCCCCTTATGGTGCACTATAAATTTTTGTACTGTGAAAGAATGCTCGTATATTTTAGAAGCTAAACAATTAAACAGATCTATTTTTGTTTTTTAACTTGTAGTTTAAAAAAATATTTTTGATTAAAGAAGTTTAATGCATAGCCTCAAAAATTATGTTTCAAACCTGTATAAAACTACTACAAAAGAAAGCAGCATAATTTTATTATAAATATTTAAAAGAGATTTACTTTTTATTTATCAATCTTTGTAAAAGTAATTTAATTTAAAATAAAACTAAAAATGACTTAATATAAATTAATCTTAAATTATTAAAACAGAAAAAAGAGCATTAAACATATGTTTGGAAAAAACTAATTCATCAATCTTATCAAAATAGATATCTTATTCTTAAACAAGTAAAAGTATGCATTTCTTTTTGAAAATAATCTGCAATTATAGATATATTAATAAATGTGTCACGGTTAAAATGTATTTGCTTCTGCCAGTAGTGCACACATAAAAAGAATATTTTAACTTTTTACATTTTAAGAAACATTTTTTATGTACATATATGTAAAGATATTTAGTTTTATAAATTATAAGTCAATTATTAAAAAATACTTTAATGATGCGAGAAACATGTTCGCAGTTTATTGTTCTGATGCCATTATATTGAAAAAAAACAAACAAAAAAGCACACTTAATAACTAAATACAAGTTTAGTGCCGGATATCCATATCCGGTAACTAAAGGAGCTTCAGATATCCGACAAAATCACTATCCGTTACATCCTTACTTTATACATATTTAAAACTCATATCTATAGTACCAGATTAAGGTAATATTTATTTTAATTCTGAATAACACAGTGAAAAACATTGTACCTTTCAAGTAAAATAAGAGTTAAAAAAACATGTGCTTTCTTCCTCCTCCGATCTGAAACCAAGAAGGTTATGCTGATCTCAATGAGATCTTATATAACTGATCTTCCCCATAGTTTTAAATTTTAACTCTCTGAGTAGATAACAATGTGAAGAGGAAGGGATAAGTATTATGGCTCACGAAGGCTTGAATTCTAGACTGTTCTAAAAATGCCGAACATCCCATTGCCGATGCCCAGTTAGGCCTTTATCATTCCTTACTCAAAGGGGAAACAGTTGAACCTGAATTTTATTCTAAATGTGGCTTGAATTCTCATTTGAACAGAAATTCCTTACTACAGATGATGGAGGATGTAAAAAGGTGTTTCTCTGGTAATAACCAAAGAAAGAGAGTCCGCAGCCAGAAGCTCTGACTGCCTTACCCAGAAGTGGGCCAATAACAGCAACAACAACCAATGAGAAAGGGTTAAGTAGGAGAAATTTTGTTCACAGAATATTCTTCGCTTGCCAAAAACGGTCGAAAGGGAATGAAATGTAACTATCCTAATCAAGAAGAAATATCGCAGTGGCAATGAGATTACAAGACAGTTTTATCCCCCCTTTCCTTACAACTGAGACTAGGTTGTTGGTATAAAAATTTGGGACATTTTCATGACTTTCATGACCGGTAGAAATCCTGTGCCTGTTAATTTCATATCTTTGAATGCATTTAATTGCCATTCGAAACAATGGGATCATTATTTAACATTTATCAACTCATAGTTGGTTCTCTAAAGTAAAGACTTTTTTGGGTGAAAACTGATGCCAACACAGTAGGTAAAGTGATGTAAGTAACCATTTTTAACATTAGATTTCTGGCTAACTATTTCATTTAGAGGAACGGGATTTTTTAAATTAATTTTCTTACACAAATAGCAACATTTTTCTAAAGATAAGTGATAGGGAAGGAGGGACCGTATAAAAATTAAATTTGGTATTTTAATATGTATACAGCCCCTAGTAAAAAGCTTGCCATATCTGAATTCTACTCTTAATTTGATGAACTTTTCTTATTGAAAGTATGTTTCTATCACTTACGGTTTAAAAGATAATCACTTTAACATTTATTTTGAATCACCCGATATAATGTGTGTAATTAGTAGGTACGTCATTTAATAAATCTGTTGTATATATAAGAAATCACCTAAATAAAGTTATATGCATGCAAGGTTTATAGTTCCATCAGTGTCCGACAGGTTCTGCTTTCGAAAGTGGAAGGTGCCATGTTCAACCCCCCCGTCATGCCTGTTGACCTAGCCGTTCGGAGTTTTCTCCGATACCTTGTGTAAATACAGGCTAGTATCTCTCTATTCTAAAAAAAAAAAGGTAAAGGCCGCTGTCGATGCTGTCAAAGCTTGTTGATCTATCTCTTCCTAAACCGTGGGGATTTGAGTTTCGACTAAGGTGACCACAGATTCAAAAGCTGACTTAAATTTCGAAAATCGAATATTTTAGAAGATATTAATAAAAAAACTGAAAAAATAAACATAATGGTTGCCAGATTTGGCATAAAATCATTCATTCCTTTGCAACAAAGCGTTTCCAAGTATGTAGAATTGTGTGAAATTCACAAACATGAAGTAAAATGACGCCCATTTTACGCCAAATTAAAAAGTATATGAAATAAATAACTCAAAGTGTGTTTCACAAATTTGACAGTTTTCAAATAGTAAGTTCTCTTAGACAACAAGAGTTTAGAATTAGCGATTATTCGTTTTTCCAAAACAGAATAATTAAATGTAACTGATTTTAAAAGTGCCATCTTGGCATTAGGAATGATCTGTCAAAATGGTATCTTTCCAAGCAGGGTGAATCTGAACTTCGAGGTCCAGAATGTTAGAACCCAGTATCTTGAAAATGAAAAATAATTAAAATGCAGATATTAAAATGTTAAAGCCGGTTCGGTCCAGCTGGAGTATTTGCTACCAGTAGACATATTTGGTGGCGTTAACTATGCCATTATAGCAGTACACTTTGGATATTTGCCAGCATGGCGAGATGATATAAGTCGTGGTGCTAAATATGCCAATCTGCAAAGGATTATGTATATGAAAACATGGATAACAGTTTTACGGGAACCTTATAAGAGCAGTAATTATTGGTTACGAGTTTGTGTAAATCGCCAAATAATGAAAAGTCGCCATGGGTGACAAGCTATCCTAGCTGTTCTGTAGTTTTTATCAAAGAAAACATGTGAAGAACTGTTTTCTTAGAGCTAATTATTAACTATACATATACACAAGTCGCGAAATAATGAAAAATCGCCATGGGTGGCAAATACACAAGGTGTCCAATTGATTTTACATAATTAAAAATACAGCTGAAACAGATGTTCTGCTTTTATTACGCTTTAGCTCCTAATTAATATAACTTTTGAATGGCAACATTAAATATCATTGTATTTCTCAGGAGTGCAAATAATTTTTCCAGCGATTATACGTGGAGTTCGCACTCCAGGTGGAGTATAGCTCAGGACCAGTACAACACAGATTCCTATAACAAAATATCTACTATGTTATGTGGGGGATTTACTGTAGTGTGAAGTTTAAATTTTTATGTACCAATAAACATGTAAGAACCAAGCAATGCGTAGCTCAGTAACATTCTATCTGAACCAATCTTTGGGATTTGTCTCTTGAAATTCTATCTTTTTTACGAATAAGCCTTATTAGGGGCCGAATGCCTCATACGAAAAGCGAGCGTAGCAAGTCTAGGGGTCTTGGCCCCTAATCTCTTAGAAAGTCCCCAGGGAGGGCATCACCCCTATAGGCTTCGGACCCTAGTGCAGGCAATCGGCTTTAATCCACAAACAAACAAGGAAACAAACAAGCAAGTTTTATAAAGTAATTTTATTCAATACACAATAAACAGAACATTGACACAACTTAGTCACATTGTTTCAATAAATACAAATATACTAAAAGGATGATAATGAAGATTCTATAAAACATTCATTTATATTATAAAAATATTATCTTTAAAAAATAATAATGACTAGTAAAAAATGTGTAGTCATTTATAAGGAAAAATGCTTTAAATCACACAATATTATTCATTTGTTTAAATGTATGGGAAAATCAATGAACTAAGTACTAACATGAAATAATTAGAATAGAATTTGCCTTAATTTGAGCAATAGTAGATAATAATATTTTTATTTTTTTTTTTACCTTCAAGTCTTCAAGAGAATAATACAAAACCTATTTTTACAAATAATGGAACTTGATTTCTTGATAAATTTTGTACTGTATTAATTTTCAACTGTTCTTGCCCGAACATACACAACACTGCAATCCAGAGTTTAATTTTTTACCACGCCTCAAATATATTAAAATAAGTGAGAAAATATTTTAACATAAAAACTATGAACTGTAATGCATGAGCATATTCAGGGTTTGTCTGAAAAATTCGGTGAATGGTCCCATATTAAAAAAACACACATGCACACACATTTTGGTATTATATTACAAATACCAAAATTAATTTCAATTTTGGATGTAAAACACAATAGGAAATATAAATAGTATAACTAACCTAATTTATAAATGAAAAATACTTCTTAACATTGACAAAAAAGTATGATGCAGATGTATAATATATAGCATTTTATCTTACTACCCAAGTTTAATTTAGTTGAAAAATTGCCACCTTTAGCATTTTCCCCCAGCAACTGTGTGACTTAGGTAACTTGAGTAGCTAAAGGACTGTATCATAAAATATATCAGAGTAAAATTTGCAGAGTAAAGTGACAGTTTAAAAATTCTGACATTAAAAAAAAAAAAAAATTACTGAACATCACATGACATCTGAAAATTCCATATTTGAATTATAAAGTAATGATTTAATGCACTGCAAGTTTTCATAACAAAAATTATTCTTAGATATAACAGAACTCTATAACTATACAACAAAAAAACTTACTGAAATAAATGAAGATGAAAATGATGTGATGTATATACAAAGTATAAAATAAATATAAATTTGAATCAAATGATAGAATATTCTGATGAATTTCCACAATTCAGCAACACCAAACTGATAAATGCATATTCATCATGTGATTCAAGTTTACTACTGTATTATATATTAAATTCTAGAACATTTACTTCACAAATTTAAGGCCACAATTCATATTAATGTATACAGTGAAGCAAAATTTAAACATTTCCATTATTCAAGAAATCTTATGCAATTCAATTTAGCTTTTTAACCAAGCTCTCAGTAACAGCTTTCCCCCCTGATAAATTTTCTTTGTTTTGCATATATTAAAGATAGTTTCTTCATCAAGCAAATCCAATTAAACAGAAAATTATAACTACTATATGTGCTTTTTTTAGCCTTGATCTTCACTATCACTATCTGTAAAAGAAAATAATTACCATTAGTTTCAATCAATGAAAATGAATACAATGTTCCATTCTTTATCATTCTGTACTATGAACACAATCCTCTTATGCCTAATACATTGTAAAAGACTAAGTACAATATTACATTACCTTTCTTTCCCTGATATTGATGCCTCCTAAGCCTATCATACAGATCTTCTTTATTTCCATAAATAGAGGCATTACTTCGAGCTAAACTATTCCCTTTGTTATGGTGAAGTGTGTCTGAAAAAAAAAAAAAGTAAACATGATTACAAGCAAAAATAACAATATCTACACATGCATATAACCTTTATTAAATGATACTCATTTAAACTTTTATAGTGTGTTTTCCATAGTGAGTATTTTCAAATTTTGTTTCTGAGTTGGGGAAAAAAAAATCTGAAAGTCTTCTAGATTTTATTTACGTACTCAGCTGGAAGAATTTCAGTTTTTTAAAAAATCTATTCAATCAATTTTGCCATATAGAGGAAAATGATAACTGTAAGTGCTCATATAGACTCCTGTTCGCGTAATTTTGTTGCTGAAAATTGCATCAATTGCTATTTCAGTCCTAGTGCTGAAATGTTTTGGATTAGTGTGTATAGGAAAATCTGAAGTATCCATTTCAGTTATGAAACCGGATCCTGGATCGGAATTTAATTCTATGATAAATCTTCTACTAAAACAGTCTTACAATCATCCTCCTTCAGTAACGTTTTGAATATAGCGTCTAATTTATCTTCATAAGAAATTCGAGGACTAGCATATGTAACTGCAAATCTCACTTTATCTTGAATATACGCAATGACCATTTGAACACCATTGATCTGGCTTGTGTAGTAGGGTGTATCACGAAAATTTTTTTTTGGAAAATCAAAATTTCAAGTTGATAAAAAGTTGTCACTATCATCACATACCTACCAAAAAATTTTTTTTTTGAAATCGAAAAATATTTAGGTCTCCCGAAATGCCCTTGAAGTTGTCAGTTTTTTAGTCAAAACGATATTTTTAAACATTTTTTTATAAAGTATGTACATATCAAAATTAAATATTCAACAGCAAAAATGGGCAATTTCAGATGGAATCTATCAATAAAAAAATGCATTGCGACTGAAATTGAACATTTAGATCTCCCGGAATCGTAATGAAAATCTCCATTTTTTTGTCAACTAGCCATATTTAAGAAATGTTGAAGAATCATTCAAATTTTCAATCATTGTATTTACAATACAGACACTGCAGTACAGCGATCCGAAATAGCAAGAATATTTTTGTTGGTGAATATGGGGCTCAGATTTAAAGGTCATAAAACTGTAGCTCCCCCATGACTTTGGAGATAAGGGAAGTGCAAGACCATCACGTGATTACTTCTCTCTCCCTCGCAGTTTGTTTTTAGCGTTTTTTTATGTGCGAAGCGTCCCTTTAGTGAGCATTTATAGTTTTTGATTTGTGATTGAGTTCAATTTGGTTTTGTTGTTTTACCATCATGAGTAGAAAAACTCATTCTACATCAACAAGGAAAACTACTGACGATCCAATTGTCGGCCAACCTCCAGATATAAGTGATAGCAATGTTTTACCTACTAAAATTGATGTACTACGTTATTTTGAATGGGTGAGAAATCAGTTGAAGTCTGAAGGATGTCATCAACCAAATAAAAAGGTAGTTGCAATGCGAGTGGCCCGTCAGCTAGAAGAAATATGGAAGAAGGCTTCTATTCCTGTTTCATCTGTAAACAACATTGTTTTTATGATTTTAAAACTACACGAGAGATCTGAAAAGATAAAAAAGTCATCAGGGTGTAACGGAAAAAAAGCAAAGAGCTTTAAAACGTCCGTTGAAAAGTTCAAATCTGACATTGTAAATAATCTTTTTGATATTTGTTCATGCAAATGTAGAGATTTAGAGAAATGTTTGTGTCCAGCGCAAAGGAAGGTTCCACAACTGGAACACAAGTTCTTGAATGACCAACGAAGCCTGAGGCTTATGGCTATAGGAGGAATTGACATAGTAGAGAGTAAAAAAAATTGAGAAACGTGATAAAAGAAAGCAAAAGTCCACACAATTAGAGTTAAACAGAAGTCTCCAATCAACAAATATCCCTACTTTATGACATGAAGGCATTGTTAGTGACACTGACAGCGATTGCATTCAACAGGATTCAAGTGATGAAAGTGTTTTAGCTATAAAAAATGAAATACCAGAAAATAAAAAGGAAAATTCTAGCGTTTCAGTAAAGCAAGTCCTTCCAGTAGATCTGCCAGCATTTTCCAGAGCATGTGATCGCAGAGCAATTTCTAATAGAGCCGGAGCGCAACTAGCAAGTGCTCTTTTACAGGACTTAAAAGTTGTGACACCAGAAAATCAGATGGCGGTAATTGATAAATCGAAAGTTTTTCGCGAAAGGGTAAAGTACCATGATAGTATTGCTTCAACTCGCACCTCAGAAATAATTTCTCTCTATTTTGATGGTCGGAAGATGAAACTATAGTCAAAGAAAATGTACGCGGTAAATCTGTCCGGAAAACTATAAAAGAAGAACACATAGCTTTGGTTGAAGAACCAGGTTCAAAGTATCTTGGTCATGTAACTCCAGACAGTGGTTCTGGGAAAGACATAGTATCATCAATAATGAAACACATGGAATGTAACAGCATTGATGTGACAACTATCAAAGCTCTTGGATTTGATGGTACAGCCACAAACACTGGAGATTCTAATGGATCAATTGCATTGTTTGAAAGTGCCTTAAAACACCCAGTACAAGTGGTGATTTGTTTACTCCATTTAAATGAATTGCCTCTTATAAAAGTTTTTATCGCCCTCGATGGTCCAACTTCTGGACCAACTTCATTCAGTGGTCCTGTAGGAAAAAAATTAAAAAACTGCCAAGATTTACCAGTTGTTGAATATGCCAAAATAGATGCTATTTTCCCAGAGGTTAATACTAAAGACCTGAGCACCGATCAGAAATATTTATGGGATATATGTCAGGCTGTATTGACAGGCGAATGCCCCCAAGAGTTGGCAGGTAGAAATCCCGGAAACGTCTCCCATGCAAGGTGGCTGACAATGGCAAACAGAATATTACGTTTATATATTTCATCAATTGATCCAACCCTGCAACTGAAAAAACTAGCCGAGTTTATCATGAAAGTTTATGCCCCCTCATGGTTTAATATAAAATGTCATCCTAGAATTATCCATGCATCACAAAACTTTTTTTAAATCATACAGTGCACGAAGTATTTAGAAGATGAACTTAAGGCTGTTGTTCAATCAACTCTACAAAGAAATGCTTATATGGTACATCAAGAACATCTCCTCTTGGGAATGCTGTTTGACTCTAGAAAACATATCAGATCTCTGGCAAGCAAAAGGATAGAAATTGCTCGAAAATCAGAATCAAAAGTAAAGAGGGTTTTCAAACCACCACAAGTAAATTTTGATGCAGAAGACTACATCGATCTTATTGATTGGCAATCTATCACCATAACAGAACCACCTCTTTTAACAAACATAAGCAAGCAAGAGATTGAGTTGATTGTTGATTCAGGAACTAGTGATAGAAAGGAATTTAAAATTCCTTCACACTCTCAGGCAAGAAAGAATTGTAAAGGAGGTTACAGCAGCATCTAAGCACGTTTGTGGTTTCAAAGAGCGAGATGGATTTATTAGATCAAGATTGCTAGACAGGGAATACCTTCCAAAGTTTGAAACGAAGTGTCACTTCACATCTTCTGGATCTGTAACTACAGCAGTCCAAGAATAAACAACAAGTAAGACTTTTCTTAATTGTAATAATTCACAATATGGATTTTTAATAGTAATAAACAAATTTAATATTTTTGTTTCATAAGCATATATACTTTTAATATACTGCATTACAAATTGTCTCTGACAACCAACTAACTGAAACTTTTGGTTGCAGGTTGGAAAAGATACATGCGTTTGTGATGCGTTGCCTACAATTATCAAAATAAATAGACAGTGAAATCAAGATTTATTTTGAATAACTTTTACATATTCAATGTTCTTTATTTGTAACCTTTATGTGTTTGTTTATATCTTTTTGTAAACTTTTTCATCTAAAAATCACACTTTTTGAGTTTTAATTTAAATATACTTTTCTTCCTCCAACATTTTTTTCTAATGTGTAATTATTTCTAATGTCACCCCCCCCCCCGGAATAAAAAAGAAACTGAGAAACTAATAAACTAATGAAAAATTAATATACATTTTATTTGCACTGTTGCTAGAAGTTTACCAATGTAAAATATCGCCTGGAAATTTTTGAATATTTGATAAAATAGCAAGGTTTTTAAAATTAGATTCCGGCAGACTAATATAGTTTATGGTACAAATGAATTTTTTTAAAGTCTGTTGCCTTTCTAAACTTCAAGATTTTGTACTTAAAAAATATGTATATACTTTATATTCATGTATATATTTTTTAAAAAAATACACATTTTAGGTCAAAAAAGTTAAATTTAAAGTTTACTCCGGGAGACCTGAATATTTTTCGATTTCAAAAAAATTTTTTTTGGTAGGTATGTGATGACAACTTTTTATCAACTTGAAATTTTGATTTTCCAAAAAATTTTTTTCGTGATACACCCTATTGTGTAGGCATGAGTGAAGTGTTTCATATATTTTTTTATAAAGTTTTCCTCTATAAAAATCATAACTCCAGATGACTTTCTATTTTGGAAATCACTGTCTATCTGTTCGACCAAAGTGAATCCTGGTATTCGAAAATCATCTGAAGGGATAGTCCATGTTTCCATTAGCAATATCAAATCACTCTGCACAAAACATGAATCAAACAGAAAAGTGACTACAGCGTGCTGTGTAGATAAAAATCCCATGCTTGAAAGAAATAGCACCCGAGTGCTTAAAAAAAAAAAAAAAAAAAAAAAAAAAACCTTTATTTTAAATGCAGTCAATTGCAATAGCTATTGTATTTAACAGGTCTAATGAAAACATTAATTGAATTTAGAACACTACTGATACAAATAAACAATTTCTGAATTGCATTTATGAAAAATACATCTATCATTAGTTTATTTATTTTAATCCTTCAGGAATAAGCCTATGTGAGGAAAAGTGAATGCGAATTTTCAAATTCAGAAACTCATAGAAAAACTTAAGATTTTATTTTGACAATGGAAGAATAAAAAAAAAAAAAGAAAATAATTATTAAAAAAGATTACACTCTTCAATTTACTTTTTTCTGATAGTATAAATATTAAATCCTCTTTCCTAAATTTGCTACTTCATTGAGTTTGACTTGAGGCAGAGTTGCATTGCAAGAAATTTAATGGAGAAATTTAAATTTCAAAGCATCCCTTGATCTGCTCAATCAGTCCTTCAGAAACGACATCAATAAAGCTAATTACCTTTCATATAAGTTTCATTGTAGAAATTAGGCATTTCCCAACCATCATCATCATCATCATAATAGTGTGCATATGTACTGTGATGAGAAGGTGCAATACTTTCTGCATAAGGCTGAGGCGCTCCATAGTAAAAATTTGTCTGAGAACTACTCAAGTCCATAGTTGGTTCAGGCATTTTCTTTGGAAGGTTCTTGCGAGCTGAAGATCTAAAATAATAATAATAATAAAATAAACAAAAATAAAATTTTGAAAATTTCTAAAGAATGTTCCTTTATTTTATTTTACTTTTGTAAAATTCTTTATAACTCTTATCTTAACTATCATTAATCTCAACCAATAAAATATAAGAATTTTTATAAATTAAACTACAAAAATTTAATACACTGTTATTTTACTGTACTAGTTATTTTACTATCCTACTTTAAAAATATACTAAACAAAGATATCTTTTTTAAAGGCTGACTTACTTTTATTTCAGATAAAATAAATTACGAAAAGTAAACATGTCAATATTTCTTTTCTTTTAATTTTTCAATAAAGAGAAACAACTAAGATAATTAACAAAATGATGCATAATAAATAAATAAATAAATGTCTTACCTAACACAGATCATCCATATGAGAAGGACAAGAAGTATTATAAATATGACAGCTCCTGCAATACCTCCAGCAATATAAACAAATTCTGCTTTGCTTTCGCATCGACTGCCGTGGAAATTAGTAATGCAGTGGCAGACTGGCTCATGTGTTTCTGAGTTGACTTCACAAGTACCTCCATTCACACAGTAGCTTTCACAAACAGCTAAAAAGAGAACAAATATATTTAGATTGACTAAATTGACTAAACTTAAAATCAAACAAAATTATTAGTGATGCAACGGATATATCAATTTGGCCAGTTACTGAATATCTGGCCAAACTTTTAGCCGGATATCCGGCAGCAGTATGTTTTCTTCTTTTTTTGTTTTATTTTCACTAGTTTTCTTAGATCATTGAGCTATTACTTTTTCTTTAAATTTTTTCAATAGTTTCAAATAATTTAATTTAAAAATCAGAAATCCTTTTGGGATTGTTTCCATGAATTTAGTACCAGTTTTACTGCAATTAAAGTCAAACAAACAACAATGTCATGGATGTTCTCCCTCAAGAGTTAGATAAATATCTTAAAAGATTACTTTTTGAAAGAAAGACATCTCTATTCAATTGTTAGAAAATCAATATAACAAATTTCCTTACTTTATCAAAATTAAGGGGGAGGGGGACATTTTCTCACCAGCCAGCAGTAGTATAGCAAATACACTATTTTCATGATCAGGGTCAATTTACGGTGTGAAAAAAGGTAATGAAATTCTTACAAAGATTGTAAAACAGTGTTTTTGTACAATGATTTCCCCCAATCTTAAATACATTCTAAAAAGTATTGAAAACAAAATATTTTCACATTTTCTTTTTAATTATTGCATTTTTAGAATTTATTCATTTATTATATTTATGTTATTTCTCTGTATATAATTATAGGCTGGATGTACTGCCAGATATTTGTAATATCCAGCTACTGCCAATTATCTGGCATATTGGCCGGATGTAGTATGTTTGCCATATATCCCTTGCATCCCAACAAATTATGACATACATCATTATGTAAGTTCAAGTAGTTTGAAAGCAACCTATATTAAAAAGGAAAATATTTCTAGCCTGCTACCAAGGCTCTTCATATGGAAGAATCAATACACTACTCCCAGAAAGGTAAAAAACTATTAGTAAGTGTAATAGGAAATCTTAGGATTACCAAAACAAATTTGTGTTGAAAATAGCTCCAGAAATAATTGTCTCACAAAAATTTACTTACACTTCAGCTTGTAAAAGCGCATGATGTAAGAAGAAAAAATGATGATTTATTAAGAATTAGCTGCTCAAACAAGAGCATATGTACTCCAGATAACAAGAATACTCAACAAAAACTTGTGCTAAAAAGTACGTTTAATTAAAAACACCATAAAAGGTGCTTATCTACAAAACGAATGTTCTGGTTGATATAAAAAAAGTTTACCCTTCATTAGTTGCAAAAATGTTCAACCATTCGTACTGAACCTTATTACAAATGAACGGGGAATCTTTTGTGTTACATGAAACAATCATTATGTACTACTTTTTACGGTGTTATTTTACAAATCATTTTGAAGAGCATTTGATGTACCAAAGTAGAAGAATCTCGATTGCATTTGGCACATTTTTATTTCAAAATAATGCCACAAACCTCACTTCTTGAGTTTATTTTGGACAAATTTTGCAATATTTGGTAAATAATATAAATCAAGACCATTAAAAAATTCCCTAATAATTCCTAATTATGAAATTCAATGCAATTTTCATTTCTTCCATGTTTTTGAGATAACTAATCACACTGATGTTTTCATTTTATGATAAGTACCGAAGTAATTTCTGAAACTAAAAATAAATAAATGAATAATAAAATAAATAAAAATGGATCCATAGACCCTAAGATGTTTGAACTCAGAAAGCACTGTATTTAGAAATCTCAAAGCTTCTATCGCTACCACCTAATAAGTCATTTGATTGTCACAAGTTTATTACAGTTAGAAAAATACTCACAAACACATTCACCCGTTCTGTTTTCTAAACGATATTTCGGTTGGCATTCACAAGAGAAAGTATCTGTATCATCTCTAAAAACACACATTGCATTTACTTGACACAGCTGCATTTTCCCATCAACCAGACAAGGATTAGTACATTCAGATTCTGATGTAGCTCCTTTGTTGGGTGTAGTAGTATCTTGAGGACAAGGTCTGCATTCTGATTCTTGTTGCTCATGGTCCATATACATGCCTTTAGGACATTCCACACAGTGCTTTGTACTATCCATGAAATATCCAGGGCTACATAATTCTGGAAAAAATAAATTATATTTTATTTTAATATACAGTAATATAGCTTCACACGAACTGATTGTGAGGTATTCCAATATGCAATATCACATCTTTGAGTTTTATTCCAAAATAAGATTTAAGTAAATGCACAATAATACCTCACAGATCTTTGAAAAAAGCATATTTAAGAAATAAAACTATTTATTTTTAATATTTTAGGATAGAAAAATTTACTAATATAATAGCTATTGATTTAAATCTAATAATAAAATCAGTATAAATACAGCATTATCTATACATATAATAAAAGAGTCTGTGTGTCTATCTGTTGTTTGCATTGCAGACTAACCATTTGGCTGAAATGCACCAAACTTTGCACAGGGGGGTCCCAGGCATCCTGGAATTTGCATCTCGGGCATATTAAAAAATTTTTTAATTATTTTATATTTTACATCATTTTGAACCATTTTTTCTCTTTGCCCACCGAAAAAGAAGGCTTCTGATCGTTCGAAAGAAAAAATAATTACACGATCGGAAAGAGTTTTCAATTTAAAGAGACCTTCATTTTCGAATTAGCTGCATTTCCCGATTTTTGCTAAATAAAAATTGAGGTCCCTTTAATTTGGAAGAATTTTGAAAGTCAGCCTCAGGGCCAATCCCACAAGGGATGGGTGGGGGATGGTGGTGTGAGACCCCTCCCCACTTGAAATGCAGTGGACAAAATTGCTATTCCAGATTTCCAAAATTCCTTATGCTAGTATTCAAAAGTGGCACTTTTCCTAAATTTTGTCCCTTTGACATCCTACTTTCAGTCCATAAAAAACTGAGTGAGAAAATTCCTTTCTTATTCGCATCAGTCAAAAGAAAGAAGTGGGAGTCGGAGAATCAACTCTGCAATTGACACCACATACGTCCCATGACACCTGACCTTTCTTGGCATTTTTCCCAAAGCAAATAGTCATCTCACATGTCCATAGTAATCTAATTTAAGTCTTCTGTGCATATGTCTATGGGAGAAATACTGAGTATGGGAGAGAAAATGTTCCAGTCTCATATACTGCCCTGAGACAAACTTTGAAATACCACTCAGTGTGAAGTAAAAATTGTGCTAGGAGGCCGCAACTGTTGCCACCCTTTGGTCCAGCATGGTCTTTTCTGGGAAATAGATGTATTTTCTTTGCTTCTCCGAAATGCATGGGGAAAAAGAAATTTGCTTGCACAGTAGAAAATAATGTGTCCCCTATTCCGGTTAGCTGGACTGTAACTGAACAAAAGTCGAACATATATAGGAGGAGCCTTAGCATACCTTGGAATCTAAGCATACCTTGATTAGAAGAAAACCATCTTTTAAGGTATAATTAATACGTCAATTAATTATACCTTAAAAAAATTAAAAAAATCTCTAGCATTTAACAAAATGAAGTAAAAGTTTGTTGCAGTGTGCAATTAAGACTAAAGACTGAAACCAGTTGTAAATAAAAACATGAAACTAGTTGTAAACAAAAGAAAATGACTAAAAGAAGACCCGAAATAACTGTCATAATGGAAAGAGAATTTCCATACAAACTGTTGGAGCTCTGTCAAATCCATTGTCCAAGGAAAAGATCATCACCGATCTGGTAACTATATATTTAGCATAGGCGTAGAGTTATATGGGCCCGTGGGGCTCGAGCCCCCCAATAAATTGTGAATAGGGGCTGAGCCCACCCAATAATTTACCACTAAATACAGAAAACTAATTATACTAACATAAAAAAAAGTATTTCGCGCCATTTACAAACGTTTAAAAAAAACCTTTACTTGTACTATTAAAAATTTTCTTCTTTTGATTTCAATCGTGATTTAGTATTCATTGTGACGCCACGTAACACACAATATTACTATAAGCTGCCCTCGCCAGGCTCTGGTTAATTAAAATCAGATTATTCAATGTAAAGTATGAAATGAAGAAAAGTTCAGATGTGTCTAAAATGCACTATCTCATCGAAAATGTTTTTTTTTTTTTTTTTTACTTTGCTACTATTTTTAACTTATAACATGGTAGGAAGATACTAACATGGATACTTACCTTACAGAGGTGTAGAATTCTATGGATCCATAGAGCTCGAGCGCCTCCAATAATTTACACTTAAGTCATAGCTGCCAACTACTACGGAATATAATTAACCACTTTTTGTAAACAGTATATTTTTTAATTATTTTTTTTTTCAAAATAGAAACCAGCTTGTGCGCGCAGCACAAAAATTTTGCTATATTTTAAGCCGAAAAATCATGCAGAAAAAGTGGTTAATTATATTCCTTAGTAGTTGGCAGCTATGAGTAAGCTATACGTACGTGAATCCGTGGCGTAGCCAGAAATTTTTCTTGGGGGGGGGGGGGGTGTTACGACTTCTGCAACTCACATATATGTATACTGGTGTATGATAAGGGAGTGAAGAATATATATTTTGTAAGGCAAAAAATTCCTCATGGGAGGGGGTTATGACCCCCTAACACCCCCCCTTGGCTACGCCACTGACGTGAATATATGTGGTTGTGGGGCCCGGCCCCCCCAATAATTTTGAAAACTTTACGCTTATGATATTTAGATTATATTTGTACTACTTTTTATTATGATTTACTTTCATATCATTCATATAGAAATAACCCCAATATATTTTCTAATTTAATTTGATTTTAGAAAAATGATGGGTAAGTTATAATAAGAGAGAAAATGTGAGTATAGATCACAGGGCCGTTAAAACAGGAAGACATGTCAGAGCAAATACTGGGGGTTGCAACCTCAGGAGCTTCAAAATCAATGTTTAATTTTCCATTTTCTCTTAAATTACAGTAAAAATTAACTTTTCAAGTTATATTACTTTCCTTATTCCAGTTTTTCCCCCCCTTTAAGCCTTTATTTTTTAACACTTTCCAAAGAAGTTGAAATGTTTATGCTTTCAATTTATCTGTCTGCCCAATCCCTAACTGCTGTAAGTATGCATCGATCGAATTCTTTGTGATACAAAATATCACATGTAATTCTAAGTAATTTAATTTATATTTTATCCCCTCCTGTGATAGGTAAAGTGGGTGTACTTTGTTCTACTGTAATATAAAGTTATTCATATTTCATGTTTTCATACACGTGGGTTTTGTGTTTTCACAAAATTCCCTGCTTTTTCCAAAATGGCTACCTAAAAAAAATTCTGTTGGCGCACGGACCTTTGAAAATCGCCAAATCCAACTCTCTGACGATCTCTCGCCAAACATGGCGGATGTGCTTGTGCATGGCAACAAGTGACAGATTAATGTCTGGCCAATTGGCAAGCGCCGAATGTTCCCGTGTCTTGCCCTGACCAATGACATGCTCCGAATGGTTGGCGGTGATGTGATGCTGGGTTACTATATTGGCGAGTGGCGGTCGCTTGGGTTGGTGCAAATCATCACTTCGGTCAAAATCTTCGAGCAGCTAGGACGTTAGTTCATCCAGGATTGTTCTTTATCCCCGGGGTCCGTGAGGAAGAGCATTATTAGTTTTTTATGTCGGGTCACTAACGAAAGGAATGTATTTTTTCTGGTAACTTTTAATATATTCTAAATTTCCCCTCTCATTTCACCAGTGTTTTAAAATTTTAGGTGGAGATCCCAATCTAAAAAAAATTGTAAGAGCTTAAATGTACCTGTCCACGTGTGTAGCGCCATTTTGTCGAAGGCGCCAGTAATTTATTTCCTACGTAGACGTTTTTGTTTGCAGTTCCTTCTTATTCATTTTTGTAATTAATAGTAAATCTCAGTCTTGTGTCGCCTTAAGAAAATATATGTGTGAATAAATTCATTTTTGTCTTCTAAAAAAAGAATGTGTGAGTGAATGAATTCTTTCGGTCCACATGCTCTGAGTGTATATTCGATTCGAGAGTGTCTTCGTGCCGCAGCGACTTTAATCCAACGATCTCATAAGTGGGTGAGTACTGTGATTTCACATTTATTCCTGTATTGACTCTATTTTTGTTACTTTTTATTGCTTGTCGAAAATAATTTGGTTACACAGTTGTTTCTCTGGGTTAACAACGTAGTTGTCACCCTATACGATTCACGCCGTCTGTGGTGTAGAGACAGCCAATGCTAGGATTTACGCCACATTCTTATATGATAATTAAAATACCATACCATGTACCCTATTGAAAAGGATGCAGGTACCAGGCAGTAGTTCTTTTACAGGAGCATGCAAAATAATTCCGATGCATTGCAGCCTATGGACAGAGAATGTTTAGAGTGCATTTTAGAAAGGTTCATCCATTTCAAGAAACAAAATTGGTATTTATTATTGAGGTTTATGAGAGCATTTTGTCCAGAGGCATGGGTGGATGTAGCGTTGATACCTGTACAGGACTAACAAAATAACACTCATACATAAGGCTTTAAGAGCAGTATTTAAAACAATATTTTAATTTCTTGTTGGCTTTAACCTGTTTACTACTGTTGTCGGTAAGACGGAATGGCAGACTCCTCCCTCATGTGTAAATCGTTGCTTCCCGGCATGGGTCTTTAAATGCCCTGGCATAGCCCAGCCATGCGCTTTTGCAAGGCTGTGGCCAGAGTAGAAACATTCCAAGACTCATGCCTGAAAGCAACAGTGGACACAGGAGGAAGGAATCTCTGCCATCACATCTTTAGCAACGTCTGGAGTGAATAGTTAACTGTTCGTCATGCAATAGCATTCCTGCCATCACCTAGTGAAGAAAATCCAGTAGATTTATGTGGTATAATCTTAATGTCATAATTACTTATCTAAGTCACAAAACACTCTTCAAAAATTTTTTCACACATTAAATTTGGCCCTTTAAAATATAATTTGACATGACATGACACAGTTATGGTTTTTAAAATGAAAAGTTTGCTTTTTATATAACAATTTATGTTTGAAATTTCAATCAAGCATAAGGTTGTGATATTAAAAACAGAATTTGAAAAAGAGCTCAGAAATAGAATATTCTTTTAATATAAAATGAATAAAACTACAATGTTTTTTTATGTTCCAAGTATTTTCTTAAATGTTCGAAATTTTACAAAATATCTGCTTTCTAGACAAAAAAAAAAAAGGTACTAAAATTTTAGGATTTTTAACTCACAAAATGTTACAGTTACTGTAATTTATGGAAGAAACACGGTGGCATTTACGTGTTTAAAACTATAAAAAATTTAAGAGTGGTGTTTACCAATGTTTTTTTATATAATCTGCTTGTTTACTATTAAAAATTTTTGAAAAAATATTGAAATTGGTAAATGTTTATGAATTACGACAACAGATGGCACCACTATTCTATCTTTGGTACTCCAGCTGGGTTCATAATACCCCATGGAGTTACAGGAACCAACTCTGTGTATTTACTGTTCCATTCCGCTAAGGCACCATCATTATTTACAGCGCAGCAGCATTCGCATGCAGAATACGACACTGAGTGGCATTCCAGCTCAACCCTATATGAAACTGGAAGTTAACTGCTTTGATCCAGTTAACCGAGTGGACGATATATGTATATATATTGCATGCATGCTTTTTCTTTCATCGCGTGTTTCATGCTGCAACTCGCTTGTCGTTTTGTTTTGCGCTTCGAATTTTTTTCTGTTTCTTTATTTTAACTTTTCTTAAGTTTGATATTTATTTCTTTTGAATATGTCTCCAAAGTGACATATGAGCTACACTGCTGCTTTTAGGCTGCAAGCAGCAGAAAGTGTTGGAAATTGCGCAGCAGCAAGAGAATTAGGAGTTGACAAAAGATGTATTTGTCAATGGCGGTCGGAAAAGAAGACTACGAAACATGCCGAAAACAAAGCGGGCCTGGAGAAGTGGTGTTGTGCATCGGCCTGAACTTGAAGTGGTGTTGTTCTGATGGGATTAAGAACAGAGGGAGAAAGGGCTTCCTGTTTCAAGAGTAAACATTCGTTTACAAGCTCGGAAGATTGCCTTGAACATGGGAATTGCAGACTTCAACGGCAATCGAAACTGGTGTCATAGGTTCATGAAACGAAAGAACCTATCTGTGAACAGCAAAACGAATGTCGGCCAAAAGCTTCCTGATGATTGGGAAGTGCAGATGAGATGTTTTCTGAACTTTGTAAATAATTTGATCATGGAGAAGAAAGGGAATGAGCCGCAAATTATGAACATGGACGAGGTAACTTTCACTTTCGACTGTCTACCCAACCTTACAGTGAATAAAACCGGCGACAAAACAATCTCCATTTTGACTACTGGTCACAAGAAGACATAGTTCACTTGTGTTCTTCCATGTGCTGCCAATGGGGAGAAATTAAAACCAGTGATAATTTTTATACGGAAGACCATGCCCTGAGAGAATTTCCTAAAAGATATTTTGATCCATTTTAATGAGAAAGGTGGATGTGCGAAAGCCTGATGATGGATTGGCTGAAGGAAGTATGGCGCAAACGAAAAGGAAGTTTTTTCCAGCCAAATGGGATCTTAATAATGGATTTTATGTGAGCTCACTTGCTTGATTCTGTTAAAAAAGCAGTGAAAAGTGCTGCTGCTTCTCTAGCAGTAATTCCAGGAGGGCTAACTAAAATCCTTCAGCCTCTGGACTTAAGTGTGAACAAAACCTTCAAAAGCCATGTACGTAAGCACTGGGAGAAGTGGATGTGGCTAGTGAAGATCACTCGTTTACCAAAACTGGAAAACTTAAAAGAGCTTCATATGAATAAGTAGCTCAATGGGTTTCTGAGGCATGAAAAGAGATAACCCCAGAGATAATAAAATCATGAGATTTTTGAAGGCCGAGATCATCAGTAGTAATGAAAATAGTTTCGGCATTTACAGCGATCAAGATGATGATGCCGATGCTACTGAATTAGATAAAGAAATTCTACAATTATTTAATTTGGACAGTGAAACCAGTCAATTCGAAGGCTTCGAATAGTTTTAAATTTTAAGTGGATGTGACCCACTTACAGGGTGCCCACTACTGCACAGCCACAAAAATAGTTGCTTTAGTAGCCTTCAGGGTACAAAATAGTAGCCTGATAGTAGCCTTCAGGTTACAAAATAGTAGCCTTTATGGTAAAAAAAGTATCCTTTTCAATAATCTAAGCAGACTGAAATACTCTAAACAAAATTTTAAAAATATTAAATACACATTTTTGCTTTCTGAAATAAGTTTGTATAATATTTGTGAAGATTAAATTCATTACATATTACTCCGTAGCAGATGATGCTTGTGGTTTAGTTCTGTTTCCTTAGGTGATGAAGTTCATAGAACATAACATAATAAAGTAGATAGTTTTCAATGTCTTTCCAAGTATTTTTAGTTGAACATAAAATGCAAAATACAGCAGATTTGCTCAAAACTACATACACCAGAATCAATAAACATGCATATTATTGAATTTGAGATTATGGAATTGTTAACATAACTTTTTATTGATTTATTATGTGAATTAAAAAATACATAAATACTCAAAATAAAAACTTATGACTCTTTTTAAAAATTTAAAAAAAATTCTTTTTAAAAATGAGGAAAAAATACACAGTATGTAAATCGATTAACTAAAACGCAAGATAGGAACATTTAATATTCACATAGGTTTGCATCAGAATTGGGGGTTCTTGTTAAATATTGCCAATATCGCTTGGCTGGGGAGAACTGCAATGTTTTCTTATCCATTTAGCATTACGCAAATGATGCAAGGAAAATGATAGAATTTACTAGACAGATTTTGCCAGAACTTTTGAGAAAACTCCCGAAAAAGTATAAATAGGTGAGTAGGTCATCCCACCATTCCAGTCTTAAATTTGCTTTTCTACCTAACATTAGCTATTAAGAAATATTGCTTTGCATAATTTTGTTGCCAGAGACATTGTTTTGCCAAGCTGCATTTTAAAATTTGTTTGTGAATTCAGTATATTGTATGCTGTGGAGCAGTCCAGGGTTCGACTCGAGTATTCTGATATTTTAGCAAATGGAACAATTTTATTTACAATAAAGAAATTACATGATTTGAGGAAGTTGCTGAGATTGACGACTAGTTATCTAAAGAATTACTGCTTGTAAATTCCTGTAAACTGTGCTTTGAAGATTGTTTGACAAGTTTCTAGAAACAATTATGTTTGTGTTTCGTCCTGACTTCTCGAGTGACTACTGAAACTTTCTACAAACCCCCAGACTGTAAAGCATACACTCCAATACGAATCCCACAATTCAGCAGAGTTCCTGCAACAAAGTGAATGATATACCATTGTGTCGTTCCAAAAGTTGGCTGCATTATGTTTTTGGAATTTTGATGTTTTCTCAATTTTTTCATATGAAAGCACATCTTTTACTGCAGTGAACTACAGTGAAACGACACAGGTGTTCAGGATCTGATGAACATTCTCTGATACTATATGCCTGCTGTCATTTCGGGGCCCCCGTTCCATCTACTCCTATTCAATTCCACACGTACAAATAACAAATATTGCAGTTTTGAGGCCCTTGGACTCTTTTTACTATAGACCCAGGCCTTATGGGCGTATTCGATAATCAGAGCCTGCAAGCGGTGCTATGTTCAGTGTTTATCATGTTGTTAGTAGCATGGTTACATGCCCTAAACTGAAACAAGCTAGGTGAAAAACAGAAAATGCATTGATACTCCTAGAAAAATAGTTGCCCTTTTCCTCAAAATAGTTGCTTTTTAGCTGTTTTTACACATATATAGTCGCTTATTCTCGATTATAGTAGCAAATAGTCTCCTTTTAGTAGCCAGTGGGCACCCTGCACTTATTAAAAGCATGCCTAGTGGATGCGACCCATTTATAAAAAGTATGCCTAGTAGATGCCAACCACTTAAAAAAAACGTAGAACGCCAAGAGGAGAAGGGCCCACATCCTGCACTCTGGATGGCTAAAAATGCCAACTGATATCTCCACAGATCAAAACAAGGTCCCGCTTGTTCAAAAGTTCATAACCCTTTTGTAAAAAATAAAATAATAGTTTAAGCACCTTTCCTATGTGTATGCTTCATTTAATATAATTTGGCTTTGGATGCATTGAGACAAGGTATTTTTAAATTTAAAATTTTATTTAAATTGTTTAAATTATATTTATTAATGAAATCTCAATTTATTTTTAATTAAATTAGCGTTTTCTCTTATAAAGAATCGATGTAGAATTTACATTGTTCTCGCTAATTAAGTTCATCGAGAGTGCGGCATTTATGCCGGGTGTGTCGTTTCTTCCATAAATCACGGTAAACGATTTACCATCTAATTCTGAAATTTTCAAGAATCCTTCACAAATTAGTAATCAATAAGCAAAAATCTCTTTATTATTGGACCAAAATACCATGGTATATTGGTCTGTATTGAATGAACAGGGTTTCTACAGACCTGGAAAGTCAGGGAAATGAGTTTTGGTCAGGGATTTGGTAAAAAAGTCAGGGAAATTAGCAGAAATTGAAGAAAGGTCAGAGAAATGCAAGAAAAATTGAATTTTGCAGTAAAATCAAGAAAATTTTTGCTGTTTGAACCTAAACATAGAAATTGTTTTATTTTCATTTTCTCATTTAACCTTATAAATAATTTTAAAATGTGTTCTTTATGAGCATATCTTGTGCAGTTGAAATATGCTTAATTTTATCCTAAATTATTATAAACATGGTTTTTGTTAGAATCCAGTGATGTCAAATAAGATTCTTGTATATATTAATTTTATTATTATTATTATTATTTGCAAAAAAAGGGGCAAAGTATATAAAAAGTTATTAATTAAAGGATGTAATGTTAAAAATGGAAATGCAAAATTCAGGAAAGCATGCCAGATAAAGTCAGGGAAGAGCATGATAGATGTCAGGAAAAGTCGGGGAAGCAAAAACTGTGAAATCTATAGAAATCCCGATGAATAGACCAAAAGAGTGGTAATTTTTCAGAACTGGTGGGGAAATAAATGTATTGATTATTAAAGATTCAAAATGTAGAAAACCAGGAGATTTTAATGTAAAATCAGGAGACCAAGAGAAAACATCAAAATCCAGGAGAGCTGGCAGGTATGAAATAGTATATATGAAAATAAGACAGTGTTGGAAAGTGTTTTATAATCAGTGCTCTCGGTATGGCTTCCTTTCCTTTTTTTAAGTAAATGTAAAGACTCCATTCAGGGTCCCCCCAAATTCATTTCTGACAACCCAAACTATGGAACTGATAGTTTTGTCGCATATGGATAGGCAAGTATTTTCTTCATTCTGGAGAGAATGTTTCATGACTAAGTTATGAATATTTTATGAAAATTTAATTACTTGTAACAGAATCAGGAATGTAACCATCCCTTCCCAACAAAAATGTGGATTTTTGTTGGGAAGGGAAAATTCCACCTTTCTCGTATCCCCCAACTGCAATTTATTAATGTAATATGCTTGATCATTAATGTAAAAAACAGACTGTTGCCAAAGGGATAATAATTAGAGCCGTTTTGTGGAAAATTCCGCATTTAGCATACTCCCCCCTGCAATTTATTAATGTAAAAACCAGATTGATCATTAATGCGTAAATAATATAAATCCTCTGAAAGTTGAACGTTTGCGGCTCCCTTTGTACAACTTACAGAGGTATTCATGCTACTTCTATGTTATGGGCATGTTCTGTTCTATGGAAAACTCTCCAATATAGGGAGGTGTCCTACTTGGGAATTGAATTGGAAAATCTGTATTTCTAGTCGGCAAGTTACTTCTCTTCACCCCCCCAAGATTTTCGTTTGGGATCGCGGCCCTGGTCGGCCTCTCTAAGCTCACATTGAGAAAGCTATGGATTATTTTGACTAAAAAAAAATATACAGTTATGGACAAACTCTTCAGCTTTCATTAAAAGAAAAAAAGTGTGTGGCATAATTTTTTGGTCAGTTAAAAAATTAATCATTAAAATGCGTATGACAAGAATTCGACTGTTCCGCAAAAGAAGAAAGGATTTTCTCCCTTTTGGCAAAATACCAAAGAGGAACCCAGCCAGAAATTCGAAGAGCCATCAATTCTCCCGAGTCGTATCCTAAAAGACGGCCACTTTCTGTAACGTGTAAAAGCGTACTGGAGAGTTGAGGGGGCAGAGCCCCCCTCATCAGAGTGTTTGTTTGCATTATTAAATTTATTTTACTAAAAAGAGAAATACGGGGTGGGTTCAGGGGGCAAAGCCCCACTTGCATGTCATGTCTGATGTCTGTTATATAAATTAGAGCCTGCTGTTGTATGTCCGTTGGTGGATCAGCTGGTTGCCGAAGGCGAGTGGTTGGTAGGTTGCAGAGACCGGTCACAAAACGGCCCATTAGTGGAGCAGATGGTCGCCAAAGGCAATCGTTCACCAAAACGTGTTAAAGCGTCCTGTAGTTTGCATAGACTGGTCCCGAAGCGGTCCTTGAGCTGTAGATTGCACTTTTGGTCACAAAGCGGTCCGTTGGTGGACTAGATGGTTGCCAAAGGCAGCTGCTTGTGGCCACCATAATTTGCACATTTCGATCGCAAAGCGGCCCGTGTGCTCTAGGTTGTACATTTTGGCTGCAAAGTGGTCATTGACAGCCAAAACTCGGCGTCGAAGGCAGCTAGTATATTTATATTGCATTATATGTTTGACCAATTAAGTAATGCTTTTTTATTTATCTGTTTAGAAAACATCTTTCGTATTTGTTTGTTTTTTCCTTTGATGACATTTTATTTCTAATTTTTATGAATCAAATGTATTTTGTATGGCTTCCAAATTTATTTTTGTGCTTCTACCACTAACTTGGTGAAGCTTGAAAGAGTCCAATCAAGTACTTCTTGCATCATTACTGTTATGATATATTCTTGCCCCACAAATCTGGTTCTTTATGAATGTGATCTACAGCCCTTGGGTTTGAGAAGAAGCACAGGACTTGCTAAATATTTCAATAAACTTTACAGCTATGGTGCTATGATAGTCACAATGGAACATTTATTTTTCTTTGAGAGTGAGTAAATAACCAAAGATTGGAAAAAGATAGTCCTTTTTCCAAACAACAATTAATGAATCTCTTGAATACAAATGTTCAAGAACATTACTTAAAGTCTTTCATTAACCCTTTGGAGGGTCTTCATGGTGTATATTTTCAAACCAACCTAGGAGCGCAGACTAATAATCAACAGGACTGTCCTGCTTATCTATATCAACTTGCTCTTGAGATTATAAATCAAATTCCATCTTCGACAGTCCTGGTTTATACTGCCGGCAGGAGAGATGATCATGATGTCTGCGGCAGTGGCGTTTTCATTAAGTCACCATTTCTGTCTATTAAAATTAAGCTAAGAAACCCAGACTACTGCTCAGTATTTAGGGCTAATCATTGCTATAAAAGAAGCACTTAGGGCATTGATGCCTGAAACTTCTGCAGACATTGCATTCTGACAGATAACCGCAGTGCCGTTCAGCATCTGAGCAACAGCCGTAAAGTTGGAGATGGAACTTTAGTGTCAATTCCTAAAGACCTAAAGGTACTCTCAGAACAGTGCAGGATTTTTCTTCAATGGGTTCTTTCCATATTGGTCTACATGTTAAATGAGACTGCTGACATTCTTGCAAAGGAAGGCGTATCTAGTCCTTTAATCTCCAAGGTACTCCACTCTAATCAGTGGAAGTCTAGCCTCTTCTGAGATATATTCACAAATAAAAGCTCTTAACCAGAAAATATTGAAGACACCTCCATTACACTCCTGGTATTCAGAAAAATCCCCAGGTAGTGCCCTTGCACTTAAGTGTGACAGATCGGCCCAAGTCACCATCAGCAGACTCAGGAGTGGTCATATCGGGACTCTTAAATACATCAATGGTGAAAAACTTTTCTGGATTGCACTAAATGCACTTCAGCTCAGGCCTACCCTGCCCATCTTTTAAACTGCTTGGGGCTTTCGCATGAGGATCTAACGACCACTCCTCTCTCTCTCTTTCTCTTCAGGTTTACAACTTTTTGAAGATTCACGACCTCTTAGACTTGGTCTAGCCTTCGATTAAACCTAGTGAAATTAGCAACAACAACACGAATCAAATGAATATGTTTCCTGAAAAACATTCTTTTATCTCTTTTCTAGTTTCTCAAGTTCTATTTTTAATAAAACTGAAATAAATATTCATTATAAAAAACCCCTTTTCCCTACATTTTTCTTGAACTATTTTAGTTATAATTTTCCACACACAGGTGCCCATATCTATGAGCAGGAAGCTCCGCTTCCTAGCTCTCATATTATGGTTATCTTTTACGTACTGGAATCATAGGTGTAACTTACTATGGGCAAGAGAGGGCAATTGCCCCCTTAAAATTCAAGAAAATTCAGATATAACTTATTTGAAAGTGATATTTTCTTCAATAGGAAACATTTTGCCCCCTCAATGTTAGATGCCAGTTTGCGCCTATGACTGGAATAACACAGAAGGGGTTCAACACTAAAATATAGTAACTTTCTGTGGTAGGAACATTGACTTGTACTCCCCTCCTCCTACCCTCACATTGGTTGCCCATGTTTTCACAATATTTCAAATTTCTTGGCAACAACAAGAAAATGCCGATTTCTACAGTATACTGCACTACAAGCTCAATTTTAACAGACTGGGAGATTCCTTTCTTAGAATAGTACAACAGTCCTTTAGTTTTCTCCCTCTTTAGTCCTCAATCTCAAGAGAAGACAAGTGAAGTCAAACTAATAATTTTTTCCCAATTTTTAAACACTACTTTTCTGTATTATAGATTAAACAAATTCAAAAGATTATTAAATTTATAATTAACATTTGAAATAAAATTGTATATTATTAATTTAATGAACACTTAAATTTCCTTAAAGAGAAACTCAAAAACCTATAAGTATGCTATTTAAAAGGTATCAATTATTATTATTTGTTATAAATCATTTTGTTATAGTATTTGGCTAAACCAAATATTTATAATTTTAACTGAATACAGTAGACTCTCTGAAATCCGCACACCTTGGGACCAAGGGGTTTGCGGATTATAGAATTTTGCAGATTACAGATCATTGTTTTGTTTACATTTTTTCTTACTATAGTTATGAAGCAACAGAACATTTTTAATGGCTGAAATTAATTATACTGTTACACTTAGTTTAATTATTAAAGAATTTATTAAAATATATGAAAAAAAATTTATTTTATTTTACAAAACTTTTGCAGACTGAAATTTTTCTTGAAGAAGGCTTAAACTTTCATACTTTAATTTTATATTACTATTTTTTTAATTTTGCAAACATGGAATCAATTGTTGTTTGTTTTAGGGCTTTTGATTTGTGTTTAAATATTTTTTCCTGGAGTCTGTTTATTGTCATTATTTCTTGTGGTGATGCCAATGAATAATTTTGGATGAATTCTAAATATTTATAGCCTAAAGATAAGCCTTCTTCAAGAGAAATTTTTTGAAAATTTCTCTTTCTTTCAATAAAAAATGAAAATCAAAATAATACACGTTTCGTTAACTGAGTGTGCGAGATTGTCTCTCAGAATCTTTTCTGTCAGCTAATCATGCTTTCATTTTACTGCTCAGACTTTGTTAGATGGGTTAAAAGAACAATTTTAATTAGATATATGCAAAAAATATGAAAAATAGCATAAAATTTCTTTTAATTCTACAACTCAACTCACCCGTAATTTCCTAGTGTTACTTAACTGTTAACTGCAAATTTCACTGTTTACATCTAAAAATTATCGCGGATTATAGAGAGTTGCGGATTATAGATGTGCGGATTTCCGAAAGTCGACTGTACTCGTAACATCCTTAGTGAACAAAGCGACATTCTGAAATTATTATTATTATTATCAGATTTTTCACATTTTCGTATGACATAACAAATGTAATACCTTCAGAACATTCAGCCATAGATTTAGCGCTTATTGAAGGAGTAGTAGTTTTCGGAGGGCATTTCATGCAGGCTGGAGCTCCCTTGGGTCTATAATAACCTCTCATACATGGTTCGCAACTTCCTTCTTTAGTAAGCTGGAAACCAGCTGCACATTCCTCTGTGAAAATACAGTGATAATTACTAATAGTTAGATGCGTACTTAAAAATATCTTATGCTTAATATATATATATATAAATATATGTTTGTTTCTATTGTTTCTTTCATACAGTTCTTTAAATCTTCTAATTACATATAACAGAGTAAATGGACCAATTTACACACTTTTTAATTTAATTACAGTAATGAAAAGCATTACTGGGCTAAAGAAGAAATACACAGGGTGTCCCCAAGAGGTGGTAACAGGCTTTAATTCTTTATCTATTAGAGATAAGTGGGCAGTATAAATTGAAAAAATGTTCAAAATAAGTTCGGAAATAATACTCCATTAAGAAAAAATTCCTCTCATTAATTTTCAAAAAGTTACACTTTTTAAATTTTTATTTGTATTGACCACATCATCTGTATATAAACATTTATTCCTGGAGTGGAAAAAAAGATTTTCTTTCTTAATTTCTGTATGACCCCTGAAATGTGATCATTTGAAGTGATTTTTTCCCTTCAAGATCCATCGAAAAGAGGTTTAAGTCAGAGTTATATTTATCTTCATATCTTCCAACGCTTTTTAAGGTATATTTCTCAAATTTTATAAGTCACCTGTTTCGTGTATTGGGCACATTTTACTAATTGGGAATTGTTTTGTATGGGGGGACATAAAAAACTTTAAAAAGTGTAACTTTTTGAAAATTAATGAGAATTTTTTCTTAATGGAGTATTACTTCCGACCTTATTTTGAACACTTTTTCAATTTACACTGCTCACTTATCTCTAATAGATAAAGAATTAAAACTTGTTATCACCTTTTTGGGACACCCTGAATATAAATGATATGATTTATACTACGAGGTATATCCACAAAGTACATTCCGTTTCTATTTCTATCTGCGGCAGTGCTGCGATTGCAGTTCCGAGCATGCGCGGCAGTTACTTTGACTCAAGGAGAAGAAATGTATGCCATTTTCAGGTTGCTGCTGCCAACGTGTTCTTTGTAGTGCTTCTTTATAATGTCATCCTTAATCGAAAATGTCGCTGCTTGTGAAATCAGATCTGTGATTCGTTTTCTAAATGCAAAGAAAGTTAAACCAAGTGAAATTTATCGGCAAATCTGCGAGGTTTACGAAAAAAATGCTATGAGTGATTCAATGGTTAGAAGATCGGTCAGACAGTTCAATGAAGGACGTGATCAAGTGCACGATGAAGAACGAAGTAGGCGCCCGTCTTTGGTTACTGATGAACTGGTTCACGCAATTGAAGAGAAGATTTAGCAAAACCGTAAGTTTACAATTAGTGCTCTTGCTATGAAATTTCCGTAAATCTCACGATAACTAATTCATGAAAGTGTTACTGAAAAACTGAAATTTCGAAAACTTTGCTCACATTGGGTACCCAAAATTGTAACTGAACAACACCAAAAACAACGGATGGACAGTGCACTTCAGTTTTTGACACGCTACAATGAAGGTGGCGATGATTTTCTTTCTCGGATAGTCACGGGGGATGAAACTTGGGTATCTTACGACACCCCTGAAAGGAAACGGCAATCAATGGAATGGAGGCACACTCCTCCCCAACGAAAGTTAAGCCTAAGCAAACCTTGACACCTAGAAAAGTCATGTGACCGTTTTCGGGGACAGAAAAGGCATTTTGCTAATTGATTTCTTACCACGAGGCCAATCAATCAATGCACATGTTTACTGCGAGACCATTAAGAAATTGTGCTGCGCAATACAGAACAAGTGCCGAGGATTACTGTCAAAAGGTGTTGTTTTTTTGCACGATAATGCCCGACAAGGGCAGATTAAAGGGGGGGGGGCAGAGGGGCAATCGCCCCCTCCGACAGAAAAGAAATTAATGTAAAAGATCCTATTTTACATCCATAAAATGGATGTATATGTCAATCTTCTAACTAACTGCCCCCACCGACAAACTTGCATTAATCCACCACTGATTCCCGACCTCACATTGTGAACGTGACAAAACAACTCCTACAGAAATTTGACTGTGACGTGTTTGATCATCCTCCATACAGCCCGGACCTCACTCCTAACAACTTTCATCTCTTCTTACACCTAAAATCTTTCCATGGTGGTCAATACTTTAACGATGAGGACGAGCTAAAAGAACATGTTACCACATGGTTGAAAACACAGGCAGCAACCTTCTATGAAGAAGGAATACAAAAACTTGTGCCTTACTATGACAAGTGCCTACAAAATTTCGGAAGCTATGTAGAAAAGTAGTTTAACAGTTGTAGATTTTTGTACAATAAATTTGTTTCTGTATCTCTACACGTTTTTTTTATATAACCAAATGGAACTTACTTTGTGGATATAACTTGTATAAATCAACCATTTAGAGGCAAAATGCAAAAGAAAATTAGCATCTCAAAAATGTCCTTCCATTTACAACTGAATGATTAATTATTTTTAGTTCCTATAGCAACTTTCATTGTGTGTATAGAATAATGCATAAGCTTACCTCTGCATTCTATGAATGATACAGCTTTGTCACTTTTAGTGGTCAGATCTGGTCCACAAGATATACAGCTGAAAGAACCTTCATTTGGTTGATAGAAACCATGCCCACAAGAATGACACTTGTTCTTAGAATCATCATAATACATACCAGGTAAACATCGCTCTATGAAAATATAACAACATTGACAATTAACACTCAAAGGAGTTCAATCCTACTGTGATTGTAATAGAAACTGAAATAAATAAATAACAACAGAAAGAACAAAACTATTCATTAGCTTAAACATTTTTAACACATGTTTACTTATCCAGGCGATAGAAAATTTTAAGACTCCCAAATTTTATAAAACAACTATTTAAAATTTGATTTCAAGCTATCAAAATGACAGCTCTGTTATAACAACATTTTACAGCAAGTATTGGTTGAGAAAATAATACAGTAGAACCTCGATCTATCGTTTTTCAAGGGGTGCGTAGTAAAACGATGCATGCGAGAAACGACGAATGTGGGTTAAAGTCAAAATACGAAGAAAACAATATTTATGAATACACACAATGTATACAGTATACCAAAAATACTAAATTTGTTACCAAACTGTAAAAGAAACAAATTGAAGATGTGTAAAAATTAAGTGATACTTATTTTTTAAAAAATCAGTAATTTTACACTGGGTTTTTCATTAACCTTTTAAATAAACAAAATTTTCAAGATTTACAATATTTTTTTTTTTGTCTTTTTATGCGTCTTCATGTTTGTATATAAAACTCGTACAATTTCAAATACCGTTATTGGGTAGGATAAACTAGGCACTAGTGTTGGCTCAGTCTCATTGGCATGAATATTATTCTCAGCTTCTTCACGATTATTTTCATTTTTTGAGTCTCATTTCTTCCATTCTTAGGATACCGCATGTTGCTACTTCTAAATCAATGGAAATATAATCACTACATTTCACACCATACTCATCCCTACTAGATGTAAGAACACTTCACCTATACCATCATCAACCCAAGATATGATACCAGGAAGCAGATTTGTAAGCCCTATTGATCCACTTGATCTTCAATTACATTTCGGTCAGAAGAAACATTTTACAACGATGAATGCGGAAAAGCGAATTTTTGACGAACGATACAAGCGGGTTTTGTTAACGTTATTTGAATACAGTTTGTGCTGGGACCATTGAAATAAAACGATCAATACGGGAAAACGATGAATGCGGGAACAATAGATCGGGGTTCCACTGTATTGTAAATTTTGTACATGAACCTTAATTATAGAATTTTGTTATTCATGTAACACCCTCCTCCCGTTTTCTCATGGCTGAATGTATTTTATTTGTATTAACCACCATTTGGTGCCAAAATTTGTGGCAACACATTCATAATGATGATCATTTATGAACGTGTTGCCACAAATCCTTGATAAAAAAAACTGTATAATAAATTAATAAACTAATAAATTTAATCAATCTTATAAAATACTAATTTTGAGGTATTTACACCTTATTATCTTGACCAATAATGTGCTCATCTACATGTTGTTATATGAATAGCTTTCAAATGTAAGGAGGAGTTCTTTCTATTTATGGATAAAAACCGTCTTTCCACTATTGCAATACTTGAAGAAAGAAATAATCATAAATTCAACAACTACTAGTCAGCGGCGACTTTTACACATCATTGAGTGTTGGTATTTTTTTCTGAATCTGTGTTTGCTACGATTTTCAATAATGACCTTTCACAGGAGGAATTACAGTATTTTTAAGATTTCTGGTTTTAATCATAAGCAAACATTGCCAGCTCAAGAAGATGACTTGAGAAACTTGACTGTCCTCATGATATGGAAACCCGGCCAGGACAGGAAAATGGGTGATTTTGCAAAGACTGGGCTAGTACCAATTGTATTCATTCAGAAAATGAGCTAATTTAGCATTAGGTAAACAAAACAATCATGATAAAAGGCAAAACAGTGGAATACCTTTGTCATAGTATAACTATAAATGAAATACAATATTTTATTATTTTTAATGCTTAGTCATATATGCATAGTCATATAGTCATATATAAAGCATATCACTAAAAGTATCCTAAACTAGTCCATTTACAAATTATATATTAGGATAGGTTGATATGATTCAGTTTCAAGTACAAGCATGTATTATATTTATCCTTATAATGGGCTAATAGAATCAATAATTATTTACAAAGAATTGACTCAAAATGTTTCCAGAATCCTTAAATTTTTTTTTAATTATGAATTCTTCTTTATATTGCTACACACAGTGCATTTTTACAAAATAAATATCTAATTTTCATTATGCTTGTTCGAACTTGTGAAAGCTAATGGATTATTGCTTTTGCATCCTCTCTCCCATTAACGGTGTTATTCGAAAAAAATCATGCGATTTTGGTACATAATTACAAATAAACTAATTATGCCAGGCACTTCAAAATTTTGAAACTGTCTCTTTACAAGCTGTATTACATACTGCGAAGACAGGCCAATCTGTATCAGTTTCAAACTTTTAGAAAAAATTCTTTAAAATCTTAAATTTTCGCAAGGCGTGTCACTCTTTGAAAAATCTTGCAGCTCAGATCTATGTTTAAGAATTTTTTCTGAAAATTTCACAAAAGCCACAGCGTTTTTGCTTATCGCAGTGTGTAAAACAGCTTATGAAGAACCATCTGGAATTTTTTGGAGACCATGGTGCAATTAGTTTATTTCAATTTGTGTACCAAGTCTAAAAACAAAGTTCTTTGTTTTTCGAAGAACAGCCTTAAGGTGCAATAATGCAATACAATGCCAATGGGGTTGCTGGAATCAAAAGTATTATTATTATTCAATTTATTATTGTTATTCAAATTTATGCTGATATCATAGATCACTGTCACATCAGCATGCTGTGCCATGTGCTACAATTATATGAATTTTACACAGATTCTTTTTTATAGTAGTAACATGCATAGAAGCATCAAATTTCTCTCATAACAAAATTAATTAGTTATTACAGTCTACTGTGCTGCAATTGATTTTTTTTTTTTTTTTTTTGAATGAACCAGTGTAGAATTCATATCATCCTTGTCTGTTGCACAACACTCTAGTTTTGCCAGCTGCTAATGCAAACATTCTTAAGGTAAATCAAGATATAAGTATGTCATTCAAGAACAGTCGTGGAACAATGTTTTACTACAACTAAAATAGATTTTCTCAATACCTTTGCATTCATTGGCAGATCTTGCACCAACTGTCTCAGTAATACCTTGCTTTTCATTGATTAAAGGACATTTTTTGCAAGTTAAATGGCCCGTTCCATCTTGGTATGTTCCAACAGGACATGAAAGGCAACTTTTACTAACATTGTCGTAGTAGGTTCCCAGCCCACATTCCACTGTAATGGGGAAAAAATGGATCAGACAAAATTAGTAAGAAAAAATTCTTCATAATAGGGTTGTTAAGTCTTCGATCTTAGCAAGACACTTTTTAACATTATTTAATCTTCTATCAGTCTAATTCACAAAAAAATTCTATCAATTTATTTTTAAAAATTTATTTTTAATCTGTTGAATAAGTTAAAAATTAAGCTGATAATTCATTGAATCTTTTGTTAAAATTGAACAATTCAACTCTATAAGAGCAAAAAATTACAATATTTTTGTAATTACTAGGAAGAGAAAAAAGCTTAAATTGTGAATACTTTAAGATTAAATGATTTATAATTATTTTTTAATGATGTAGATTATTTTATAAAGGAAGTACACTTACCACAATAGGGTGCAACTACTACTTGACCAGATGGACATGTGTAATCAGTTACCATAGAAAGTGAAGTGAGATCAGGTAAAACATTTGGCAATGTGTCATGAATGTCAAAAGCTTGGTTTTGCAAAATGGCTGATTCAAGAACTTTCTGAATAGTAGATTTTTCTTGAGTATTTATATTAACTACAGGATCTCTACATTAAAAATAAAAATATAGAATTTAGTATTTAAAACATTTAATATACTTAATGATTCACAGTGCATACACTTTCGGAAAATCAAATAAATATAGAATTAATAAGATGCTATTTTTAATGGTATTGAAAATTATTAAAAATTGATAAATGTTAAAGGACTGAATTCTTCTAAAAAAATTAACTTTTCATTGAAAGTGTTAGTTAAAGGCAAATCTTCGGAACTATAGCCATCATTTAAAGTTTTAATAGCTACTTAAAATGTCAAAATATATAATTTAACAAAATAGCTTACTTGTTGGCAGGAAAGGCTATTTCAACTTCATATAACTCATTATTTAGTAGCTGCCTCTTAGCTCTAGCTTGCTTGCTGCAATGTACTTTCACCTGCAGGCCACTACATACACCAGGAATATTGTCTGTACAAATTCTCCATTCACGGTTCACTCGAATGAGATTATTTTCAATTCTAGACTTCAGAATTTTTTTGCCAGACTCTGAACATACAACAGATGATGGGAAATTCATACCTATCCTAAATATTTTCTGAGCAGGTTTCTTTTCTGCAAAATGAAGTATTAAAAATAAACACATAAGTTTGATTTTTTTTTCTAATTTAAAAAAAAGGATCAATAAATTAAATGATTTACTACAATAAAAAGCAAATGTGTAGCTAGTTATTGAGAACATATCCAATTTCTCAGGAAAATTACTTCATAAAAAACTTTTTATGAAGCTGAAGTTTAGATATATACATATATTTAAACTTCAGCATTGAAAGAAAACAATGATTGCTTAAATACATTATACTTCTGTTATGGGCATAGTATAGCCCCTCACCAACTTTCTTTAAACAGAGTCTTTTTATAATGAAAGGTTGAAACTTTGTACATCACTTCATTTATAAATGGGGGTACATTTTACTAATTGAGATTTGAAAGTAAATCTTGAAGCTAATTCGAAGAATGGATTTTTACTTGTATATTAACTATCAAGGTAATGCTATTTAATTTTTTTTTTTTCACAATGTACTTTCCTTAGCTCAAATGTTTACGATTTTATTTAAATTAATTTATTTGAAAAGCACAAAATAATTTTTCAATGTAAAAATTATACTTTAAACACAAAACACACACAAAAAAAATGCTCAGATAAATTGTTTGTCTGAGGTCACCAATTAATTTTGTTGAGGGCTACATTAGATAAATGGGAACTTTTTGCAAATTTCAATGAATGTGATTAAAAATTATATCTCTGGATATTAAAGTTAAGGCAAAATCAACAAATAAAATGAAGAGTAACGTGGTTGCCTGCAGGTTGCTACTTTGTAATGAGGTGATTTACAGAGTAGCAACCTGCCAGCAGCCAAGATAATGAGAGGTTTTTTTAGATGACTTTATTTGTATAATATTAGATGACTTTATTTGTATATGTATAATATCTAAAGAACATCATGAGAACAAAATTTAAGAAGAAAATAATTTCACAAATGATTATATTTTAAAACTGCCTAATTAAATAAGTAATAAAAATAAAATTGCTAGGGATGAGTTGGATATTTGATTATAGATTCAATTTGAAAAAGTGTCTTATTTTGTAAAATAATATTAACAAAAAGCTTTAAAATGTATAACTACAGCTAAAGCAACTTTCTGTAGTTAACATATTGCACAAAGCACATCTACACTGCACAAACAACATAAAAATAAAGCAATATACCATAGTTTTAAATATGTAAAATCGTGATAATACTTGTTTAAAAAAATAATTAAAGCATACCTGAGCAGGCTGGGTATACAAGATGAGAGCCATGTCCTGAGGATGGATGCCATATACCTTCAGCACCACAGGTGTAAAATTTGGCAACAGGCTGTGAAAACTCTAAATTAGGATTGCAGGAGATTGAGCAAACTTTAAAACGACCGTTTGGGCCCCAGTCAGAACAGTGCCTTTGTCCATTAACAGGTGGAAGGGGTAGCGAACAAAATTCCTCTGCAATTAGTTTGATAAACATTACGATTTTATAAACTCAGTAAAAAATTTTCAGACTGGAAAATTTTAAAGCTAGTTTTTTTTTTCTTTTAACAGTCAATATAGGTTTAATTTAGCAGTGTTTTGAGCAGTGCTTTATGGGTGCACTTATATGATACACCAATTATGCATCACAAATAGGAGGTTGGGGCAAAAGCTCCAACAAGCAAAAGCATTTCCTAGTCCTATACAAACATTTATATTTTTACACTGAAAATGGCAACACTTGGACATAAACATTAATGATAATTGGGGATACGTTTTTTGCTCTACTAATATATTGAAGCAATATGACAAAGCATTTTTTAAAAAAATTCATGGATAAAGATGATATAATGTAGTTAACTCCAGTTATAGTGAACCTCTGGGGACCAGCAAATTTCATTCACTATATCCGAAGTTCATTAAAACCAATGTTTCCCCATGCTGAACAATAAAACTTAATACAAAACTAGAAAATAGCATTTTACACAAATACTCAATGTTTATTAGGTAAATCAAACATAATTGATCATATTGATGGTTATAAAAATATTAAGCACAGCAAACATAATTAATTACATTCATAGCAATAATGTACATTCCATTCAGTTGGCTAAAGGGGTTGTTGCTTTTAACTAGTGATATTGCATTGGGAATGAAATCATCCAAAGTCAAGAAAGAAATTATTGTCTTTGGTTTCCTTTCAAAAATACCTTGCTTTTGAAGATTAGAATGTATTACAGCAATGAAAAAAATCTATGACTCCTTAGAAAACAGCCCTATCGGGTACGTGATGAGACGACACCTTCTTTAACAGTTCAGCGTCGGCACTGGCAAGGCGGTAATTGGAGCGATGTTGGTTCTAAACCGGCAAACCAACGTGGTGGAATCAAAACAAAATTGATTTTGGGCATACAATGGTCCGATATCACCTATATTTTAGGGTTAGCCAGGTTAGCAAATGGTGTCAAGAAGGTACGGTTCCAAAAGGTGAAACCGATATTGGTACAGAAATAAGGTTTATAAACTAATCTGTCTAAAACTTTCAAAATAGAATACATTAGTGATACTCATTATAATAATTATTATTTTTTATTTAACAGTCATTTACAATGTTATACCTATTATTTATAGGGGAATAATACTGTAAGTGGGTGCTGGTTGAGTTGGCGACATTTTTTTTGGTCACCAACGTCTAACCTTGGCGACTTTTTTTTCGTGCCAAACAAAACATAGGCATATGTAGACACATAAGGAACAAAATAAACCCAAAACCACAATACACTTATCTGAAAACATTAAAGCACTAGCTCTGGGGTATGAGTACATTAAAAAATAAATAAACCATAACCTTCAAAATATGCAAAATGCTAAAACATGTTTCTGCACATAATTATACAGCAAAATTTTCCTTAAAATGTTAAAATCACAGTTTAAAATTAATAGAAAAACATTCAAATAAACCAACTACCTCCCACCTCCCCCAAACACACATACACAACTCCCCACAAACAACTCAAAAATACTTATATATTGATTCATATAAGTTGATTCCTGATATTGATTCCTGAATAGTGCATGTCCCCAAAGCAGAATGTTTTGCAATGTTCTGCAACGCTCTCTCAACTAGCCAAAAATGTTCTGCAGAAAATATACCTTAATATACAGAGGGCTATTATGTTAGGATATTAGTAAGCGTAACCTATATCTAAAATATTAAATGAAATTAGAGAAACTTTGTGTAATTATCAAAGTAACAAGGAAATGAAACATTAACCGAACAGATATATATATGTAGAGAAAATTTTTCGAACTAAAGCTTAAAATTCCCGGAAGCCAGTCGCCAGGTGGCGATTTAACTTAAAAAACTGGCGATTTATGACTTACTGACTACCGGCCAGACGAATTCTATCTCAGGTTTCGCACTAGACTGAGGGATTCCGCGATTCTTGCAATGCCACATAGAATCCCCCTCAAAACAAACAAATTAAGAAAAAAACAGTAGCGGGCTTTTCCTGTGTGCTGGGTTGTTCAATTTTGATGAAGCAGCTAAATATTTAATGGGATAAAGAAGCAAATATCATTAAATTCTATTGTTATCAAAATCATTTGTGTATTATATTGCTAATTTTGATACTTATAATCTGCTGAGCTCATTCTAGGCGAGGTCAGTGGTGCGCCGCGCCCCGATGCCCTTAAAAAAAAAAAAAAAATTCGTTAGCGCCCCGATGATGAAAAACTAGACACCCTCTTTTGCCAGCGAAGTTCTTTTTAATCTCTAAGAAAGTTTCTTTAGCCCTTTTATTTGTTTAACTGTTATTTGTTTGCTTAAACCTAATGTGTTAATGATACTTGTCAAATGAAAAGGAGGAATTTGCACAACTGCTATGGTAATAGAACTCTCCCTCCCGGAAGCACTCGGGAGGCCCAGTCAGGGTAGTAGCGGAACCTTCATGAGAAGGGGGATGGAAATCAACTGTGTAAAAACTAATTCATCTATAATTTTTTTATTAATGGACCGATTTGTTTGAAAATTTGGGGATCACTTTTAAATGCAAAAATTGATTCAGAGTCTAAATTTTAGAAAGACATCTTAATTTGTTCAAAAGTTAGAAATTTATTGTCAAAACATAATTTCTTTCCCCTTTCTTACATTGTAGCTTGGACTTACAGAATGCTTTGTGGTTTTCTTTGTGAGCTAGACGGGGAGGCAAATGTTCTTATCTCCTTTCCGGCTATTTCAATATTACCACTTAAATAGATGACCAGCTGATTGTTAATATCAACGGAATATTTATTATGGCTGCATGATAATCCTGAAAAAAATTTTAGCTATTGTTGTCCATAAAAAAAATAATAATTAAGAACTGGAATTTGTAGTGGAATAAATATTGAATAACTGGAATAGATATTTATACCATTATAGGGTTATTTTGAACAGAAGAGTTATTAATATTTTTATGCATTAACTATAATATTTTAATTGTTTGAACTTTGCAAAATAGAGAATGAAAATAAAAGTAAAATAATTTTCTCAATAAAAAGACTTTTGTTCCTTAAGACTTCTGGGTATTTCATATTTAAAATCTTTTCTCTTCCTTTATAATCTTACCCCCCCCCACAAAGGAATATATTCTTTCTATGCCTGGATGCAGGAGAGTAAATAGTATCCCTCCAGATTGCTGTCTGGTTTTTGAGTTTGACTTTCTGTTTAAAGTGATTGATTTCTCCCCTCTCTCTCCCTTTTCAGTCCTCATCCGTAATTGTTCTGCAGCGGAGCTCTTTGTTCTGCGACGCACGTCGCCGATTTCGGCATGTTCTGCGTTGGGGGTGCATGTGATTTCAAGAGAAATATACTGCAAATATTTTCATAAAATGTTAAAAACACTCATTATAAATAACAGAAAACCATTATAATAAACCGACTACCTCCCCCCCCCATGCAATTTTTGTAATTTAATACCTTCAAAACACACAAAATTTACACTATTGATCAGAATAGAATCAAATCTGATCACAAAGAACTCAAAAATCCTTACATATTTGTTCATATTAAACCTAAAAATTGTACAGGAATTCTGTAAATCAGGAGCAAACCCATATAACAAATAAAATTAACCATCCCTCTTAAAACCTTAAATTTTTTATTTTTTCATCCCAATTCACAAAAAATAACACAACATACTAAAAAACCTTACATAATTATGAAAACACAGACCACAAATATTCTCAACTATACACCAGTGTACTGTAAAGAAAGGAATAAACATTTAAATAAATAAAAGCACCACATACCTCAAATTTCATTCATTAACAACGTGCATTTATCACAAAATGAATCCATCACAAGCATTCAAATAAGCATAACAACTTTACCTCAGCACATGCTTGATACATATTCTTCACAACTCTAGCAACATTTTCAAATATTTGTCGAAATTCACTTGATAAGGAAATAAGAAACAACTCATCGTAAAAAGAACCAATTTCACTACAGCTCTACACAAATTATCAACATTTAATATAAAACCAAGCAGAAATTTGACTTTTCAAAAATAACCATTATAAAAAAAAAACTTCACAAGCGGATGACACTACTTCGATTCGCGGCAATTTCAAATTAAGTTAGTTTGCCAGTTAAATTCCTTGAAATTTGTTCAACCAATCGCAAAACTCCTTCTATCAGCATAATTTCTCATGGCATCATAAAACAACACAACTCTGCCGAAGGGTTGCCGAATAGCTAATCTCGATTGGCAACGCTGCCATGCCTGTTTACTACATATCGCTCATTTGCTACAACAATGTCATAATTAAAAAACCACAGTTTTTCAGAAAATGCATTCGAAGTTCCATGAAAGTAAAGAAACGCAGATTCGCAAAAACGATACTGCTGCCATTTGCTGAAAAGGGTCATTAGCATGAAATTAATTCATATATAATATACATATTTATCAAATAAATAAAACACTTACTCAATATGTGTATGCGGAAATCACATTTGGCAGTATTTCCCTCTGCATCTTTGGCAATGTAAGACAGTTGATGAATGCCTCTGTTTAGTGTCTGACCTGCAAAAAAGTATGTTCTTAAAAATACTAAAATAATTCCTGAAAATGTTATTTATAAGAAGCAATAGCATTTTATAATTTTTGATAAGACTAATATTTGTAAATTGCTACTATATGAATCTTCTACAACATTTTAGCAGTTTATTCAGAGTACACTACACTTAAAATAAAAGAAGAATATTAAAAATTACTATGAGTTCCTTTAACTTATATTTTAATGAGTTTCTTTTTTTCTTTTTGTCGTATTACTTGTGAATAGAAAAATTATAGAACTAAGAGTATTGATCTACTTTAAATATTTAAAAGAAGAAATAATTGCATTTTCAGAATAATTCAAAATAATAAAAGTTATATTTTGACACTAGAAAAAATAGAAGAAAATTTCGGCATCGTCACCAACAATAACCCTAAATCAAACATTTTAATGCCTTCAAACATTGCGTTAACATTGCTCTAGAAAGATTTTTCTTTTCAAGAAATGATTGAATTGAGTGCTTTGATCTGATACCTCATGTCATCCATATACATTTTATTTTGATAACAAGCTCTTCAAAATTTATTATCAATCAGCTAGTAATTTTCCTTTATACACAATTTAAATGAATAAGTTCCCTAAAGTTGTTTAACAAATATACTAATATGAAAGCGCATTAACATCTGAAAACAAATATTTTAACTGAAATTATTTTGAAAGCAAAATTTTTGTATACATTTTATGTACATATTGGTGTAATTGGATGAGAGCTAAGCCAAAATCCTTTTTATTTCTAGGTTAAAAAGTCCTAGATCACCTAACAGATGTCAATGTTTGGAAAAATTGAATGAATGCAAAATTATATAAAATTGTACCTGGAGTAAGTCCTTTATGTTCCATAACATATAAAGTATGCATTGAATCAATAAAAGATGGTTCTTTCCATGTAACTTGGGCGCTACTATTAGGAGTAACAACCCATATGTCCTGCGGGCATTCCAGAGGTTTTGGAGGCAACTTGTCTTGTGTTTGAATAACACATGCATCACCTGTAAAGCCAACAGGGCATACATATTCACCACAAGAACCAGGGCCTTCTCTTTCAATGGTGCCATCCACCCTGAAAGACAGGAATAAGTTTTAAGCTATCAAAATGGTAGCAATAATAATAATTCAAAGTTATTTTTTTATATCCACAATATCACTGATGTACTTTTATTGTTAAAATCAAGGTTTTAAAAAATATCGAAGTTTTGGTGACAAAATGATATTCATTAGGATCGCTGTAGGAGGGGGTGGGCGATATATTTAAAATCTCCTATTCTAAGTAAATGAACGGTATTGAATTTGAAAAAACAGTTTTTTAATGGAGGGCTAACATATAAGCAGTCATGCTTAAAACTTTAATTTACACTGACTATTACATACTCCCCCCCCTTTTTTTTACATTTTATTGAACATTTTTTGTCACCTTTCATTTGTTAAACCGAACCCTATTTTTAAAATCAAATAAATCAAACCTTTAATTTTTTATCTTAAAACAGCTAAACCTTATTTCAAAAATTTGTTTTAATACAAATAAATGCTGGAAATTCAAAATTTTAAATTCAACTAGCATTTGTGGGTTTCCTATTGACAGTGGGATCTTAGGGAGTGGACACAAAGGGCAATTTCCTAAGACCAAAGTAAAACAGAGGCTCACACGAGAAAACATCCAATTTAATATAAAACATATCACAGGTATCACAACAGGTTGACAGAGGTTAAAGAGTGCTGCTTTTTTCAGGAATACCTAATGTCTGTGAAAATATTACTGCTTTTTAGCAATTATGTTTATCTCAAAAACTTTTTCAGCATATACCTTGAAGGTTACCCTGAAGAAATCTAATCTCTGTTAGCCTTCTCTTACAAAAATAGCTAAAAAAAAAATTAAAAAAAAAAATTCAAGGTCTACAGTTATAATTAGAAATGTAACGAATAGTGATTTGGTGAATACCGGATATTCGGCCAATAGCTTAGGCCAAATACCAAATATTCGGCGGTCAAATATTAAAATTAAAAAAAATTCATTTTAGTTGTAAATAAAATGTCTCTTTTTAAATTTGTAATTAAATACCAAATAAAAACTAATTTAAAATTCATTTTATATTATTTGTAGGTACTTAAAAACACACAACAGTATATTATCTGTAAAACTAAAAAATCTTGGTCATGGAAATGTATCTTTTATAAAGTTAAATAAGCACTAATTGTGATGAAGATCACATCTTATATTGCCAATTACTTGTTTTCAATTTCGTAGATTTATTTATTTTTTTAAATCAAGCGTTTTAACTTTAATTTCTCATTTTTAATTACTTCGGCTTTCAAAATTCTGCATTACGTTTTTTCTCATATGTTCAATTTCTGTTAACTGTATCCTAAAATTCTATGCTTAAATTATTCTTTCATATGTTTCTCTACGTCAATAATAGCTCGAAGTTGGTTACATTCCTTTCACTTTCATAGCTGTTATGAGACATCTGTTTTTCATGTAATCCATTTATGCTTAATTAATATGCATCTATGCTTAACGTCTTTCTAAATGCGTACATCCCTTTACTTCTTCCATTACCAAAATGGACATGGACTCACATAAGTTAAAATTCTGCTGAACTAATTTTCTATCACACTGGTTTACTGTAATTTGGCTAGTTTTTACCTTCAATAGTCGGGTACCCTGCTCTGTTATGTCCTGCCATCTCTCTCTTTACTAAGAATGTCCTTTGGTTATTCGGCATCTTTAATAATCAATGTATTATTGGCTCTTGTTTGGCCATTCTTTTAATATGCCAAGTTCAACTTTTTTGTCAACCTCCTGATCATTGTTCGATTGAATTCACTTCTGATTAACTAGACCTTTTTTGACCATCATAGCTAACGGTCTCCCAGCCGCCACCATCTTGTGTTTATGATCTTTGGAATCTAAGAAGTTAAATCCTTTCTAAGAAGTTAAATAAAGGTTTTGTTCTCCTACAATTTTTTTGTCTTATAATAGTTTTCGCAAAGTGATATAGCCCTGGTTTATTGATGTACAACACCACGCTCTTTCACTATATACTTCATCGCTCCTAAAAATAAACCTTCAACAATAATTTAAATCACCCCAACTAAGTTCATCTTCATTCTAATAGCAGCATAATAATATTTTGAGATATTCATAATTTAATAAATATGCTATGGTAAATGCAATTAATTTGGTAACTATGCAAAATCACATCATGCTTTGGGTTTTACTGCCTCTGGGCAAAACATATTTAACAGCTTTTCAAAATTATGTTTGTAATTGAGGATCTGTAAAGACTCCCCCTACCTCCACCCCATAAAGAAAAGTAGAAAACCAAGTGCCACCAAGTAGAAAGTCTGCATTTTTGTAATATTAATAAATACATTACATTATATTTCATTCAGCTTAACATTCAATGACTTAGAATATCTTATAATATGAAATTAACAAGTTGAAGTATAACTAATTATTTGTGAATGCATTTAAAAATACATGTTGAAAAATTATTTTTTCTCTTTTTTTTTTCTGAAATTATTCAGCTGAATGTGCAGCAGTATTCAACCACAACTATTTGGCCGAATACCAGTTCAATATTCGGCTTACCGAATATTCAGCTGACTGAATATTTGGCAAAACAGCTGAATAGTGTCCGAATATTCATTACATCCCTAGTTATAATCACAAGGCATATAACAGTTTTACAAAAAAAAAAAAAAAAAAAAGAAAAAAAAAAAAAAAGTACCTGTCATATCCAGTCCACCTTAGTATAAGACCATTAAAAAGAACAGGGGCACTTTTACAACTTCTGAATTGTGTGGGAATTTCATAAGATATATCCAGTGGCCTATTCCAAATATTTACCCTACTTATTCTTCCATGAAAACCGGCTGATGCAGTTGCTTTATTCTGTTCATCTAGTGGAGCTCCAAGGTTTACCCAAGCACTAAAGAATGGGGGGAAAAGTATAAATTAAGAATTAATATATATACAATGAAACACAATAACAATTAAACTAGTTGGTATGCATCAACCAAGAAAGATTTACTTAAAATCCAATCATCATTAAATTCTGAAATCCATTATTATTATTATTATTATTGCCCAAAAATTCAACTGAATGACAAATTACTGAGCCCTAGTAGGACAGGCTCATAATAACTCTTGCAAAATCAGACATTTAAAAAATATTTATTCAAATTAGGGGATTGGTGCAAAATTTTATTACTGCAAATAAATACTAGCATAATACTGTGCCTATATTTTAACTAAACACGGAGAAAAATATTGGTTTGTAATATTGCACTAATAATATTTTGCGAGAAGAGAGGTTAGTACAATTCAAGTGGGCTTAAACTGTTTCATTCGCTTGAAAAATTTACAGATCAAACAAATATGCTTGGTCTATGAAAGAAATCTTGAAATTTAAAATACAATGCAATTATGATAAAAATAAGTAATTATCTCCATCATTCAAATCAGAATGCTCACCTTCATTTTCTTCTACAATTGTACATCAGAGTAAACAATTTTACAGGTGAATAAATTACTTCTTTAATTCTAGTATATAGAAATAGAATTTCATTTTTGATGACAATGCCACCAAAAAGAGATGCCAATTTGACATTTGAAAGTCAGACAAGGTATGTTTTGTCCAGCTGGATAATGTGAATGTGATTCTTTACCATTATAATTACTTTTTTTTCACCACTGTTAACATATTAAAAATTTATTTTAAAAATATTCCAAAATTAATTAGAAAACTTACTGTTGAGGTAAATACTGATTTTCACCATAACCATTTACAGTGCCAGCAACAGCTGCATCTGTTATTAAAGATACAGTTCCAGTTTCTCCATTCCACATAATCACAATATGATGCCACTGCCCATCATTAATTGGAACATTTTTCAAATATGGAATAAATGTATCAGGTGTTTCTTTAGAGAATAAAGCCACTAGAACACCGGACTGATCAGCTTGCAAAAGAATCTTTTTTCCAACAGGAAGATGCAAAGAACTACAGAACAAAAGAAAAGAATGAGTCAAATACACCAAAAGAAATAAAATGATAGAAGTATAAAATAACATTAAAATTTATCAATAAAGATCTATAGTTATAAATTAAATGTACTTAAAAATTCCACAGTAAATATATTTCAGCTGATATTCATGGCCATCTTCAGCCACCTGGTTTCTATTGCTGAATTTAGTTTTTCCATCCATAGTCAACATACGTACGAACCACGTCACTGATAGCTTTATCTACTGAACAAATTTGTTTGACAGATGGAGCTATCAATGACACGGCTCATGCATGCCTTCATAATGGAAGGAGGGGCTTAACTGAATAAAGGAAACCAACTGACCGAAGATGGCCATGAATGTTGGCCGAAATATATTTACTACAGTTTTTTGGTAATTTTAATTTATAACTAGGATGTAAGTATTTTTATACCTGAATTATTTTAGTGGATCTATGAGCAAAACAAAATTATGCATTATAAAATCAAAAGTAAACTAGTTAAAATTACAAAATACAAAAAGCACATTTATAGAATGAAAAAACAATCTTTTGAGCAATGTTTTATCAGATGTCTGGCAGACAAACTTTTTTTAGTCATTTTTTTCACATAAAGTCATATTCATATGAAGCTGATTACAACATTTGTGATTCCTTTTTAAGCAAAATAATAATAAACTTATCACTGTATTTGTATACAAGAATTTTTAAAAATATTTCTGTATGAAAATTTAAAAAGTAAAATACAGTACAGTAATGTAATAAGCAATATTATACATTAGGTGATTAATGTTGAAAAGTAATAAAGCAAATTAAAATTATGACATACAAGACAAGATTACAAACTTTGCTTTATTTGAACTATGATAAAAAGAGGACAAAATTTAGGCAAGTTATTTTTAAATATGTTAAAAATGTGCACATCACAACTAAAAATAAAAATTATAATAAGCACTTACTCAACACTATATAATGTGAAAAAAACTCCAGATGAATCATGACTGTTAAACTGAATCCACATTGCCACCGAGAGACTGGATGTTCCCAAATCAAAAGGAGCTGCTAAAGCCACACTGGATGATTTGCTTTCATCATTTACATATAAATCATAGTCAATGCTGATTGCTATAAAAATAAGAAATACATAAACACTCAAAAATATTAATTTAATCACACAAATGCGTACTTTAACAAACGTACAAATACATACGTTTTCTACAGTCTTCTCCAGTAAAATTAAATGGACATTTGCAGTAGAAACCATTTGTTAAATCAATGCATTGAGCTGTAGGAGGACATGAGTTTGGCAAACAGTCAGGAATGTCATTTTCACAAAGAGCTCCAGTAAAGCCAAGAGGGCAGTTACATCTAAATTCTTCACCAATATCTTCACAAGTTGCTCCATTCTGACAAATGTTTTCCTCGCAAGCATCATAGTCAAGCTGGCAACCCAATCCTGTGTATTCAGCAGGGCATGAACAGTTAAGACCACTACCATAGTCATTACAAAGACCACCATGCATACAAGGGGTACCAATGCAGCGTTCAGGTGAGGTCTGGCAGCGTTTACCATCCGTACCAGAAGGACAACTGAAAATAATAATTATTTATGATAAAAGTCAATGCAACCTCTATTTATACATAAAAAATGCATAACATTATTGAAATATTCCACATTTTTTTTTCTTTTTGTGTGTATGACATAAAATAAATATAAATAAAAATATTTTCATCAAATGTGCAAGCAAACTGTTGCTAATCATATTCCAAACTATCAATAATTTCATGAGTCTGGCATTTATCTCAATGAAAAATTGCTCATCTTGGCAGACTGCAGGGGTAATAGATAAGTACCTATTTTTCTTATGTATATTCCCAAAGTACCCCAAATAAATTAACTGATGAAGGATTTTAATTTAAAACAGTTAAAATGACCCCCCTAAAAAAATATATATATGTAGCATCACTGCTACAGGAAGGTGTTGTCGTGGACCGTAGGGCTTTGCCTGGGTGGGATGAGACTTCGGGAACCGCGTTTCTTTGCGTTGGGCAGGAGAAGTGGCTCGGTCAGTTGAGGACCTTCTGGAGACCGACCGATGGCATCAACTGGGCTACAGGAAGGTGTTGCCGGTCAGTTGAAATTCTGGGGTGCAGGGAAGCAACCCCGGTCCTCTCTCTCAGGCTGTACAGTTGTCTTTCTTAGTAAAGAAATATGACGGTTTTTACATCTTTTATTTAACAACTTTATATACAGGTTCTTGTGGCAGCTGTGGCCATGAACGAAAAAAATAGCTCTCCAGGTTGTGCAAGCTGTTTTATTAACTTTTGAAGTTGTGTCACATGACCCGTGCACTTAGTATTAATTGGTTAATCCCAAATCTGGGCAGTGGTTTTTAGATGGATTGTTATGACTTTTAAGGTGCCAGATTGACTGACTGCAGGCCCCGTTTATAAGATTACAAAGGAATTGCTAGGGACTGTGTAGTAGTTGCAGAATTAAGCAGTTTTAGATTGTGCATTTCTTTTGCTCTCAACTAAGCAGTTTAAAAACTTTTTAATACTTTGGAATTTTATCACGTTTTTAATTTTGTATGCTATAGGATATGCCCCTGCCCAAGAAGAGGCTTACCACCAATGTCTGCATTGGAGGACAGACTCACTCAGGAGAATGAGGAAAGAATGTAGCTGAAAATTTGGAAAAAGCATAAAAGATTTTTGAGAAAAGAAAAAAATTAAGAAGGTCATGTGGCAAGACATGATAAAATTCAATCAAAATTAAATGTACATTGCAAATTACCTGGAATAATTATTGTAAATACACAAAAATAAGTATTTGAAAAACAATATAAGAACACACAGATTTTAAACTTTTCCTATAACAGTTCACTGTCATGTAACTCAGTTTGTGTTATGCAGTTTTGGTTGGTATAGTTCCAGACAGTTTGTTGTACATAAAAAAATCAGTTTTTCAATGTCTGCAAAAATATCACAAATTTCTTTCTTGTATAACACTATAAAACAAGTACAATTGCATATATACTATAAAGTTTCACATTTTAAAAAACACATATGACATAACACAGGATATGACATTAAAAAAAATCACATAAAATACAGTAAAAGGTAAAAATATTAACATTTACTAAATGAACATCAACTTTCTCAATAACAATAAATCACAAATTATTCATGCTTCACCTTTTTTCAATATTATGAATTTTCAACATATAAAAAGATCACATAAAATACAATAATATCAAATCACCTAAAATACAAAAAATGTCATAAAATAAATTCTATACATACTTTATTCAACTACTTAAAACTTTTAACTCCTCTTTTTCAATATTATTTCTCTAATTTTTAAAATTATTTTCTTCTCTCAGACTCAACTCCTCTCAGTATTCCTTTTATTTCGTTTATTTATTATCTTTTAAGTTATTCTACTCAAATTATGTCATTCATTATTTATTTAAACTCATCATATTTGATTTGGGTACCCATGCTTTTGTTGTGAAGTATGTACCTGTTTGTATGTGTGTAACCCTAGCTTCGTAAGTTAGAGATTCTTTCTAATCTCTAATCTTAAGGAGACAGGGGGCGTGTCGTTTGTGAAAAAAAAAAAAAAAAAAAAAAAAGTGGTTAGCCTTCTCCCTATTGTGCACCTTGATGAATAGGGATGAATAGCTGTGGCCGTGTAGTGGACCAACTTATTCATCCAACAGGATAAGACAGTCCCCCCCCCCCCCAAAAAAAAAAAAATCTTTTGAAGGACTCTGGTTTTCTACATTTTTTCTGTTTTCAGTATCTACGGTGACTGAAGTTAAAAAAAAAAAAAGAGTAGCAAAAGTTACAGCTACTTGGGATGACTTCCAAAAAAGTAAATTTAGGGGAGGGTGATAAGATAGAGACTTCAAGGAGGAGACAATTTATGAAAGGTAAAAGAATTAGAAATGTCAAATTGAAGTTTAATTCGTCGATTGAAGTTTATTTAGTTTGGAAGTTAAATTCTCAGATCCTCTCAAAAAAATATATAAAGATATTTTTTGACTACACTAATTTTTATACTTTGAAACTAAAGAAAAGTTTGATCATATATCTTTTTATAGTATTATACAAGAAAGAAATTTTCTTGTGATATTTTTGCAGACATTGTAAAACTGTGATTTTTTTATGTACAACAAACTGTCTGAAACTATACCAACAGAAACTGCATAATACAAACTGTGTTACATGACAGTGAACTGTTATAGGAAAAGTTTAAAATCTGTGTGTTCTTATATTGTTTTTCAAATACTTATCTTTGTGTATTTATAACATAAATGTATAATGATATATACTTACACACAAAAATAATCTTGGAAGAGATCAATACATTTGGCATTGTTTAAACATGGGTCGCTACTACAACCTCCAATGTCCAATTCACATCGTTCACCTGTCCAACCTTGAGGGCACTGACATCTGAATCCATTTACAGTATCAGTACAAATGCCATTATTTAAGCATGGATTAGACATGCATTCGTTAATGTTAAACTGAAATACAAAATTAGTAATTAGCATTAGAAAACTTACTTTATGAATTGAAACTTTCACAAAATATTTAAAGGTGTCTTAAATAGTTTTTTGGAAGATCATAGAAAGATAACCTAACATAGTAAAATTATCAGCAGTTGAGATATATTTTTCTGTTCACAGAGATCCAGTTTATATTACACCCTGCATTTAAGTTAACAAAAATGCATTTCATAAAGAAGATACTAATTCTGAAGCAAATAAAGAACTTAATAAATTTCCTTAGATAAAACTGATTTATTTTTACTTTATTTTATTTTCAAAATTTATCAATTTGTACACTGTTGAAAGTAATACTGAAACTTAATTTGCACTAGAAAGTCAGAGAATTTCTAAATAATAAAATATCTTTAAGGACATATTTTAATTTTTTAGATAGATTTTCATTTTATACATGTAAATTTTTAAATCAATGAAAACAAAAAGATTCTTGTATTTGATAGATACAAAGAAAAGAAAAAGATACTAATTACTATTGCTGTATGCAGAAGTTTCCAAAATAAAATAGCTTAACATTGCCTGCTTTCAAAGGTGTAGCTAGGGTGGGGCAGGCAGGGCAAGTGCCCCGGATGCTGAAAGAGAAGGGGCACACAAAAGGAAATTGCAAATCGAACCTGCTAATGACATGTTATTTTGACACATATTGTTTAAATATTATCATGCCCTGCTACAAAATTCAAGGTTTATTTTAGATCTTTAAGTTTAAAACTTTTTTTTTCCCCAGTGGTAGGCCTTTGCCTTGGAGGCATTGGCCTCTACTAAGCCGGAGTTGCTGGTCTCTTTATAATTGGGGTACCTACCCAGACAGTACATAAGCTTAAATCAAGTTTGACATTTCTTTGAATTTGACGCATTAATGCAAGCTTGACAGTTCAACTCATTCTAAGCTGGCAGCAAGCTTGCAGGAGTCAAGTTGAATTGTCAAGCTTAAATACAGCTTGATTTAAGCTTGAAAATTGATACTCGCGTGATTTTTCCTTTTTAAAGGAGCGTTGATGGCGCCATCTGTGAAAGAGAATGGACATTAATTGTCTAGCGTCCTCAAATTTGCTGAAAGTTCGTAAAAGATGCGTTTTATTCTATATTACCAGTGCCATATTACCAGCAGGGCAAACGGGGCAACTGCCCAGGGCCTACAGATTTTAGGGCCCAAAAATCTTACATCTTACACTTTTGTAATTTTAAAATAAAATTACAAAGGATAAAAAGAAATTCAGAAGTTAAATAAATTTTTTAATTATAAAGTATGAACAATAAAAATAATTCAAATTTACATTTGTATAAATTAATTTAAGCTTATTTTTAATTCTTCGAAATGCTCTATATCAATATAGCATACCAATATGTAGGAAAATAACCACATTTGTAAAGAGAATTTTTAGCGTTAAAATATAGCAAAATTTTTCAATTATTTGTTATTTTAAGAAATATTTACAAAAATGTCTAAAGTTATTGTATTCTATACATGTTAGCAACTGTGATATAGCATTTCGAAGTAACGTTTAACTATCTGTTTCTTTCATTTCAGATTACTTAACACAAAATTTGTGTTAAGTAAACCCATTCTATATTTCCAAATATGGAAATTCTTCAAAATAAAATACAATTATACTACGAAATTGATTTCAAAATCAGTCCTTTGTCTCGATTTTGGCCAGCAGTATTGCTTCATGTATGTTGCGGTACTGAAAGTTTTAAAATGTGTTTTTTTATTTAATTTTGATTCATCCCATGGAAAAATAAAAGAAACAAATAACACATCGCCCACTTATCAATCTGGCGAGAAAACAGCATGGTAAGTCACTTCAAACTTTAGTCATAGCTGCACAAGGCTATGGTGGCGGAATGGATAGCGTGCTCGACTGCGAAGCCAAAGGGCCCGGGTTCTATTCCAGCGATGAACACTCGATGGAAACAAATTAAATTGAAATTTCAGCATAGAGGGGGAAAATGCGCGGAAAAATAAATTATGTGGGGGCGCGTTAGGCAGCGGGTGCCCCGTGTATTTAGAAATTTTTTTTTTTGGAAAATTTTTTAAGCTTGAAATTAAGCTTGAAATGTCAAGCTTAATGCAAGCTGGGCAAGTGTAAACTAGAACACTTGATTCAAGCTTGCATCAAGCTTACACGCTTGGAATTTTCAAGCTTAATTCAAGCTTATTGACTTGATAAATCAAGCTTGCTGCAAGTTTGCATTACTGTCTGTTTTGCAGTACTGTCAAGTTTGCTGTGCTGTCTGGGTAGTAGAAAGGTGTATAGAAAGGTGGACTAATGTCGCTCCCTATGAAAAAACGAACACAATGACAGCTATGCCCAATCGAGGATCGAACCCCAACCGCTGGGAGTTGAACCCGAAACCCACCATACAATTGTGCATTACCCACTATACAATCTGGTCAGCACGTTTAAAGTACTTGATGACCAAAACTACTGCACCCGCACTCAAAACCGAGAGTTTGGAAAAACCACTTCTCTCATTTTGGAAAGAAGCAAAAGCGAAAAAGAAAGCTCAGCAATTGCATTAGTAATGTCATCATGGCTGAATGATAAAATAGAAGACCAAAATGACACCGTTACAGTTAATGTGGTAAACAGTGAGGCAAAACCAAGCAAATATACATATTTTTTCTCCCCTTCAATAGTATGCTTGTCCATAGAAACTTAGCATTATCTCACTACCTGAATTGTGTAGTGTAAGTAAATTTGAAAATTTGTCAAAAAAAATATCAGAAATTATAAAGCATCAGTCAAAATATAATGAGAAAGTATTCACAACTAAAAGTTATACAAGATGCCTTATAACATTTGAAATAATACCAGAATTTATAATAAAAATGTACTGATAATAATCTCACACAGTTTTAAGATTTCCAGCATATTTCTAGATAAATAATGAACATTTTAAATTTGAGAAAATTACAGTTTCTGAATAAACTCTTAAAAAGCCCGAGAAAATGAAGAAAAATCCCGAGTACCAAAATGCCTGAACTCAGGCCAAAATCCAGAGATTTGTCAAATCTATGTGAATGTATAAAAATTTTAGTGATATAACAATGTATTACATGTATTTAATACTGATTAAAGAAGGATACATGATGATAACTTACTTCACATAGTTCACCAGTAAATCCTGGATTACACAGACACTGGAAGGCATTGTCTAAATCAATGCATCTTTCTGTACCACTAGGATTACAAGGGCTACTGATACATTCATCCACTTCAGCTTCACACTGAAGACCTACATATCCTGGTCTACATTGGCATGCAAAGCCATTTATCAAGTCAAAACAAGTGCCCCCATTTTGGCAAGGTTTAACCTCACATGCATCAATAGGATGCTGGCACCTAGAGCCAGTGTATCCTGGCTCACATTGGCATTTGAATCCATCAATTTGATCAATACACTGACCACCATTTGCACAAGGATTACTGTTACATTCATCTATGTTTATTTCACAAGCAGGGCCAGCCCATCCAGGATGACAGATGCAACTGTAGTAAAAGAGATGATCTATGCATATTCCATTATCACATGGATCATAAGCACATAAATTATACTTCATTTGGCAGCGCTTTCCACCAAATCCAGGAGGACAATCGCATGAGAAATCATTCAGCAAATCAGTACAATTTGCTCCTAATAAGCACGGTTGTTCAGCACAATCATCTATGGAAAGAACACATATGGTGTATTATTTTTATGAATATTTTTAATGAAAGCATTTGATAAACATTTAAAGAAAATCCTATCCGCCCCCTTTTCAAGATGGATGTTTCTTTAAAATAATAAATCAGGCATAAATGTTTGTAGTATATAGATTTAAATTATGTAAAAAAAATAGTAATTATAAATTCATAAAAGCACACATTTTGAACAGAGTGATAATTAAATTTTTTAATATAAAATTATCAATTAAATACAGCCACATGTAAGTCATCATAAAACATAAATGCTTTTCAATACACAAATGCAACATAACTGTAAAAACATATTTTACCAAGTTTCTATACTGCTTAGATTAGTGATTCCCAAAGTGATCCAGGTGGATCCCCAGGGGTCCACAGGAGACTTAACAGGGGTCTATGTTGGTGTGAAAAAAAAATTGGGGATGATTTCAGTGGGCTGAAAGCCTAACGCAAGTAGCATCAACAGATGGCGCTATTCGCTGTAGTCTGGGAGATTTCAAAACCTGCCTATTTGTCATACATACTTTTATTTCATATTGTAATAAGATTATATTTGTTATATTTGTGTGTAGCAAATATGTAACACAAATTAAATACTGAGCAGCGCCATTATTTGATACTTCTAGAAAAGAACAGAAAGGCGAGGAAGATTGCACTTTTAGTACTTTTTATTACAAAATTATTTATTTACCCAACTGTGATGATTCACTCAAGGAGAAATATATGATTGACCTGCATGTTTGTACATATTTCAGTGCCCTCCTAGTTGCTAATGCTAAATGACTAAAAATATTTTCATAAATTGTACATGTCTTTATGTACTACTCGTAATGTACATCAAAGTAATAAATAAATTATTAAAATCATGGAGTTTTTATGTGAAAATATTCTTTAAAAGTATTTTCTCTCGAATTTACAGAAATGTATTAAAATATAATTAATCAAAAAATGTTTCATATTACATTAAAATAGGTTCAGCTATTTTGTGGAAACCTCTATTTGGGTCAAAGCAGCGGTTTATTGCTTTTAATAATTAAAATCAGTTTTGATGCTGGCATTTTGGTTTTCTCATTACAATAATTAATTAATCTTATTCTATTCTGTTGAAATATCCATATCCTGTTAAAATTGCCTTATGATTACTAAAACAAACATTTTTTTTTTTCTTTAAAGGTAGTTAACTGATCCAAAACATGCCTGAATCTAAGAAGAAATGCCCACAGAACAATGTTGATATTTTGAAATTTGGTTTTTTCATCCATCAAAAGCAGACAAACAATTGCCCATATGCCTTTTATGCAACAAAGTTTTGAGCAATGTCTCTATGAAACCATCTAAGCTTGAAGGTCATGTGAGAAGGTGTCATCCTGATAAAATAGGTAAAGATTTAAAGTATTTTCAAACATTGAAGGAAAAATATGAAAAGAGCCCCACCGTGCACATTATGTTCACTTCAACGTCTCAAAGTAATGATGATAGCTTGCAAGTATGTTACAATATCCCACTGCTTATTGCAAAATCTGGAAAACGGCACACCATCGGAGAACAGTTAATTTTACCCGCTGTTGAAGAGGTTTTAAAAACTGTTCTGCACATTCCTCCATTTGACGCACTGAAAAGAATTCCTTTGAGTAAGCACACTGTACAAAGATGTATTGATGAAATGAGCTCTGATATTGAAAGGTTCTTGTGAAATTGTCTGGAAACAACTCATTTTTCTATTCAACTGGACAAGTCAACTTTACCTGGTAATGAAGCATTATTATTGGCATACGTTTGGTTTGTTATGGCTGAAGAAATCCATGAAGAGCTGCTATTCGCGAAAACTTTTGGAGATGGACACTAAAGACAAATCCATATTTAATGTCCTGGGTGATTTTTCAAAGGAAAAATCGATTCCATTTACAAGCATTATTTCAGTGGCAGCAGATGGAGCTCCTGCCATGTTCGGGTGATATCATGGGTTTATAAGCCGTCTTAAAAGAGTTATACCAGGAGTAACTGCAATTCACTGTGTCATGCGCTGACAACACCTGGTAGCGAAAAATTTGAGTGATAGATTGCACCAATTGCTTCAATTTGTGATTAAAGCAATTAACAAAATAAGAAGCAATGCATTGAATACCTTTTTATTAGCATAATTGCGAGATGAAAATGAAGAAGATTTCCAACGATTGCTCTTACATACTGAAGTACACTGGTTGTCGAAAGCTGCATGTTTAACAAGATTTTATTCATTTTTTGAATCAGTTTTAGAGTTTTTAGTAAGTAAATATCCAGATTTAAAGGAAAACCTGATTAAATTGAAAGCAGACATCGCATATTTGACAGATTTGTTCAAAAAATTTAATGACATTAACTTATAGTTACAAAGGGACAGCCTAAATTTAATAAAAACAAGGAGTGTAATTTTGGCTTTTCTTGGAAAATTGAAATTTATGAAGCAAAATATTACTCAGCGTGAATTCTCCCAGTTTCCAAACTTGTCACAGGCAGAATGTCTTGATGAGGATATTTAAACATACATTCAACATTTAAATGCCCTGCATGATGACTGCAAAAATATATTTTAAGATATTCTGGCAATGGAAATATCACCATGGATCATAAATCATTTGATGAAAAGAAAGTGGCGAATGTGGTATTACATGAGGAGCTACACGAGCTTAGCACCAATGAGGAGCTGAAGGTGAAATTTTAAAAAGGCTATCAAACATTTTGGCTGCAGGCAAAAATACCTGAAAACTATCCTGGGCTGTGGGAAATTACGAGAAAACTTTTGACAGCATTTCCCTCATCATACCTTGTCAAAAAAAGTTTTAGTGTTGTTACAAAAATACTAATGGAAAAAAGGAGTAGATTGAATATCACAGAATGAAGAGATTTTTAGTTATTCCTTACAAAACTGAAGCCAAATATTGATAATCTGCTGTCAATCCATCAGGTACATCCCCCCCCCATTAAAATTATGACTTTTTAAAAAAATTGTTGACTTGCATTGTAGAAGTTGTTACTGTTTTAATGTTTAATTTTAATTCTATAAAGTCTATGATCATATTATTTTAATAAATAGAACACAAGAAAATATACTATTCTTCTTTTTATTTTTATCACTCTGAATTTAGGGTTGGAACTCAGCCGTGAAGCAAATTTCGATTGTTGGATCCCATCTTCACATTTTTCAACAAGATTCGGGAATGTAGTAGAAATGTAGCAGCAGGGCTCCACTGAAACCAGTAAAATTCTGAAAGTGGTCTACGAGGAAAAAGTTTGGGAACCTCTGGCTGAGATGAGTTATATTTGTTATTAAAAACTGATTGCACAGTGCTTTTTCTAATTTTACTAGTTTTGTAGAGTTAAATATTGAAATCTGGACATATGAACAAAGCAAAACATAGCTATTCACATGACTATTATAAATATCCAAAAATGAGACTCAAATTTTTATTTTTCGATTTATTAACTATACACTAAAATTTGCATTGTCTATTAAACACATATTTAAATTTTAAAAAGCCTCCTTGAATTTATATTTAAAACTTCTAGAGTCATACTAGTTATTGTCAGAATTCATTTTTTAGCATAAAATTTTATTAAAATTGTACTGAAAAGTATGAAGAAAAGAGAAAATTATGACCATTGAATTTCTGTTTCAAGATATACATGAATATAAACTTTTCATAACATAAAGTACTCTAAAAATCATAAATGACAAAATTACCTATATTTATGTCGCACATTGGACCTGTAAGACCAGGTGGACAAATACATTTATATCGCCCCTGAAGTAAAGGCATGCATGTGGCTCCATTGAAACATGGATTATCTCCAGACGTGCATGGATTCACAGTGACATTACAAGCTGGTCCCTCATAACCTGTACGACATAAGCAGTTAATTGTTCCAATTCCTGGAAGATCCTGGCACATTGCTCTATCAGGACACGAACCATTGTGACACTCTGATTGTCCTAGCTGACACTGCATTCCATTATACCCTAAAGAAACAAGACAAAAAACAAATATAAGTAAATTCCAGTTATGAAATCCCTTTAGATTTCACACAACAGAAGAAAGTATTTAAAAATTATATTTTAGTCAATTATTAAAAGTTGGTAGAGAAATACAGTATCTGTAGGCTTCCATGTGTACTCATACCATAGGATTTGAAAGTGTTATGTTGGTGGACAAGAGAGGGTGGAAAAAATAAAAATGCTGAAAATTATATCATCAAAACTATGAAGTGTTTGGTCAAAAAAGCATTATCATTAAGCAAAACATGATAATATACAAAATTCTTGTTTGTGTTATCAATTCAGATGAAACAAACAGATGGTTATTTATGTTTCATTTTAATTTGCGATGCTACGTATGTGTTTATGATAATAATTAGACTGTGCCTTTAACATGAAATATTTAAATTACGCCCCCCCCCCTCCCAATCCTATTTTGACTCTTTATCCCCACTGTGTCACCTTCCATAAATGCTTTACAAATTATTTTCCAAATAAATTAAACTAATACTATGTAAGTGTATGTTTTGAAATTATTGGTCTTTTCAGTTAGTTGTGCAATAAATGATAAGAGTAGAGACATATTTTTTATTTGCATTCATAATCAAATTTTTGCTTTCATTCTGTTCAATCAAAGAACAGTGTATGATAACTGACATCTTAAGCTGTTAGAATAAGCATTTTGTATAGTTACAGATTCATTTCAAAATAAATAAGAAACATACCTGGAGGACATAAGCATCTGTAACCTTGAGGAAGATCAATACAGGTTCCACCATTGTAGCATGGCCGGCTAGCACATTCATCTATATCAATTTCACAAAACTGCCCAGAGAATCCAGCAGGACAATAGCATTTGGGTTGATGTCTTTGGACCAAACATACTCCACCATTTTGACAAGTCTGAGCATTGCACTGAACTGTAGAAAACATTATATATCAATTTACTAAGCAAAACACATTTATTGAGATTATTATATCATGATATTGCTTCATATAAATGAATAAAAACCACTGTTTATAATTTAAATTTATCTTAAAAATAATAATTATAGAATAGTGTAACAATTGTTTATCAGTTAGGAATACATTAAGTGCAACAGTTAATTTCAGCTGCTCAAGTAAATAATTGAACTTTAAAGATAAAAGAGATGATCAAATTATTTTGGGGAGTAATGGATCACTTTTGAGGAATCTACAAATAATAAACTGTTATAGCTCTAAACCTTTATGCCTAGGATGTGCCATGACTTCACGAAGCTTAAGTTAAAATTTGCAAACATACCTAAATTAAAGTTAAATAAAAATATCAAATAAACCAATATCTTTTCCTAAAACAAATGGCATAGACGCCGGAATAATCGTATAGTTTAAAAGTTTTTAGCCGCCAAAGACCCAGTAAAGAGACAAAGAAATAATGAAGAAAACACTCTGTTAAACTTTAAAATCTTACATTTATTTTAAATTAACATCATCATAACAAATTTATTCTTGAATAACTAACCACACCATTACATAAGAGTATAACAACAACTTAACTTATTATTAATAGAGCTCTCTAACCATTTTAGCCATTATTCTCAGTGCACTTACGTAGTAGCCGACTGTTAAAAAAAATTAAATAGAGAAAGAAAGGAAAGAAAAGAAAATAAGACTTATCGTCTTTAGGAAGAATCTGGGGGCCCCCATTGTGTCTTTCTCTTCACGTTGTCATTCGTCGCTCGTCCATCATCTCTCCCCGCTTCATGCCGCCGATGGGATGATACACCTCAGGAAATCTCAATACCAAACGACCTCCTCACTACAGCACCACCGTCAGCCCTCTCCTACTGCCCAATCTTCCTCTTGATTTTTCTCTGCCTCTTCACTCCACTCTCCATGCGACCATCAAGTTCGTTCATGAACTTTATTTTTTCATATCTTAGTGCATAAAAATTGAAGTGAAACTTATTTAATTGGTGAAGTTACGTCGCATTAAAAAGAAATTTAATTATTTCGTTGTTTAATTGATGTATTTTGAGGCATTTACATTTTTTCTTACACGTGGTTGTGTTCCTCCGCCGATTTCGATGTCTCTATCGAATCTTCATCCAATCTATCGAATTATGTAAAATTGATGCAGGGAAAAAGGGTAATAAGAAAAAAAAAAAAAAAAAACAGAAAAGGCAGAATAAAAAGTTAAAGACGGAGAGAAAATTTTAGCATAAAAAAAAAACACTTTTAAACCAAAACTTAAAATTTAGCAAACACTTTACAAAGCCAAAATATGATGTTTGTATCAAAAATTTATTTAAGGAAAAAAAATGTCGGCATAAAGAAAAGGAAAAGTCGGCTCGATTTTAAAAAAACACATATAAACATTTCTAACATTAATTATTTATCAAAAGTTACAATCATACCAATACCACCTATCAAAAAGAAAAGTTTTGTTCATCCGATCTGGCAACCTGTTTTGACGTTAGCGCGCAAAACGAATCAAAACAAACTGCGAAATCGGAAAGTTTGTGCCGTGAAAGAAATAATAAACAACCCAAAAGATAAGTAGTACAACTTAAACATTACACAAAATATTACTCTATAATTTGTTTTTACTACTCATAGATCGCTAGAACAAACATTATTTTCAAAACATTTTTCAGATCATAACAGATGCTTACAGCACAGTACAAAATTCTCTATATTAAAATATAAATAATTATTGCTTCAGTAAGAATTGTAACTTCACTTTTAAAATCCCTGAAACTCTTAATATATTGGACACCTCTTTAAGAAAATCCAAGGGGGAAAAAAAGCATAATTAATATACCAACCTGGTGTACAAGCTTCTGGGCTCAAAGCACCTGGCCTTAAAGTCCTGTGATTTGCAGCACATTCAATGCAAGTTGTTTGACCCTCCGATGGTTGGAAGAAATTGGTAGGACATGGTGCACATGGCTCTAATCCTGTCTCAGAGTATGTTCCAGGAGGACATTGGGCTAAAAAACCAAACTCACATTTTTAATATGAATTTTTAAAAAGAAAATATATATATATTTTTTTTTATACTGAAAGTGAATCTTTTGAAAAAATCAGTAACTGGCTCAGTTGATTTGTACCTCTGCAATCGTCAAACAGTTTTGAGCCTGGAGAATAAGTCATAGTATTAGCAGGACATCTTTGGCATTCTTTAAATCCCTCTCTGGGTGGCAATGTGCTGAAAGTATTGCTGGGGCACTGCAAACAAGGAACTAAACCAGTTGGGGAATATGTCCCATAACCACACACAGCTGCAATAAAAAATAAATGTGCAAAAGTTATTACCACAAGAATGTTAGTTTAAACATATTATTATGAATTCACTTTTTATAAGAAAGAAACTCTGAAATAACATAAATTCAAAATTCATTTTTTTTTATACATAGACTTTCAAACTACATGGGCACCCACAGAATTTTTTTTCTAGGGGGAGGGATAACAACTTCATTTCTGATTTTGCTTTGTGATTCAATTTTGTTTACATCATAAAGCTATAAGCAAAAAAATTTAGGAGGGGGAGGGGAACTGCCCTATCTTGCCCTCCTTCCCCATTATGGACAACCATGTGAAGCAATAAAAATTTTTTCCAAGCCACATACAATATGAATAATTCAAAGACATAATTTAGACAGTACTTTCAATAAGTAAACAGAGATGATGATAATCAGAAATATTATTTAACAATCAGAACAATTTAAATCAAGATCCCCTTATTCACCAAGTAAAATATCAATATATTAACTGGTTTAAACATTTTATTGGATATAGTAAACAGAATAATCATTTCAGTACTTATTTAAATTATTACAGTACTCTTTAAAACCTATTTTAAAAGACTGATTAATTAATTTAAAAATGATAAAAAAACATTTAATCTTTTTTAGAAATATTGCAGAAGAAATCAGTGACAAATTTTTTAACATGTATAAGGGCTGTAAAAGTCTGAAAATTATTTAGTAATAAAAGGTTGAAAAATAAACAATAGTTTTATAACGATCTAGAGGTGCACTAATGTACAACTGTTCATATGAATACATTTTGAAAATTTTTCTTGAAATTCTCATGAATAATAGGCATAATAGAGGCCCAGTGGTGTGATGGTTAGCGCACCACGCTGCCGTCCCGCAGGTCCAAGGTTCGAATCCCAGCTGGGCAAGTTCGACTCGGCCTTTCATCCCTTGAGTGGGCCGATAAAATGAGGACCAAGCTTGCTTGGGGTCAAACACTGGGGGTTTCATGTAAGGCTGACCACCTGGCTGAGGCATATGCATCTGCACCCCAGAGCCCCCCGCAGAGGAGCTGTTGCACCAATGTTTGACTTTGAATAGGCATTATAAAATAATCCATATCTGTGATTATTGAATGCATTTACTATAATTATTGAAAAAACCAAATCCTTACGTATACAATCATTCCGGCTTTTACTGCCTTCATGCCTAGTATAAGTTGAATCAGGACATCGTTTACAAGATGCTTGTCTGGTTGTATCTTGATAAAATCCTCTTGGACAAAATAGGCATTCATTTGTATTAGATGCATAAGTTCCAGCAGGGCAGTGTACTGCAAGAAATTCATAATCACTTTTAGTGTCAAGAGTATTACAATAAATCTAATTATTCTAAGTTATACAAATGAAGTTTTGATATATGTCTTTTTTTTTTTCTCCAGCATATCCTGACATTTCTTACTCCTTCTTTTCAAAATTTTGAGAAACAATTAACTCATAAACTCTGCAATACCGTTACATCACATATGATACAAAAAACAGCAATGACTTTAATTAATATTGATGCGTAAATATATTTAATAAAATAGTTTTAAGTCAGGGGAAAGAAACATTCCGAGTTAATATTAACCTCCCTTGATATAAATTTTTATTTTTGTTTACATTCATGCAAAAAGATATTTGAAAGGTAATGATCAACATTACTTTTGAGAATATATTTTATTAAATCATTTAATAGCAGACTTAAAAAGGATTTGTTAGTATTTATTCTATAACTTGAACTCTCAGACTCATGTTAGGTCAAACAAGGAAAATTAAAACAACAACAATAACATCAACAAAAAACATAAAAAAGGAATTATTAATTTTTAATAGTGAGATTTGTACAGAATGCAAAATTCTTAGTTGAATTACAATTTTAGAGCAATCATGTAAGTATTATTAAACAATATTTAGTAAATTATCGCAAAATTGAGTACCACAGCAGTGCAGTAAAATACTCAATCCACCATAGCAGTAAAAATTTTGGAATAGAATAATACTCAAAGATAAATGAATTTTTAAGAATACGATGACAGCAAAAGAGATATAGAATATAGTAGAAAATAAAAAGCAGTAGTTTTAAATTTCAAAGAACAATGTTTTTAAAATAGTATAAAAATTTTAAAGTAATTACATATTGCTTAAAATATTTGCTATGTCAAACAGATTCCACGACTTCTTTATACTATAACATATATTTGCAAAGAGCTTACACAATTAAAAAGATTCTCAGAAATAACCTAATTTAAATTCAGAAGATAAGTGCTCTGTAAGGGATAACTTCAAATATTCAATGTTGTGCATGGTTAACTAGATTTCCCCCCCCCCTTTCCCTAGAAATCTAGCACACCTAAGCCTACTACTTAGATAGACATCAGATACTTATAGGGTAATTATAGAATTGCTATAGGAAATGTGATTTAATTCAATTAGAAAATTTTAAAACTTCAAGAGATATGCAATCATACAATTTACCATGGATGTTTTAAATATGACTTGGCAATATTAAAATTTATATATTAAACAGGTTATTTGTAGCAAAGAACTGATGGTTACAATATAACTCACACACTAAATAGATAATTAAAAAAATATATAATAAGTAAATAAAATTAATATAAGAACTTTAAAATGATAATTATGTAAGTAGGATATACATATAAAAAGGCTGCATTAACCATAAGTTATTCAGTAGAAATATTATTTAAATTATTTGCAGCAGTATCACCACAGAGGTATTAGTAGCATATTAATAAGCAATCAATTACATTATTTACTATCTGAATTAACTTTGGTTTGTTAAAACAATTGTTTAGTCAATAAATTAAAATATAAAGAATTATATAACTAAAACACTGCTACAAAAATGGAGGGGGGAAAAAAGTGCACATTTCAAATACATTACAAAATCAGACAAAATTACTTACAACATCGAGGTACTTGATTTTCACCAACTGAATTTAAAACTTCTCCACCTTCACATTCAAATCCGCGTGTGACAGATGATCTAACAGCTTGCAGACTGGGACACTGAATAGGTAATGAATCTGATGATATATTTAAGATGGGTTCAATGATAGCAGAAGTACTAGGAACACTAAGATCAAATATGAGGCCTAAAGTTGAACCACAGAGATCATACAATAAAGTCTGGCGCACGACAGGATCAATCCTTATAGTGTAGCCAATCATAACCTAAAATGTACAATTATTTCAAATTAATGTTTTCCCCCCAATAAATGAATTATTCTAATTAAATGAAAGTATAACTTCTAAAAAGAAGGTTACCTCATTATCCCCAAGTATTTTGATTGAGGTGTTATGAAAGGTAATATCCATTTTGACGTTGATGGCTGAGCATCTGTCAGACAGAACCTGATTCAGTGAATCATAATATGTTCTCAAGTAGTTAATATATTGAGGAAGACAAGTACTAGCTATGAAACCATCCACAGCATAATCAACAGTAGCTAATACATCATAAGCAGCTTGGTTTGTATCTAAATGATTACAATATGAGCTATGAAAGTATAATTTTCCTTTACATTTATAAATATTTAAACAAAAGTAAAATATAAAATATGAGCAGAAATAAATATGTACTATCAATATTTAAAAAAAATGATGATTTAAATGTCTTCTTTATTTTACTTATTTTATTTTTACAAATCCCTCTGTTGCACTGAAACACGTTCTATAACTTTTTGTAAAGCTATAACACTACAGTGAATATTATATTGTACTGTGAAATGTTGGTAAAAACAGAATTTTTACAGGAAATTTCCTTAAAAAAAAAAAAAGTTTTTACTACATAACTTACTGTAATGTAAAACTCAGTGTTAACTCTTATTCATTAATTACAAATCCTTTTGCTAAATTATTATAGAGAGAAACAGGGGCATACATTTGAACTGATAGAACTTTGAACAATCAAAATAAACTCTTGAAATAAATGCTATACTTTGACACAGATGACAACAAATTAGTGTAGCTTAAATAATGCAAAAGACTAAAAGATAAAGCCCATTGTGGAGGCAATTAAAATGGGCAATAGAAAAACATTTGACAAAAACATGTCTACACTTAATATATGTAATCTTCGTTCACTTAAAATAAATAACTTCAAATCCAATTTTTATTATACATCGAAATAGAATTTCATGCCCTTCTAGAAACGTGTGGAAACATTTTGTATTCAAATGATTTTGTTTTGTGGGAAGAACCCCTTTCATAATTAATGCTTCATGCAGAGAAAATCATTTTGTTTGTAAAAAAAAAAAAAAAAAAAAAAAAAAAAAAAAAATGAAGCTGGGTAATCTGGAAAAACTACTTTAAATGATTTGGAATTGTAATTTTCTCTTCAAAGCCTGATAACCGTGACTTCAATATCAATTGCGACACCTAAATTTGTCCCGCAAATGAACTTTTTACTTCCTTGTACGTAGTATAAGAATAGTAAATTTGGCGATAATCTGTCATTGTTTGGTTCATGCTTAAAATCTCGCCAAATGTCGTCGACATTGACGAATTTCGCCGAAATATCGCCAAATTTGGCACCAAAAATTATTTCCTATTTTGTATAACTCTAAAACTTTAACCCGTAGTTTTTTTAACTTTGTATTTAGAACTATTGTAATATCTAACTGTTTTTAATATCTTTTTTGACAGCAATCGACTGAGAATTTATTTACATGGTGAGCCAAATGACTTAGAATACATTGAGGTGTATAGATGCATTCAATTCATTGAAAGTCTGTGGTCAATGACTACTTTGGCTATCCCCAAAATCTCGCTGACTATCTCAAGTTTGTCGGCTTTTGGTGAAATATCGCCAAATAAAGTGTCAGAAGGAAATCTTTCAAATTGAACTCAGCTTGGCGATATGGAAATATTTGGCTAGAAATCGCTAAACTTTACTATTATTGATATTTTATCTCTTTCAAACAAATAAATTTAGAGGAATTGCGTCGAAAATATTTTTGATCTAATGGACGTGCAAGGAAGTCATGTGTTGGACACATCAGATTTTTTTTTTTTTACTCTCAGAAATAAAATAGAGCTGAAAATAGCAAAAAAATTGTTTGAAAATTAGGAAATGAGCAGATTTTTAGATTTAAAAAGTAGCACAGATTGTTCTCTATATGTTTTTTTACATAATTATGAAAAATTTCAAGCCATTCGTGTAGGCGGTGTGGATTTTATTATGTTTATTGTGCTTATCTTTTTAATCTTTTTAGAGTAATAGCAGTAAAAGTTTTATCTTGGAGTAGTTGAACCAGAATTGTTCCAGAGTCAGTGAATCAGGAGTGAGCATAACTATATACAGTAAAACCTGTCTAAAATGGACCCTGCATGAAATGGAAACCTGTCTTAATTGGAAAAAAAATTTAGTCCCAGCGGCAATTAATGTTTTTCAATGTATGTTAACCTGTATGAAACGGAAACTGCCTAATGCAGAAACGAACTCCATATTCGTCTATTTTTAGGACAAAAAAAACCTGTCAAGATGGAACATTCTAGCTTTAGCGTAGAAAATTGGCAAGTTGCCAACAAAGAAGCATCCAAGATGAATCGCCTAATAGGGAGGAGAAATACAGTATGGGTTTTTTAGAGCATTTCTGTTCTCATCCATTCGAAAGTGCAGTTGTAAGTTCTCAAGTTCATAGTGATTTGGGGGAAAAAAAAAAAAAAAACGTGGTGAAATGGCTGACTTTCGTAAGAAACATGTTTTGAGTTTAGACTCAAAAGTGAAAGTAATTGATGCCAAGGAAAAAGAGCATTTAAGCGTAACGCAAATAACAAAGAAATTTAATATAGGAAAGACTCAAGTTTACGATATAATGAAAAGAAAACATGAAATTAAAAAAGCTTGTCTTAAAGGAAATGGAGAAATGAAAAGAAAAATGCACAAGACTGGAAATGAAGAAGTCAATGAAATGGTTTGGGAATGGTTTGTCTATGCCAGGTCCTGAAATTTACCCATATCTGGACCTATGGTATAAGCCCAAGCTAAACAAATTTCGGAAAGACTTTGGAAAGGAGATTTTCATGCTTCAAATGGATGGCTGGAAAGTTTTAGGAAAAGGCATGCGATAAAATTCAAAGAAATTTGTGGTGAGGCTGCTGATGTTGATCCAGAAACTGTGAATGACTGGGAAAAAAAATTGCTAAAATTAATCCAAGAATACGATTTGAAACATATTGCAAATGGCGATGAAACAGGCTTATTTTTCCGAGCTTTACCAAGCAAAACTTTGTGCTTGAAAAACGAAAGCTGTGCAGGTGGAAAGAAATATAAGGAATGCCTAACTGTATTTCTCTGTGCATTTATGACTGGAGAAAAAGAAAAACCGTTGGTCATCGGAAAAGCAGCCAAATCTCGCTGTTTTAAAAATCTTGAGCTGAAAAATCTCCCAATTGAGTGAAGGTTGAACAGAAAAGCTTGGATGACCGCAAAAATTAAGGAAGACTGGTTAATTGGTTTCAATTCTAGAATGAAAAAGCAGAAAAGGAATGTTTTATTATTTGTAGATAATGCAACCTGTCATCCGCATATAGAACTTTCAAATGTAAAACTGGCCTGGTTTCCAGCAAACACTACTAGTGTTACCTAGCCTATGGATCAAGGCATAATTCGCAACATAAAGACAAACTACAGAAATTTAATGATGTAATCATTATTAGCAAGCATGAAAAGTGTATCCAGTCCTTCAGAGTTAATTAAATCTATAAATGTCCTTGATGCTGTATTGTGGCTTGGAAAAGCATGGCAAAAAGTCACTAGTGAAACTATAAGGCTCTGTTTCGTGAAAGCAAATTTTCCTGGGGAAAGTAGAGTTAATGAAAATGCATGCAATTCCGAAATGGAAGCTTTACAAGCAATGCTAGATGAAGGTGAAATTAAACTGAATGCCTTAGATTTTGTGACATTAGATGACAAATTAGCCACAGAAACACCATATGGTGAGGTTGAAAAACTTATTTTAAACGATACAGTTAACGATAATAACAGCAGTGAGGAAGAAGAACAAGTTACCGAGACTGAAGATCTTCCAATTAACTCTTATCCGGAAGCAATGCGTTGCATAAGAAACTTACATGAATTTTCTGTCTTTAAAGGCGACGCGGAACTACTAAGTATTGTCAATAATGCAAGAATCACTGTAAATCGCATTGCGAGTGCACCGTTAGTGCAAAAAACAATCTTTGATTATTTCAAAAAATAATTAAAATTCTTATTATTTTCTTCTTTTTTTTTTTTGAAATTATGCTTTGGAATAAATTTTCATATATTTGATTAAAAACTATTTTCCTTATGAGGGTTTTCCTGTTTTTAAAAGGTAAGCAAAATTTGATCTCTCTCTCTATTTTTTTTTTTTTTTTTTTTCAATTTAAAAGTGAGTCCCTCTACGAGACAGAAACCTCTCTAAGACGGAAAATTTTGTCGGTCCCTTCACATTCCGTTTTATACAGGTTCCACTGTAGTAGAATTTTACCATTTTGAATGCATACTTCTGTCTTGGCAAGAGATGTGTTTTTCTGGGTCATGAATTTTAATTTAACAAAATTTTAACCCTTTTTTGTTTAGTGCTGCATCTTTGTAAATTAAATTGATTGTTTAATCTTTATTGTAATATGATTATATACTTTTTTATAGGTATTCTCCAGCTTAAATAAATAAAGTCTAGGTAAGTAAATTGTTGGAATATCAAACTCAATCATTGTTGGAATATCAATATAATAGTGTGCTGCACAAGCTTTAGTGGAATTTGATGCAAAAAAAATCTACTTTTTACAGTACTGGTCAGACTGTTAGTGAAGACAGTTTAATGTTAAGTTGATATGTAAGAAAGAAAATGATAACTTTCAGTTGCCAGAGGTATACATTTTGTGAATTTCAAGCATACTGTAACAAAAATGAATAAATAAACAACCAAACTTAACAATATGTCTTAATATACTGTTTTAGTAACAGTGAACTATGATATCAGTTTCATTAAATAAAAGAATTTCAGTAATTTCAGTCAAATGTAATATTTTAATTTATTCTTATTATTTTATATTCATTAAATATATGCAGTTTCTAATTAACATTTTTTTGTTTAACTTTATATTTTTTCAGCAGTGGCCCAACACAAGTTAGGTTTGCACAAACATTTAAAATTTTTAATGTGTAAACAACACATTTCATTTTTTTTTCATAAACTTTTTGGCTCGAATATTGAGAAAATATACTATTTTTCTCATATAATATTTAAAATGCAACATAGAGTAACATCAATTTTTCAAAACATTGTTCAAATGTGTGCCTCCTCCTTCTCTACTTTATAGATTTAATTGCAAACCTACAATTTATACCTATGTGAAATGATAGTGGAAAACAATGGCTACATGCAATTTGTTTAAACTTAGCATCATATAAATAAGATGGGGTGGTGTTATTTTTAACTAAGTCCATCCCAGAATAATAATAACAACAAATACCTTCTGGAACACAATCCGGTGCAATGCTTGTTGGTGTCCATTGTTCTCCTTGACTGCAAGTAAATGTTTTTGCTTGTTCGCCATCAGTAAATCTAAAGCCAGCATTGCACGTGGCTAAACAGCGATACCCATTTCCTTCTTCATTTGGAAGACAATTAACAACTCCGTTTGCTGGGGGCTCCAAAGACCATGCCACACAGGAGGAAGGTTGAACTGCGACTTGAAAGTGGCAGAAAGCTTCATTGCCATGTATGTCAGAAGCTGTGACCGTGACATTTCTGAAACCCCACAGAGGTATAAGGGCAGTTTCTGGAGACAGTGTCACAGTCACAGGTCCAGAAGCATCAGTAGCATTGATCAACCGCCGTGTGTCATTGAAGTTAACAGCATAGCTCTTTTGCTGTTCCACAAGTTCAACAACATAAGACTGAGGACAACTCAAAAATGGAGGATTGTAATCTGTCAAAAAAAATAAAATAAAATAAACAAATAAAATAAAAATAAAGAATCAGACACACAACTATTATGGGGTGGTGGTTAAAAAACTCATTTGAGATTATAGCTAAATACCACTGTACAGATTCAAACATTTGATGGGCAATAGATTACTCTCACATTTTCTAGTATACATTTGTAAACTGATTTTTATTTGAGTTATTGTTTTTACAGTAGCATACCATCAATTTGTAGTGATTTTACAGTTTTTATTTAAAGGGGTGAGACAACCCTATAAAGAATTTTAAAAATTTGGTATCAAAATCATTCAGATCTCTGATATTAAGAACATATGAAATTAATAAATAATATTTATTTCCTTATGTTTAAGTATGCTTAATTTTAAATTATTTTGATAAATTTGTGTTTTGCAAAATAAAAATTTTGCAAAACACAAATACTTATAGTTTTTACGTTCCCCTCACTTATCAGTTTTTTTCTCTCTTTCTACTGTTAAGTTTTTAATTTTGAAAATGATTATAGGTAATAAAAACAAGTATGAGTTTGCCCATAACAAAATGAGTTTGTACATAACAAATAGTATCTTGAATCTGAGTATTAAATACAAGATTTGGAGTAGTGATTAAAGAAATGTTAAACTAATACAATAAAACTAGTATAAAACAGAAATTTGAGTGACACAGCCCTTAATATATCCATGACAGCAAATAATGTACATCAAACAAAAACAACTCCACATATACACATAACCTCACACATAAAAATACTGAAAATTTTAAGGAGAATACAATCATTTTTTTGCTTACCAGGAACTGTAATATTAACGACACAAGAGGCAAAATTTCCATCTGAATCATGAGCAATATATTCAACAGTCATGTCTTCCACAACTGTAGCCGGTAATGTAAAACCTACAGGCTTCACTTCAAATCTAGCAATATAGCCAGAATTATCAACAGCAACTGGAGTTGAGTAGTTGACTGGAAGCAATCCAGATAAACTTCTTGTAACGATCACTGGCCTGGTAGGACAGTTGATGAACTGAGGAGGTTCTCTGTCTGTATAAGTAAATAACGAGTTTTCATTTATTTTTTTGTTTGTTATAATACTTTCATATGGCCTTTATACATAAAAAAACAGACTGCAGAGTTACTAAAGAAATAATAAATAAATAATATAATAAGTTATCATTGTAACAGCACATACATATATATATTAGCAAGATTGCAAAATATTTAAAATTCTCAAAACATTTTTAGACTATTTCTTATATTTTTAAAATTTTTCAACACCATTTAATTTTTAATGCAAGTAGAACTTTCCAAAGCCATACATTACTAATTATCTCATATGTGCCATTTAAATACATACCAACACAAAGAGGATAGCCAGCATTGTAGCCCAAGAGAACGGGTTGTTTAGGTTCTTCACATCCTAAAAGTTCAAATTTTAAGCAAGGATTTCTGTTGTATGATACAATGCCTAATATCACATACCGTGCTCTTACACTTAATGGTAGATCAATCACTGAAAGAGCTCCAAAATTGTTGTCTGAGTCAGTTAAATTGAAATTCTGAAAGAAAATAGAACTATTAATATCAATATCATTTTTATCATAGTCAAATTAAATGGATGATATCAACGTGATATTTTTTACCCAACAAGTGACCCCTAACCAATTAACTAAAAAAATTGACTAGATAGATTTTTAATCCTTTAATCTACCTTACTAAAGAGTAAATTTCTCTTTGACATATGATTAAAATAGACTTGTACCGGTGTCATCCATTTCAAGAAAATTTTAATCTAAATCTAGCTATAATAAAAACATATAAAACATTATTTAATACGGCGGATTAATTAGTTAAAATTTTTTATTTGGGAATACCTTATTCCCCCGTACACGATATATATTTCGGTTACACACATAACCATCTTCAGTCGTTTCTGGATCTCTCACTAATGGCGGCTTCTTTTTATATCTTCTTCGTTCTTCTCCTTGAAACTTCGATGCATGACGTCGTCCCATGATTGGTCGATTGTATGAAGCGTATCGTTGATGCTGCCCTCTGTCGTCATTATTTCTAAGCTCTCACGAATGTAGGCATATATACTATTTTTAAAGTTGGCTATTTTTTAATATTTTTAAAATCAATGGTAATGGGCTCTTTCAAAGCAAGACGGGCTAGAGCGGTACTTTGTTTCTGGAGGTTAATGTCTTTAAAATGTTCGTTTTTTCGCTCTTTAATTTTCCTTTTTGTAACGCCGATGTAGCAATTTTCTTTATTAGTATCGTTTGACATAAAATTAATTTTATAGATCCCTGCGGTTTCGATGGGGTTGATTGGGTCTTTTTCCGATCTAATGCGCTGAAAGATTGTTTCATTAGGTTTAATTGGAATACGGAAGTTCTTTTTACTGGCGATATTAGAAAGTTTATTGGCTATCCCTCGGCTAAAGGGGATAGCGGTAGTAAAACGTGGTTTATCTTTTTGACGGTTGTCTATAACATTTAATTTACGTTGCCTAGCTTTGAAAACTTTGTCGAAAATTTCTCGAGGGTAGTGGGCGTCTTGACATTGTTTCTTTATGAAAGCAATTTCTTTTTGAAGGAGTTCGTTGTTAGAACACACTTTGAAAGCGCGGTCGATATAGGAACGAATAGCAGCAATTTTATAGTTGAAAGGGGTTTTAGATTTAAAATTTACTATATTAGTATTACAAGTAGGTTTTCGAAAAATGGTGGTCTCAATGAGATTATTGTTTCTGGTTATGTTCACATCTAAGTAATTGAGGCTATTATTGATTTCTTTTTCGTAGGTAAATTTAATGTTCGGGTCTATGGCATTAAGTTGATTGATCAAATTATTTTCTTCATTATTGTGGGTGGTAAGGATAGCGAATGCCCAACAAGAAATGAATAAAAAACTTAAAACTACTGTTAAAGATCATGAAGACCGTAAATGCCTCAGCGACCTAAAGAAAAATAACAAGATCGTTTGCTTAAGCTCTGACAAGACAGGAAAGATTGTTATCCTAGATAAAAAAGATTACCATGAAAAAATGGAACAAACCATTAATAGTCTAAACGTTTTACATCTTCCCAAAGACCCCACCACGAAAATCAATAATAAACTAAAAACTTTAATAAAAAATGGTACCTGGCCGGATCAGAAAGGTCCGAACTATAACAATACCGCTAATTTCGCCCCACGGATTTTCGCTAAATTTAAAGATCATAAAAATCCCCCCTCCCTTCGCCCAATCGTGAGCAAATGTGAAGGCCCCACCTACACTCTTGAAAAATATATGAAAGATATACTGCAAGAAATTATACCCCCCTCTAACAGCACTCTAACTTCCACCGACGATTTCATTAAAAACATCCGCGATTATAAACTTGATGAAAACGATATTATGGTAAGTTTCGATGTTGTAAATCTATACCCGTCAATAGATATTAAGGAAATGAACCAAATTATTAACAAACAAATTCAAAGTAAAGATATAGACATAATTAACACCCTAACTAGTGCAATAAATCTAATTTTAAATAACTCATACTTTCAATATAATAATCACTTCTACCAACAAATAAAAGGAGTCCCCATGGGCTCCCCCATATCCGGAATAATTGCCGACTGGAAAATGAGAATCCTTGAAGAACAGATTAAACAGACACACAATAATACCATCAAACTTTGGCTTCGCTATGTCGACGATATCTTCGCTATCCTTACCACCCACAATAATGAAGAAAATAATTTGATCAATCAACTTAATGCCATAGACCCGAACATTAAATTTACCTACGAAAAAGAAATCAATAATAGCCTCAATTACTTAGATGTGAACATAACCAGAAACAATAATCTCATTGAGACCACCATTTTTCGAAAACCTACTTGTAATACTAATATAGTAAATTTTAAATCTAAAACCCCTTTCAACTATAAAATTGCTGCTATTCGTTCCTATATCGACCGCGCTTTCAAAGTGTGTTCTAACAACGAACTCCTTCAAAAAGAAATTGCTTTCATAAAGAAACAATGTCAAGACGCCCACTACCCTCGAGAAATTTTCGACAAAGTTTTCAAAGCTAGGCAACGTAAATTAAATGTTATAGACAACCGTCAAAAAGATAAACCACGTTTTACTACCGCTATCCCCTTTAGCCGAGGGATAGCCAATAAACTTTCTAATATCGCCAGTAAAAAGAACTTCCGTATTCCAATTAAACCTAATAAAACAATCTTTCAGCGCATTAGATCGGAAAAAGACCCAATCAACCCCATCGAAACCGCAGGGATCTATAAAATTAATTTTATGTCAAACGATACTAATAAAGAAAATTGCTACATCGGCGTTACAAAAAGGAAAATTAAAGAGCGAAAAAACGAACATTTTAAAGACATTAACCTCCAGAAACAAAGTACCGCTCTAGCCCGTCTTGCTTTGAAAGAGCCCATTACCATTGATTTTAAAAATATTAAAAAAATAGCCAACTTTAAAAATAGTATACATGCCTACATTCGTGAGAGCTTAGAAATAATGACGACAGAGGGCAGCATCAACGATACGCTTCATACAATCGACCAATCATGGGACGACGTCATGCATCGAACTTTCAAGAAGAAGAACGAAGAAGATATAAAAAGAAGCCGCCATTAGTGAGAGATCCAGAAACGACTGAAGATGGTTATGTGTGTAACCGAAATATATATCGTGTACGGGGGAATAAGGTATTCCCAAATAAATTTTTTTTAACTAAATCTAGCTATTTTAAATGCAGAAAGAAGTTTTGTTATTAAGGATATGTTTACATAGAATATATAAATCATAAAAGCATTTACTTACAGGGAAATAAACAACAAAATTTTCAGCTTCTTGCACTTTATAGAAAAAACGAATTTCAGTAGGTCTGCCAACAACATCATTTGTAATCACACCTTTAATTAGAAGGGCTGTGATGATGTATGTGCGACCCAAATCAACGGTCACATAAGTGAAAGGTTCAGTTTTGCCACACCAACCAGTAGCACTATTCAATCGAATATTCTGAAATGTTAAATAAAATAATTATATAAATGCCTTAACAAGGTATTATTTGACTCATCTTTTAGAAACTGGAAAAGTAGTACAAAACTTACTCTAGCTTCATAATTCACTCTCTGAGAAGTAGCATTGATTGCAGTATCTGGTATAGCTCCACTGCTTAAACCAATAGGCTTAATCACTTTACATTCGGCATCTAAATATTAGTGAAAATGTCAACTTTCTAAATATTTTCTAACAAGTGGCTATAATTATCACAGTATTTCAAGAAGCATTAAAGGGAAAACAAGGTCTCAAAACTTGTGAGAAAATTTTGAGTAGATATTTAATGATTCTTTTATGACACATTTTGCAAAATAAATACTCAAAAATTACAAAATGAATTTTTTAAAACAATTATTTGAAAATAATAATAATGAATAAAACAATGTCACTGATAAGATGCATTTGAAATTTCATGATTAGTGGTTAAATAGTAATAATAAAAGCTTTTGTATTTGCACAGAAAAACTTGAAAAGAGGACACTTTATTAAGACTGTCTTGAACAAAAATATTTTTTGGTCCAATGTATTTGAGTGCTAAATAAAACTTTGTTAAACAGATTACTCTTAAAATGAGAGTACTTATATAATGCTAATTTAATATTGTTCATGTACATTTGAGATAGCATAAAATAAATGCACTTACTACTAAAACATATATTTTGCTACATAAAATAAAATGGTTCCTGAAAGAATGCAGTTGGCTAAGATTCAATTAAATTAATTAAATCCACACTAAGTACATCTGATGTAATACTTTTAATATGCACGATCAAAAAATTTCTACATTAAAAAAAATTAAGATGAAAGTATGACTTTTTTTCAAGGGGAGAAAACTCAAAATTATTCAAAAGTGAGAATGCACTATGGTACTAAAATAAAAAATTAAAACATGAATTTTCATAGTTTCAGAAGTAACATTTTGATTTTAGAAATGTAACAAAACAGTTAAATATAAAGATTTATCAATCAAGACTTTTGAAATAGATTTGAAAAGAAATCCCTTAATTTTTCGATGCATGAGATAAAACCACAAAAAATTACATAGATGACAACAACAAAAAAAGTGTAAAACCAATGCTAATTACTTTTATCACATCGAAGAGGTTCATCACTGTAAGGCTCATAACCAGGACGTAAACAGGCAAATTGCACCTCTGCACCCTGCTCATAGCTTATAGCTATTTGTTGCCCATCTGGTGGATGACCAGGATCCTCACAGACAGGACCTTAAATACAAAAACATTTAAAATTACAGTTTTACCATGAAAGAGAGACTATCCAATAAAAATATTTTTTAAGCATAAATATTAAAAATGTTTTATACTATGTCACTGAAAGTTCTGACTTTTTAAACAATAGCTTGGAATAAATAAAAACATTTAGTAAAAGCTGGATCCATCTGTATGAATTAAAACTCTATCTATTAGTAACATGTGCATTTTTGGGGGTATGTTTTTGAAAGAAGATAACATTGAAGAAAATATGTAGTAGCTTTAAAAACAGAGAAAAAATTATCAAAATAAATTAAAAAAAATAAAGTGTGTGTTACTATTAGGTAATAAAAAAGCAATGCCATGATGTTAATATTAGAAGGATCATTACATATTGTTGAAGAAATGGGATACTTTATACAGTATTTCAAGTTATCAATTATGGTCATTTGAGCTATGTAAATTTGCATCCATTTATCATATTTTAATTGTCTATAGTAAAGTACTATTGAGTTCACAAGAAATTCAACAATAAACCTCAAATATTTAATCTTGTCCTTAATATGGTCCTTGTGACCCATAAATTTAAGAAGCCAGCATGACCTGTGTTACTAGCTACATTGACTAGTGATGCATGACTGTATTACAAGTGTTAAGGCATAACTTACGAAAAATTACTGTCATCTTGGCAAGCATATCAACTACTACTGTTCTTTGGATGGGAAAGAGGCTAGATTTGTTGAACAATTTCAGTTTAAAAAACAGCCATCCTTCCCCCTTGCAACTTAGCAGTTGAAGGGGAAGGGCAAGCATACAGGTTCTGCAATCTAGGTTAGTGCATGATCAAGAAGATCATCAAGATGGAGGGAATGAGAGAGGACATTTTAAAAATGTTTTAAACTTTAAAATAAAAAAAAAATCATTATTTTCTTAAACACTGGGCAAATTGTTCATGGAAGATAATCAAGTTTTTAAAACAATCTTAACCCATTTGTGCCCAGATATTTTTGCGACTTTCTTCGATTTTTGCTAATACCAGCAATAATAGATAAATTTTTGATGTCAGCTTCTTGAATAAGGGATGATTTCTCTTAAAATTATTATGTATGAAAATTGAAATGTCAACCTCCTACATGGTCATGTTAAAATATTTTGTGGAGCTGAGGTTCAATACTCGTGAATAAAGGCTAGGAAAAATAAATAACGTTTTCGACTGACAGCAAAAATGCCGTCCCAAAAAAGGAACACTAGGCATAAATGGGTTAAGAAATAAATTAGCATACCTATTACAAAATCAAAAACTTACTCTAAACTACAACTTTTTCCATGTATTTTTTAATGTTAGGATAAAAATATCCTTTGGAAAATCAAACTTAGATACAATGCTCAAAGTTTGTTTGAAAATACAATTTTCTGAACCTTCTGACGATAAAAGAAATATGAAATTTAAATGATACACAAGGCCATAAATAAATATGTGAAAAATGATTTGAAAAAAAGGACAAAACATAAAATAATTATAGTTATCAAAAACAGATTAATTTTTTTTCAGCAATAGTTGATTCTTGTCCTATTATGTCAGTGAAACAAATTTAGTCCAGATCAGACAATCTAAGTACCTGTATCAAATAAATAAATAGACAAGAAAGTTCTTTTATACATACATATTTATGCAGAAGAAATGCACATTTTTTCCCTTAAAGGGAGAAAGGAGGAAATAATGAAAATTTCTTTACCTTCACATCTTAAGTCTCCAAAATCCCAAGTACCATCAGCCTGACAACGAATAATATTATCATTCATGGAGGACTTTCCAGCAAGAGTGAAGGTTTCTTCACATCCAAAAAAGAAACTTGCTTTATAGCGAGTGTCAGCATAAAAACCATATGTTGAACCCGGTGTTTCAGGTGGTGGGCCACAGTCAATGCCTATACATTTTGATTTTCATAAGTTCCAAAGTAATTTTAGAATGATGTAAATGATATAATTATAATTTAAGTTATATTTCAATTTTAAGTTACAAACAATTTAAAAACATACGTGGACATGTGGGTCTTGCTCCTGATAACCAATGCTGTTGAGGTAATCCTTCACGTGGATCAAACACACATTGCCTAAAACCAGCAGTCAGTGTTGAACGTAATGGCCTCCCTACTTCGTGGCAAGCAACAGTTACATTTTCAAAGAAAGGAATATATTTGCTTTCAGACTCAGACTCAAACAATAAGCCCTGGGCTGGATCATCAGGTAGACGCTCACAATGTGCATCTATAAGAAACAGAAATATTTTTAAGCTACATACATGCAAAGCAACAGAAATATTTTTGAAATCTCTTTTAACCAATTAATTGTTTTAGTAAAAAAAAATTTCATAACGATAATAAAGAAGTTAAGGCTAATTAAAATAAAGTACAAATGAACTAGATACTGACAGTCAGGGTTCGCAAGGATCCTGGATTGCTAAAATTCCGACTTTGAAATATTATTGTATAATTGTCTGGTATTTTTAAGTGGCCCTGTTTTTAATAAAATATGGTAAGAAGTCCTCTCGACTATCTCTAATAGTAGGACATTTTAATACAATTTTTCAAAAGTTAATTTTAGCAAAGTAAGGACCCATGTGAACCCTGACAGTTGATTTCTACTTATTTACACTACTTTCTTAAGCATAATCTACAAGAAATATTGAGCCTAGGACAGAAAATGCTGCTAATCACCGACAAACTATTTAGAAAAAAACTGTTAAAAAAATAAATGTTTATTGAATATGGTAGTCTCATGAATTATCACAGAATACATAAAATGCAAAAGTAGATGCACATTGAATAATAATTTTTAATGGGTGAAATAAAGTCTGTACAATAATCAATTAAAAAACCATGTTATAATGCTATTTAAGAAACAACAGTTTTATTCCATTAGTTCAATCATATTATCAGAGGGGAGGTGGAACAAGATATTAAAAAAAATTAAATCATACAAGTATTTATATTTTTTAAGCATAAGGTTTTTATAATAAGGCATTAAAATGCGATTTATAAACAATTTTGGTTAAAAAAGGAAGATTTCCTGAAATTACACATTCAGTATTAAAATATTTCAAGAGAAAAATTATTTAATATCAATATATGCTATTCATATTATTTTATAAAAAGTGAATTAACAAAAAAATAAAAATAAAACCGTAAAATAAACAAAAAGTAAACAGTTAAATATTTTTGAAAAGACATTTACAAAATATTTAACTGTTTATTTTTCATGGTATTGTTTTAGACTTACTACAGATCTATAGAATGAACACAATTTGAAAATACTTACATTCACACGATGGTACACTTCCATTCCACACACCATTACTAGTGCAAAGAATAGTTGGATTTCCAACCATCACAAAAGCAAAATCACAAAGGAAATTAACAATATCTCCATAATGAAACATGGATTTTGTTGACAATATAACTCCATTTTCTGGAGGCGATATAGATGGACACATTTTAGCTGAAAGTAGACAGATTGCTGATTAAGTAAAAAAAAAGTAAAACACACAACTTTATAATAACTCAGAGCTTATTTAGATACAAAATAAAACTATAATAAGACTAAACCGCTGAATAAATTATGTAAGAAATAACTGGATGAAAGCTATAACACAGAGAATTTAAATACACACTTACGAACACAAGTCTTATTAATTCGGTAAACATCATCATCCTTCATGCCTGTTTCACTCTTTGGAATAGTAAAGCCCGCAGTACCATTTTCTGTGTACAAGTCAAATCCAACGTTACACAGGCAATTAAAACTTCCAGGACTGTTGATGCAGCGCTGGTCACAACCTCCATTTTTGTCCATGCATTCATTAATATCTAAAAATGATAAAGAATTTTATTTTTTAATCTCAAATATACCAACAAAATATATTTAATGATTAAATAAAAAATATGTGTCAAATGTAGACAGAATTTAAAAGTTTATGGACAGTTAAATAGAAATTAGTTTCCACTAATTGTGTTATTTACAGCTACTTACATACTTCTGTGAGTTTTTACATCATAATTTAGATCATCTTCAAAAGTTGGAGGAATTTCTGAATGTTAGATTGTCTCAGAAGCTGATAATCAGTGTGCGAATTGACTGGGGGAGGGGGGATTGTCCCCGGCTGAAGAATGTAATATCCCTGGCTAGAGAAATATTAATGGATCCCTGCCAGGGATATTATTTATCCCCAGCTGGAGAAATGCTAAAATTAGTCTCTGTCAATACGAGTTAACCAGTACCTAACGATTTAAGTATTGAGAATAGAAATTCTCCTTTTGTCTACTAGACAAAGGAGCAAGTTACAAACATCCCTTTGAAATAGATGTACACATGCCTGATGCCACTTCTCATTCTGTAACTGGGGTCAGTTTTCCAAGGAAGACTGCAAAATGAACAAACAAGCTCTGCTCTGTCACAAGCCGAATTTGAGGGTAGACATAGAATCGACATAGGCAGGAATATACTATTTGCACAGAAAATTGGGGGTCGACTTTTGTTTGTTTCATTTCCCAGACATGTTGGCGGCTGCATTTGTCATGTAATACTTAATATATTGAGTGGAGCATTTACACCTCCCCTCCCCCTTTTTTCTTCTTTTCAAATGTCCCCTCCTGGAGAATGTTTTTTTTTTTCAAATGTCCCCCCCCCCCCTTGGAGAAAATGTTCAATTCGCGCCCTGCTGATAATAATTGCTGAGAGAACTTACAGAACCACAGATTGGTCATGCATGTACATGTTGGTTAAGGATCGAACTTGCAACCCACCAATTACAAGTCTAAAACAATACCATAACCACACTCTGCTCCCAAGACTTTAGTTTTGTAACATAGTAGTAAAAAATGAAATAAGGAATAAAATATACTCAAATTTCTTTATTTACAAGTTCATTCTGCCATCTTGTGCCCACTCCAATAATGAAAAAAAATTCCCTAAATTACATTGAAGTGTATGAATTATGCTTCACTTAATTATATGAAAAAATGTGAACTTCACAAAAAGATCCTGATATCAGAGATCCTTGACCTTTTTGAAGCTACCATCTCGTATCATTTAGTATCCTCTTGTTAGTCCCCTGGTGGCAATTAAGCTTATACTAAAACCAAATATGTATACATAATACAGGAATTCTTACCAACACAATCCTGTCTAGAACATCCCATAAGTTCCAGCTTTAAGCAAGGAGCTACAATATACTCCATAACAACAACTCTGATGTACCTGGCTTCAAGTGGCTGCTGCAAAGTGACAATCGCCATGCCTGTTCTACTGTCTGGATTAGGTCTGAATTGTATAGGCTGAAATGTTATTTTATTTAATTCAAGGCATTGCAAAGCATCATACAGATAAAAAAATATATCATAATGTAAAGAATTACTCATAGGATAAAAAAGTCCCTAAAATCAAAGTAGGGATGCACCAAATACTATATTTTGCCGAATAATGAATACCGAATATTCGGTTTAATTTCTAACCGAATATTTGGCTGAATACTGAATACTTGATTAAAATTTATTAAACTGTTATTAAACTTACCGATAGTACATATAAGTACATCAATTATTAAACGTACCGATTACTTCAATTAGTTTCTTTTTAAAGAGCATATAATATTTCATATAGTGCGAAACTTCAGAAATTAAAGTACTGCAAAATTTAATATCCAAGTGTTTCTTTTATATATTATTAATCACCTTTTTAAATATTCATGAAATTATGATCATTCTTTTGAACCTGCATATTTCATTAAGAAATTAGTTAATTGACTTTACACATTCATGAACACTTAATAATGAGGTTCTTTTTTTCTGGTTACTGTTTCATATTTAATAGTAAAGAAAATTGCAAAGCAGCAATATTTAAATTTAACGCCTGAGTGCTTTTTCTTACATTAAAATTACTTTGAATGTGATATTAGTAAGTAACAATTCGAATTAATTTTGTACTACGGTACTATATTATAACTTTCATTCATGGTATTTAATGTGTTTGTTTACCAATTCTTGAATATTAAAATTTGTTTGGTAAAATTCATTGGTAAAAAAAAGAAAAGTGTTTGTTTACCAATTCTTGACTATTAAAATTTGTTTACTATTCGGTTTCCGAATATTAAAGTATTCGGCCGAACCGAATATTTGGTTTGTCTGCCGAATAGGCAGTATACCGAATACGAACCGAATATCCGGTGCATCCTTAAATCAAAGCATAATTACCCTTCCTGAAGGGTCACTATAAACATGGAATGCATCAGTCAAATCATCTGTAAAGTGAATTCGCAAGCTGACTGGATAAGCCATGGCTCCATCAGAACGTACAACAACTTGAATTCGAAACCCTCTAATAACAGTTGGAGCACGCAGATCAATTTGAACCCAGTTGTGACCTGGTCTTGGGACATTTCCACACCAACCAGCAGAGCTATCCAGGCGCACCATCTAATAATTAATAATAATAATAATACATCAGTTTTAACATTTTAAACATTACAATTCACATATGCAGTACTATCTAAATCGTTTTAAAATAGTCATTGGATTTATTTGTTAGGACATAACTCTAGCCCACAGACAATTATTTCTCTACTAATATAAATTAATCACAAGCATAACTCGCTGGAATTCAAGAAAAGCTTTAGGTCACATGAAATTCCAGGCACACTCTGAAATTCCAGTGTGCTTTAGACAAGAGTATAGACAGTAAAGTATTCCTTTTTTGAGGGGGGGGGGGAATAAAATATATTCATGTGTAAATAAATGGAATTTCTACATGACTTAAAAGATCCTCCTAACTAATCCATTTATTTTTTTAATTATTAATTTTCCATGAAGAGGGAGGGGGGGGATATCGGGACATTCAACTTTTTATTAATAATAATTAAACTTGATTATATATTTGACAAGTATTGCAAAGCATATTACAGTTTTCCTAAAGATAGTTTTCATAAACAAATTTTACATACAGCATAAAGTCTGATTTGCATTACAGCTAACATGGAAATACAAAGATGTGCAAACTTCTCTTGAACATGTAAAAAAAAAGTAATTTAGCTTGCAATCACCATTAAAAAAAAGAGAGGAAATGCTATTAAGTATTGAATAAAAACAATTTAGTACATTAGAATAAATATACTAAAAGCTTTACATTTTTTCCATAACCTGCTTCTGCTCCAGATACTTTTATACTTGTGTCTGGAATTATACCAGAGCTTAGCCCTAAATCACCTACTGGTCTACAATCTAAAATATAAAGAAAATGATATCAAAATTTTGTAAAGGCATGGTATGAGCTTTTATAAGCACTTAAACGTGTAAAATTGTTTACCAAAATTAGGTTCAAATCCTTCCTTGCATTTACAAAAGAATCCACCAGCAGTATTTGTACACACAGTGGAAGCAGCATCACAGGTTGAAGCTGAGCATTCATTCACATCTGTAATTTTATAGGCAAAGATATATAATTAGAAAAGAAAACAGCATTCACATAATGCTAAATTAAAACTAAATACTGGTACAACAGCCCATGCAGAACAAAGGTCTTAACCAAGGGCTCTGGGGGTACAAAAGCATATGCCTTGGGCAGGAGGTCAGCTGATGCAAAGCCCCCAATGTTTAGTCTCTAGACAATCATGGTCTTCATTTTACTGATCCACTCAAGGACTGCAATTGCTGAGTCAACCTTGCCCAGACTGGGAATCAAATCCTAGACCTGTAGATTGTGATTAGGGCAACGCTACGCAAGGGCGATCTGCCAAGGATGGGGATGCCTAGGTAGGAGGACTTTCTAAGGGGTTCTAATGTGTATTCGTGTTACATCTGGAGAAAACCTACCAAAACTCCAGACCGTTAGATTGACAGCCGCGCGATGGAACCCGAACTCGGGACCTTCACACTTCAGCTGTCTACCATTTTCAGTGACAAATCCAAGATTTGAGGCTTGGCCAATGCACTAACTATGACACCAATGGGCTTCCGTACAATGCAAAAAAGTTTTAAAAAATGCAGCTACAAAGCACTCAACAATTAACAAGTTATTCAGTTACAACACCTAATTAAAAAAATCTAAAATAAAATTAATGAAATTTACAAAAGTGTATAGTTGGAAAATGTTTGACTTTAAATTTGTCAAGAAAGTTTAGTCAACTGGGTGGTATTATGAAGCAACTATGAGTAACTAACAAATTAAAATTAAAGCATTCGGAATTATACTCTCTCACTCTTCTTTCAAACACTTTTATTTAACTCTTACCGCATGTCTTTGTCAAAACTTGTAATCACTTTTTAGTTAACTTTGCAGGCATATGAAGAATCAATGACAATATGATAATATTGAAAATGCTATGTTAAGCATGAATAAGGAGCACAGAAAAGAATTTAAGTACACAATAATCTGTGGAAGCATAAAAAAAATGTATTTGAGAGAATCTCATCTATTAATTTAAATTCAAAACAGAAGAGAAGCATCTAACGGACATTGGTACTGCTTAGAAGCTGCTATAATAATCAATATAAAACCAATTTTTGCGAACTTCACCAGTATTCAATTGAGCAGAAATTCTACATAGCTTAAAAAAGTGGATTCTATACCAATTCCACAAATCTTATTTTAGCCCTATATAAAAACTTTCACAACCTACTAATTCAGCAGTGGATTAATGCAATTTTGTCGGGGATTGGGGTTAGTTTGTTGGTGGGTGTAGTTACTTAGAAGACTGACATATGCATCCCTTTTATGGAAATAAAATAAGATATTTTACATTAATTTCTTTTTTCTTGGGGAGGGGGGAGGCCACTATTTTGGGTGAGGCTGGTAACAGCTGATGTGTGATTTTGATGGTTAATCTTAAATTTTAAATAAAATCTTTACTTCAATTTTCTTTAAATACAGGGTGGTTATAATTAAACTTTTCCTATAAACAGTATTCTATAGCTAAAATGGGTGAGCAGAATGTCACCAAGTTCAGAATATGAACTGTACATGAGATGCACTTGAAAAAGTCTTTTGAGAAATTTAGTTCAAAATATGCCCACTAGGTGGCACTGTTCATGGTGAAATCAGCTCAAAAAAAGAACCAAATTAGTTAATAAATGCTCAAAAACTATTGAAAAATGTTGAAAGTGTTTGTAAATCTTGAATTACCCATTTCTGTTCTTAAACATGCTATTTTTCATGTAAAACGTCACCTAGTGGAGATTTTTGAACTTTTTTTTTTTAATTTCTTGAACACATCTAATGTATAGTCTATACACCAAATTTGTTACAATCCGTTCTCCCATTTTTGCTGTAGAACCCTGTTTATAAGGCAAGTTTAATTATAACCACCCTGTATGTAACTCAATCTTGGCTGAGCCACCTAGTCAAACAGTCAGGGGTAAAACTTTTTTAAACTATCTATTACTAATTAACTTTATTATAACTAAATAATTCTAATTTTTGGTAAGCACAATATCTGTGTTTTTACATATTTACTACTTATGAGGGAAATAAGAGATTGTCTTTATTTGGCAACTTTAAGCAATGTACAATAAAAATTAAACCATCTTTTAAAATGAATTGGTGAGTTTTTATACATTTAAAACTATTTAATTATTCCACAATATTATTTGTACAACATTATTAGCATATGTTTCACAAATAACTTAATTAAAATTAAAAAAGCAAAAAACAATTCAAAAAAGTTAATTTTCCATAAAATTTACCTATGCACGAAGGAACATTGGTAAAATTTTGATCAGGACCACAGGTTATGACAGGGCTTCCTTCCAATCTATAGCCTCTATGACATTGTATTTTAGCTATATCACCAAATAAGAAATTTCTTTGTGATTCCACGACAAATCCATTTTTAATATCAGGAAGTATAGGGCATGCTGCTCCTAAATAAATAAGAAAATGCAAGAATTAGTGATAAGTAAGTTAGCTTCCAAATGACACTCTTTTATGCCTACAGTTTAATTTTGTGATAGAAAAGTTTGGTTTTACAGAAATAATTCTTATTTATTTATTTATTTTTTAATGATAAAGGTATAATAATATTCAGAATTTCATGTCTATACACTGACTTCAACAAATAAAAAGACCAGAATAGAACAGAATTTTACTTTTTGATTCATTTAAGATAATTATTTTTTTTAATGACATAAAATGTAACAAAACTTATATCAATAAGAAATATTTACAAATAAGAATGAGAGTGAGATTTAAAAAAACCACAGTTTGAAATAAATATGGTATAAATAAATAAATTTTCTCTCACTAAATAATTGCTTTCCTATTAATGATTTATGTATACATATATATATATATATATATATATATATATATATACCATAAAATCCTGATTATAAGCCCCCCTTTACCACCACCCCCATTTGTTTAGAAAGAGGACAAAATAAGTTCTCGGTGATGACACTGCTATGGATTGAGACGTCACCAGTCACCACAAATGGCTGCTGCGACGTCATCGTCGTTAGATGGAGGAGGGGGGCAATCATAAGACCTTCTCCCCAATTATAAGTTCCCCTGCCCTGCAGAAGGGGGCTTATAATCGGGATTTTACGATACATATATTACTGTTAATAATTAGAATCAATTAAGTTGTAAAGTTTAATTAACATCTATTATGAATTGAATTTCTAAATTGGGAAATACATTTATTTGCTTTTTGTTTGCTCACAATTTTATTTTACTTCATCTTATTTTGTAATACTAGGAAATGATAACATTCTAGTTAATATTCTTTTAAACATCTGTAACAAAAAAATGCTTAGAAATCTACTTCATTTTAGACAATAATTTTTTGCCTATTGCTGTTCTTGTAGCTGGATTACATTTTTGAAATATATTATTAAATTTATTTCAATCAGACTAATTTTAATATTGATGTTCATTTATTAATAAATTTCATAGTTACAGTCAAACACTAAAAATTTGCCCAACCTAAAATCCACAAATGTCCAAAATCTGATCACTTTCTCTGATGTAAATAGCATTGATAATATTATAGCCTGTTTTTTTTTTTTTTTTTTTTTATTGCCACCAAACACAACTTCTTTGATTCAGCTTATGGATTAAGGAATAATATGGAGTGTAGTCTTATAGTAAGACAAAATTTTTGGAAAAAAATCCAACTACAGATGCATCTCTTAAAATTTTTATGATTAAAAAAATATCTCAGCATAAGACATTATCTGTTGGCAGGCTCCTGGAATGCAGTAAACAGTCAACACTGATCAATACATGGCATAATTTATGACCAAGCTTACTTTTGTTGATAATGAGAAAGGTGACACTGAATTTGCTGGATTTCATTCAGATTCAGTAAAAACTAAAGCAGAAAAGTTTCTGTCATTTGCCAAAAACATTACTGGAGATAATGTATTTGAAGATAATAATTTGATGAAGGTTTAAAGTTAGAAGAAGAATATCTTAAATTTATAGAATAGCAAATTTCTGCAACAGAATAAGAATTAATGATAATATACAATATGGAAAAAACAAAACAACAAACTGCAAGTACAAAAAAAAAAAAAAAAAAAAACTGTTTAGAAACAATCAACCATGGAAAATATATTTTCAAAATTAAAAATAATAAATTTTGAAGCCATGTGTTTTGCTGGCATCTTGTATTTTTTTCTTTTTTCACCAAAGCTTTTGTATTTGATGTGAAAATATAAGTGAAAGGTTTCTGATTATGTGTTTTTATTCTACTGTAATTGTATTCTGCTTAAAAAAATAAAATCGAAAATGTAATGATCTATCTTTTATGGCCCAAAATCTGCAATAACCAAAAATCTGCACAAGTCACGGTCCGAAGCTGTGTGGATTTTTAGCTCTCTACTGTATATGTATATTTGAGAATGCATTAACAATCAATATTTTAATATAACTTTAAAACAATTTACATTTAATACAGTTCCAATTTTAGGCTTTTGGAACATCAATGAACAAGTTCCGTTTCAATAACGCTGTTGAAATTTACTGTAATACAAAGCATTCAAACAAATAAAATTTCAAAAATACAATCTTACTTTCACACTGAGGTGGGGGAGAAGACCATTGTCCATCACTCATACATAAAATAACAGGAGCTCCAATTCTGAAATATCCAGGCTCACATTCAAATCGTACCACTGTTCCATAACTTCTGCCACCTCCATTTAAAACTGTTTGAGTAGCATGTGGGGATTCTGTTAAAGGTGGACAGGATGAAGCTAAACAGACAGGTAATTTTTCCCAGCGGCCATCCTCTGAGCACCGAATAGTTTCAGTAGGAAGACCACTTGGAAAAGCAAATCCTGCATAGCACTGATAAGTAGCAACTCCTCTGTAAGTGACATTTGTTGCAGCAACAGCAAATCCATTGTCAATTTGAGGTACAGGGCCACAGTAACGTTCTGGAATAAGAAAACAGATACAAAATAATATAATAATAATAAACTTGGTAATTGAAGCAAATAATTGTAGTGAGTCATGTGCTAATCACAATACAATCTGGAGTGGCATTTTACATGGGCAAATGGCCACCCCTTGCACGAGGAAATTATCCAAAATTATAAATAAATATAAAAGGCTGAAATCTGAATGATGTTAAACAAGTAAAAAATGATGTTAAACAAGTAAAAAAATGATGTTAAACAAGTAATTTTAATGCATCATAGAATAAAAACACACAAAATTATTAATGTTAAGATAACTTTTTGAAACATACCTTAGGAAAGTGAACGAAAAAAGAATAGAATAGAAAATGTGAAGTATACCTAGTAGAATAAAAATCGTAGCTTACGTGATTGCATTAACAGGGTTTCTACAGATTTCACAGCTTTTGCTTCCCTAACATCTATCATGCGCTTCCCTGACTTTATATGTAGCATGCTTTCCCGAATTTTGTGTTTCTATTTTTAATATTACATCGTTTAATTAATAATTTTTTATATATTTTGCTCCTTTTTTACGAATAATAATAATAATAAAATCAATATACACAAAAATATTATTTGACATCACTGGATTCTAACAAAAACCATGTTTGATAATAATTTAGGATAAAATGAAGAATGATTCAACTGAACAAGATATGTTAATAAAGGACACATTTTAAAATTATTTAAAAGGTTAAATAAGAAAATGAAAATAAAACAATTTCTACGATTAGGTTCAAACAGGAAGTATTTTCTTGATTTTGCCACAATATTCAAATATTCTTGCATTTCCCTGACCTTTCTTCAATTTCTTCAAATTTCTCCGACTTTTTTCCCAAATCCCTGACTTTCCAGGTCTGTAGAAACCCTGATTAAATACTTGTCCAAAACCTTTCGCATGAACTGTACCAAATCATTATTCATTTATTTTGCTCAATATTCCCTTAACATGCAATTAAAATCTCAACAGTCATAGTTGATTTTACCCACGATTTTATGTAAAGTACTAAAACATTTTTCTGCTATACCCAAGGAAGTATCCTGGACTTTATTTTGTGGAAGGTCCAAAAGTCAAAAGGGAAACTTTAAAATCATTAGTTTTTAGTCAGGCTGTATTTAGGGGAGGTAAACTGGGAATGCAGCCTCGGTGCCTCCACAAGAGAAGGGGATTACCATTATATATATTTTTACTTAAAAATTTCAACCAAATAATTAAAAAGTAAAATCTTGACTTTTATCCTACTTACCTTTACCAGGAATAAGAGAAAGATGGATTTTCAGATTTTTAAATTAGTGCAGATTGTTTTCTATATTTTTCTACATAATTATGAAAAATGTCAAGCTGATTGCACAAATGGTGTGGATTTCACTAAATTTTTTCAAACTAAATTTTTCATTTTTCAGGAGTAATGGCAGCAAAAGTTTTGTTTTAGAATGGTATGGATGGAAAGCATTCTAGAGTTCTTGAATCAGTGCCAAAATAACTACTTATTAGGATTACTAGCTCAAAATTTAAAATATTTAAAATACCCAAACTAAACAATTCATTAAAAGGAAAAAAAAAAAAAAAAGATATTTTTTTTTTTTGGGGGGGGGGGGAAGGGGAGGGACAAAAACAATTGGTATGCAAATCTACTTGAATATGCTGAAAGCAGAAGGCATACATTATAAGAGAGTAGAAGTCATGAAATAAATAAAATTACCTTGGCATCTAGGTATATGTGATACACTCCACTGACCACTTTGCATACATTCAATCTCAATTTCAGACACACCAGTACTAAATTCTTGACCAGAAGGGCACATATATTTAACTTTTGCTCCAAATGTTCTTTCCCTGCTAGTAGCTAAAGCGCCTGAACCAACAGAAATCTGTGGGCAATCTAAATTAAAGAATTAAATATATCACAGTACATCATAGAATGCTCTAAAAAATTGTTACTCATACACATACATAATTCCTTGAAACATTTATTCACATAACACATTACAAAATAATAATATTTCAGATGAATAAACTGAATAAGCATTTACAGTAATAAAAATAATTATGTGTACTTACCAGCACTAAAGCTAGCTCGCCATCCTTTACCAGTGTTGACAGGGTTACTAGCAAATAAAACAATCAGATTTCCACTGCTGGCAGTAAGAGTAATAATAGGTCTGGATAAACCACTAAATCCACTTCCTGGATGAAGAGGGACACCACTTTCTTTGCTGACACCATCATAAACCTATTAAATTGACAAGCATGCATGAGCAGGATTTTGATGTAAGTTCTATTCCACGATTTTCAATTACGCAATAAAAAAATTACTGTAAAAGTTTGGGAGGAAAAAGGATAAACTATAATGCGAACTAGGTTAGGGATGATATTCTACAAATACATGTTTTCTGGATTTGGTTAAGAATGATAAAATAATGAACTTCTGCATCTTCTAGTTCTTCAAAATGTGCCTTTTTAATTTATGATTTTTATTTAATGTTTATGGCTTTTTCTATACTACAGCTTATTTCTCTCTCACACTCACAAAAAGACTAATCTGGCAGTGCAACAGCCTATAAGGGCCAAGGCCTCCAATGTCCAGCCATGTCTTCTTTAACATAGGGTACAAATGCATATGACATGGGCAGATATACATCCTGCTCTCCCCTCCCCCATTGCTTAGTGCTCCAATAAAGATTGGTCCTCATTTTATTAGCCCACAGAAGGGATGAACGATTGAATCAATCTTGCCTATGCCGAGGATTTAACCTTAGACCTGTAGCATGGTAGTATAAAACGCAAATCATTATGAAATTGAGCATTCTGAGACTATAACTCAATATTATCAGCAGTTAAAACCTATCACTTTAATGTATTACTATGTAAATATCTCATTATCTCAAAACAATAAAATTAAATAAAAAATAAATTAGTTTAGGCAGTTTTATCTATTATCTTAAAAAAGACAAACTAACCTGAATGACATCATCTTCAGCAACATGAAATTCATTGAATTTAAGTGAAACAGGACCACCCCCAAGCAAGCTAATGCGATATGTACACACTTGATTTAAAGGATAGTTTGAAACTCCATATGCAGGAGATGAAATATTTCCAGCTAAGGCTACCTGTTCAATTTCACAGCCTGAAAACATAAATAAATAAGATTATTTTTAAAAGTTTGTTGAAATGATAGAAAACTAACTAAACAGAATATTTTTTTAGTAAATTATAAGAAAAAAAGACTGAAAGAATCTACTAGTACTAGAAAAGTATTTACAAACCTGCTCTGAATCGAATTGCAAAACCACGGCGACTGTCACCAAAGCTTGAATGGAAATAAATGTACACCCTGTTAGTAGTAGACAAAATAAACTTTGGATTGTCATCCACAGTTCCAGTCAGCTTTGCTAGCAGAGGATCTGATGCTTCTGAACCATCTCTAATATGAATGAAATCTTTATTTGGCTCCAAGTCTATATCAATTATCTGAAGTATAGAGAAAAAATAGATTGGCGCGTCTAAAATAATACATTTTAATTAGAAAAAGCATGAATTCACATAAATACAATACTAAAAAAGTTTACTAGATTACTACATTTTTTATGCAATTCTTTGATTTTGAATTTAAAATATCCCCCCCCCCTTTTCAACCACACACAAATATCTAAACAGGGTTACAAATCATTTGTTTTAATCACTGAATCATTATTTTTTAATGTATATGAAAAAATTATACATTTTGTGTGTACTGTATATCGATGTTCACCTTTGAAAAAATATGTTAAAAAAGGAACTGGCCTTTTTACTAGTTCAGTTAGTCATCTTTGATTCATCAAGCTGGGAACTAATGCAATGGGTATTATATTCAATGTTTTTAGAATGAGCTACTTAGCTGTGAGTAAAAATTAATAAGTAGTTAAACCTAAAACAAAACATTTTTCATTTTTGATGTAAGTGCTAATTTAAACTTATAAAAGGTCAGTTTCTGTGATAAATAAGAGAAACAAAACAGAATAGTTTAGTTATTTTTAAATCACCCCTTTATATCACCATGTTGCAGATCGCAACATACAAAACCATGTAGAATTAGAAAAGTTCCCAAGCGTATAGAGGGAAAGGAACCCTAATATGTAATTTCATTCTATTATTTATTGAATGAATATTTCATAATTTTCTGATAGTTCACGTAATAACTAATTTCAGCAATATTTCATATACACATAAAATTTTATTCAATAATATACTAATTCACAATTAAAAAAGAGCCTTACTTCAAGAGTAAGTATTTTTCCAGTTGGAGCAGTTAAAACATACAAACATTCCAATCCACCAGGATAAGGTTGAGGATATGTAGCAGATGTTAGAACTTGAGCTGAGGGTTGAGCAAACAGTTCTCCACCACATCTAACTGGTTCTTTAAAAAAAAATCAATATAATTAATAATAATTAAATAACAGTTTAATGCTTAAGAGCAATTTCTCTTGGGCTCAAATATTAAAAAACAATTAAAGGAAAATAAAAGGAAAAAAACTAAACAAATGTGGTAATAGTATTAATTTATTAATAAAATGAAACTTTTTAAGAAGTTAACTTCTACAAAATGCAGGGTTACCTAGTGGCATAGTGAGCAAAATTGGTGCCCGGGGCACTGTCTCTTTGGCGTCCTTCCCTCCTACTTTTTGTCAAATTTTCTTTGTTTTAGGGGCAATTTGGCACCCCTCTGCGAGCAGCGCCCGGGCTTGATAGACCCTTTGGAATCCCCTCACTTTGCCACTGGGGTTACCACACATTTTTAAAGTATAAGATGCACATTAAATATAAAATAAGAATCATTAATAAATATAAATGATTATTAAAATAAGATAATATCTTTAACACATGGAAACTCACTATAAAAGTAGGCCCTTTAATTTGAATGAACAAAATGATAGTTCTCTAAGTATGATATGCAAGTTTTGCACTAATAGTCCAGGACCTGACTACAGCTCTGTGGAAAAGTTTGAGTATGAAGATTTTTTTTTCAGTAATGTTTAGTAGGTGTCTTAGTAAGCATTTTGGGCTTGGGTGGACATCCACCACCTGGTACATTTTCCGGCTATGACGTCATCAAAGATGGCAGCCACTTGGATCTCAAAACTCCTCCCATCTAAGTTAATACTTCTCCGATTTGTATGAAATTGCATTTTTTTAAATATTAATTTACCCTTATTTTATTAAATAAGGTATGTAATAATGTGTAATGTAGACGGTGTGTAATTTTCAGGCATTAACCAGTTCACAGTTTTGTTTGAACATTGCTTGGGTGGCTTAGTTTTCTACTCGTATAAACTGATTTGTCTGTATTTTTGGCATTTTACTCTCGGACTAAGAGTAAAATACCAGATGTCCATTTAAACCATGTTTATCAAAGACTGGTGTCGCACGAGGTTTGAAACCAATTCAAGAACTTTTTCCATGCTAAAAGTTACAATCGTATTACAAACCAGCAAAACATCCTAATCTCCCAAGCAATTATAAAGTTAACTCACATTTATTTATAATGGATAAGGATACGAAAAGCAATATGAAAATTTACACATGTTATGGCAGTTTTTAAGAATTGCACAACCTATTTCCCACAGTTCTCATGTCATTATTGATTACGATCTTTCCACTCCAGAAGAAAACCTTGAACAGCTTGTACCATTGTGGAATGCTTTCCAAGCACTTTCTTCAAAAGGAGATTTACAGCAAAAATAAGCTTGATTTTTGCAATTAATTGCAAACTCAGTAAATGAACATGCAATTGTTTACACAGTTCTGTTAAATTTCAATAGTGCCCTTGACCAGTTAAACCAACAGTACTTAGTAACTTGTGATGAAAATGTATATGCCATTGCATGCAAAGCCCAGCTAAGCAATTCAAATAAATTTACAAATATCGAATAGATGTTGGGGGCATTCTGATTGGCTAAAATTGTGTTTAGTTGTATAGGTAAATATCTTCGTGGAAGTGGAATATCCAATATGCTTATTGAATGCTCAATGTTTGAAGTAAATGTGGTAGACTCTGTTTTACACGGAAAAAACTATGTGAGGGGAGTCAAAAGGATGTTTATGCTGGGAGAAACAATGTTTAGATTGCAAGTGAAGTCCTTTTTAGAAGAACATTTTATTGAGTCTTATGAATCTAACTTTGAAAAGTTACGTCACATACAGCAGAATATTTCTTCGGCATGGGTAAAAAAACAAATTAAATAGATGCAGATGTCAACATGGAAAAACTCTTCAGACTTTTTAAAATTTGTTGAATAAGGATAGCAAACATCAAACAATTTTTGTACTGGGATAGTTTCCTGAAATTGCTTCAACTTCTAAAAAATTTGATTCGTTCCGATAGGCAAGGTCTCTGGGAATTGCATCTAGACACAATACAGAAACTTCTACCAGTATTTTCTGTGTTTGTGTAAACTATCAACGATGGGCTTCTTTATATTTGGAAGACATGAGAAGACTACCCAAGACAGCTCTGGAGGTGCATAAAATGCTTATGAAGGGAAAGCATGTTATGAAACAGTATGAACATAAATTTTCAGCTGTTGCAGCAGGACATGGCATTAGAACAAACCATTAACAGATCCCACCAAAAAGGCTTATCTGGTATTGTAGCTTGCACTAAACAAAAGGAGTTCGTAGGAGAATGAGAGATAACACATCATGAGCGTCTGATGATATCAAATCTATTTTGGGAATTAACAGGCTCCATTGCTGTTGTCAACGGTTTGGACATCCACCATGAGTTTTCTAAGAAACAAACCAAGAGCTTCGATGCAAAGGTGAGCTCAATGTTTAAATATATTTTACAAAAAGGTAACCAGTTTGTTATACTTCCTAATCCATTACACAATCTGCTAATAAAAGCACTGGTTTCATAAGATGCAAAGGAAAAGGTATTAAATGTGTTTAAGATCAGCGATGATTTGTACTCAGCACTGCGCAAAACACGATATGAAACAAAATAGTAAGGATCTCAAGTACTATCCACAAAGTTATGCTACCGGCATTTCATAGCAACAAAACACCAAGTGCTGACGTTAAAGGAAAAACTACCAACAAGAGCATCAACAGTTTATCTCACTGCATGAAACAAATAGCTCAAGCTCATGCATACGATATGCAAGAGCTTTTTTGGTATCTGAAAGCTGATCATTATTTGATGAACAGGGTTACCGGCTAAGCCACAGAAAAGAGGATTATTAAAATAGAAACATCTTATGGAAACATCAGCGACGAAAATTTGTTCAATTCTGATGAGAAGACCTGTTTTATAGTGGATGTCATAAATTCCATACGAAATGTTATGACAAATTAAAAGAAAACCTTTGGTGGAGTAGTTTCTGCTTTTTTGTCATACATTGGAGGCATCACAAAGAACTATGGAAGAATCGATTATGCTTTTGACAGTTATCATATATTATCATCAAAAAAGCCTCTGAGAATGCAGAGACAAGTTAGCAGCATTGTTATAGATATCACTCACATCTCTGACGATGTTCCATTGCCATCAGTTTCTGGGGATTACTGAAAACAAACTGATCTTACAAGTTCATTGCCAAGACAGTAAAAGCTTCTTTAATTCAAAGACCATGTTTTACCAACCATACATTTAGTGCCTTTAATGGTGATGAAGATGAGGTATCATTCAACTGTACATCTATGCAAAATGGAAGACAAGTAAATCACCCAGAATTAAATCATTTGCCAGTAGAGGAAGCAGACTTAAGAATGCTGATTCATTCAAAGCATGCATCCCTGTGTGGATTTACTAAAATTGTTCTTGTTAGTGCTGACACTGATATAGCTGTGTTAGTTTATTTCACTGGGAAACTTTCAAGAACTTTGGGTGCGGACTGGAGTTGGTGATTCTATGCGACTTTTATTTGTTCATGATAGTCATAAAAAAATGGGCCACAACTTATGCTTTTTGCTTTCAGCCATCCATGCACTATCTGGATCAAGTCACATGAGTAAGTTTAGCACAAAAGAAAAGCAGCTATTCATTGTACATCTATGGGGTTTTGGGAACATTTTGGAGTATCATCTGACTGGGATGACACAGAACAATGTCTTAAACATGCAGAATATTTAGTGCAGTTATTACAAAAAGGGTTATCTTGCAAATCCGTAGATAAACTTTGATTGTGGCTGTGTGTCATCATGAAAAGAATACAGAGAATACAAAGAATACAGACATTGAAGATTTGCCACCCACAATCAAGAGTGTTAAGCAAGGGACATTTGTTAAGGTCATATTACCTTCAGCAACACTGTATCCATGATCAGGCTGTTAACTTAGATCCATGTGAATTTGGTTTTGCAGTAATAGAAGAAGATTTAGTGCCAGAAATGAATTTACAGACATATCTAACTGATTTTATTGGGACATGTAATTGCTTAAAATGTTCCAAATCCTCTTGTATTTGTAGGGCAAATGAAGTAACCTGTTGCTCTTTTTGAAAGCGTGGTAGTAAGGGGTTAAATTCAGCATGTAGTAATCCTTTTGTAGTTTCATTATAATAATTTTTTTTAATTCACTGTATAATATATCTATGTTGTAATCGAAAATAGTATAACAAATTAACTAGTTATTTAATAATTTTTAGCAACAGTTAAAAAAACATTGCTATTTTCATCTTACAAATAGTAATTACAGCATATTGATTCAATTTTTATGCTAATTGGTAAAGTAGTTACTTAGATATGAGTAATTTTGTGTTAGAGTGGCCACCATCTTTGATTACATCATAGCCAGAAAATGTACCAGGTAGCGGATGTCCATCCAAGCCGAAAATACTTTCTAAGGCACCTATTAAACATTTCTGAAAAAAAAAAAAAATTCTCCATACTCAAACTTTCCCACAGAACTGTAGTTAGGTCCAGCAGCGCACACAAGGAAGGGGTCCAAGGGGTTCGGACCCCTCCCAAAAGAGTTATCAATTTAGCTTCATTAAATCATCATGCCATTTTTGACATTTAAATATGGTAGAAAACTTTTATTAAATTCTTATTTTTAGCAGTTAAGATAAATAAATGAAAATATAATAAAAGAGATTATGATTAAAAAAGTAAAAATCTGCATTTTCCCCCTGAGGTGATTGGTGTTACATTTTTATGGGCTGGACCCCCTCCAAGAGAAAATCCTGTGTGCAACACTGGTTAGGTCCAGGACTATAAACTACCTTATTACCCCTTAAGGAGATAAAATAATATTCTGGTAGACATAAACACCTTAAAACTGATAGACTGAAATATGCAAGTATGTAAATACATGAGGTAGTGAAGAGAAAATGATTTCTGTAAAACACTTACTACACAACATGGTTATAATTAAACAGTTACAGCCGAGAATCAAGTATGCACGTTATATTATATTTTAGTTTATCAACCTTTATTAATAACATTAAGTAATAAATCTAAAAGATTAGTAAGATCATGGTGTTAAACAATTTTATAATTATTTTTAAAAGCTTTTCCAGAATCAAATGACTATCTAAAGAATAATGAACAAACAAAAGATTTTTTTTTTAAAATTAAACCAAATATAACACTGATTATATTTCATTTAAACAAATGTACTTAGTTAATACTAATAATACTGAACAGCATGGGATAGGGGCATAGTCGGGAGGGATCTTTCGAGTTAGTCAATATAAGCTCTACCATATATCTCTGTGTATAACACACACTTTCAACTTAAATAACTTCATATTTTGTATCGAAAATAAATGCAGAATATAAAATATAAAATAAATTGTTTGACATATCCTAAATTTACTAGTGTGTGTTATATGGCAGGATATGCGGTATATTGAGCAAAAATTCTGTTTTCATTTATGACATTTAATATTCCCTACCCTCCACATACACACCTTAAAATAAAAAATCCTGGTTATGCTCTTGGCATGAGGGACAAATCAGAAAAGTTCACTTGCTGTTATTAAAGAAATGCGAGAATTTATTTAACTGGTATAATGATATAAAAATGGATACAATACCAGTTTTCCAACTTGCTCTGAAACCCTTCTTTTCCACTGATGCATCTGTTCTAAATTTTATAATCATAAGATTGGAAGCTGTGGTGTATGTCATAGAAGACAGGTTTTGATTTCCAGATAGTGTGACTAGAGATACACTTTTCTCCTCAGTTCTGCCCCCAACTTGAATTTGAACAGTGTCGAAGCTTGACTCGGTGTCAAAATCAGAAAACTGTAAAACAGTAAATAAGAATTTTTTAAAAGAGGTTGTGGGGGTGGAATTGAAATTGCATTGATAATGATAAAATTGTAAACTTCCTTAAAATCCTAAAAAGGAAAAATGCTGGCGATGGCCCCGGTGCACAGCCAAAATATATCTCACAGATCTTATTTTATGGTAATTTTATATGGATTATGCATCTGCATTTTTTAAAGTATACTTTTAGAATGATAAAATGATTTACTATCTAAAATAAATCATACAGAATATATTACAATTTTTTCAATCATTCAAATATTTATTAAAATGACAAAATAGTGCCCCCCCTCCCCCACACACATACATCAATAGTAGTTCTTTGTTACAGGAAAGAAAATAATTCATACCTGGAGAACAATTCCTGTTCCAATAGGTCCCTCCAAGGACCATTTACAATTTGAATTTGCAAAATATCTGTTAGGATAGTTGGGAGATTGAATTGCATCTCCTGAACTTTGAAGATGGAAATGACAAGATGCTGTAAATTCAAGACACAGTAATTAATTTTTTGAACAAAAAACTTAATTAAAAAAGTGATTAAAATTAATTTCAATATTTTTACATTTTACAAAAGTGCAGATAACGTAAAGAAAGCCAATAATCATGATTCTATAAATACAGCTAAACATTGAATGATGGTATGAATTAAATAGCTGATTAATATTTATTCTACACAGTTATAAAATTCTAGCACACTGTTTTACTGATATGAACAGAAATTATGTAATTTATAATCAGTTAAAAATTTTTATTGGCTTCATGCAATTTACTGTAGAACTTTTTAAGACAGTGCACGTACAACTACAGACTGATTACCTGGGCAATCCATTTCATCAGAATGATCCCCGCAATCATCTTCTCCATCACACAAAAACTTTTTACTAATACAATGACCATTATTACAATGAAAAGAATCTGAAATGACAACAGATAGTTAAGCATTTTCTAGAACTTAATTGCACAGCCTTGTAAAAAACTAATACATAATACTCATATTACTTGAGAAAAATCTGATAATCCTAGAGCTTGCAGTAAATAATCAAAATTGAATTTCACACTTTTGAAATTCAGTACAAAATTTTATATATTTAAATATATATCACCAATAACACACGATAAATTTTACTTAAAGAGTAGACGTTGAAATTCACAATAATCAAAAATTCTAAATAAAAGTGTCATTTCAAAGTCAAAATATTGCTAAGAGAACCTAATTTTAGTGAACAAATTTATTGTGACTGTCAAAAGGTACCAGTTAAACAATAAATAATTTTTTGATAAAAGAAATATTCAATAACTAGACGCCTCTGACGACTAGTTGGTCCGCCATTTTAATAAATCTTGTTCGGAGAGAATCCTGTTCCTCATCAGCTTCCTTGGCACTGAAATCTCTCAGATTCTGAATGGAATTTAAAATTAAGATGGTTACAAACAGGAGGGGCCCTACGGTAAGTGTCGCCCCCTGCTAATATAAAAAAGATGCCCCCTTTTATGCTTTTCTTAGTTTTTGTTCACATGACACCCCTTCGAAGCCGGTGCCCAGATGCGATGCTTACTGTTTTGGGCCGCCCCTGGTTGCAAAAATAAGATGGTTAAATGATAAAAACCTACAAAAAGGAACAAATTATTTCTGTCCTATATTAATTCTGAAGAGCTTATGGATAATTGGCCTTTATCAAAAAACGGAAAGGAAAAAAAAAAGTAAGAAAATCTGAAATACTTTCAGATTTTAAATATGCACTAAAGTGCTATATATAAAAAGTGTATTATAATCCATGGGTCTTCCCAATTTTCGTTCCTTTTTTCATTAAGTTGGAAAGTATATCATTATTCATGAGTGTAATTACACAAAATTAAAATTGATATTTCTAACATCCTTTTTCTGTATGTAATACATTAGAAATAGATGGAGAAAAGCTGCGCAGAAAAATGCACAATTCCAACTGAATGAAAATTTCAAAAACTTATTCTCAGGTGTATTCAGCAGACCATAAAATTAAGATAAATTGCACCAAGCGTTAGAATCATCTTCTCAAAATCGCACATCAACCATTTTATTTTTTGCCAAATTAAAAAGTTGCACATTTTAGTCTCGGAAAATTTCCAAATCCTATTTTCCTTTTGAGTATAAGACATTTCATACCTGTTCTGATTTCACATGCACACCATATTTTAATTAAAAAACAACCTTACAAATAATCTAAACAAAGAATACATTATTCTTTTATTTTTACTTCAAGAGTCTGAATCATTTAATAAACATGCCAAATATGGCAACCTAGATGCTTAAATTCTCACTCATTCCAATGCGGGATTACAGTTGCGAAATGGCAAAGCGAAAAAATGAGTCTTTTGCGACACTTTTTTTTATCGATATCTCCTAAAATAATTCGAATGTCGAAAAAATCGCTTCGAGGTATGTCGGGACCCGTCCTCGAGAATTTCCATACAAAATTTGGTAGGTCTACGATCACCCGTTTAGGAGGTATGGGAGACACAGACAAACAAACTAACTAACGGGCAGTTTACACTTTGCTTTATTTATATAGATTGTAATAATAATTTGAATTAGAGAAAGATTTTTTGGAAAGCACTATAAGTTTAACAACAAAGAAGTAATACAGAAGAGCTGTTTCTAAAGGACAAACTGGGAAATTTGATTAGTGGGTAGGTCATTGGTCAGTACAAGCCTAATTAACGACTGCCTTTTTCTTTAAATTTAAAGTGTAAGTAAAAGAACTTATTAAAAATTTTAGATAGTTAATACAAATAATTTATAACTCAAAAAATGATATTTAAAAGTGTGAATACAGATAATAAAACATGAAAACATAATTTTTAGTGATTATCAAAAATGGCAATTGACAGGTACTTTTTATAGTAGTTGCTATACATATATAGCAACAACGTGTGTGTGTGTGTGTACACACACACACACACACACACACACTGTGGCAAATGTTGATTTTATTCTTTAGCTGAAAAAAAAAATGCATGTAAAAAAATTTGCATTGGTATGTGAATTAAAATGTAGCCTTTAAAGGAGGAGCTACATTAAGGAATGAACAATTGAGAGATTTTGTTAGACAGTTACCTCTGTGACATGACTTAATGTGGCATATGAATGGCAAGAGAGTTTCACATGGAGCCAGCTCCCATACTTGTGATTCTCCCTTGATTTTGGCACGAACACATTCACCTTTCTGAGGCTGTGGCTGGTCATGAGCCCAGAAACCAGTGTACTTAGACACAAAAGTACCACTTGAAGATTCAAGAGTGTTTGTAGACAACCCATCAACAGATGTTAGACCTAGTTAAGATGAAATAAAATTAATAATTGTTCAAAAAGCTGATGCATCAAGTGCAAAATTAGAAAACCTCAAGTTGTATAAAATATATTTTAAGATAGAGTATTGAGATGACTTTACCAATCCAGTAAGATATTTCTCCAAGGTCTCTCAAACTTTTGATTGCAACTCTGCTGGTAAAATTATTTTGACTATAATCCCCTATTAGAACTAATTCTCCACCATACCTAAAAAGAGACAAAGGATATATACATGATTTTCTAATATGCTTTTTAATGAAGTGTGTTGCTAATTAATTAAATTGTCTCTGAACAGCTTGGATATTTGTCAACAAGGCAACTTTAATTCTTTGGCAATTTGGTCATGTGCATATTTGATAATTATTTTTCCATTAAGGTTGACATTAACCTTTTACAGAACAATGTTCACAATTGGAAATATCAAATTAAAAACTTATTAAAATATGAAATTTTGACAATATTGACTTGAAAAAATTTGCAGATAAAGTTAAAACATGACTTCATTTTTTTGAAACAGAAGTTGCATTTCTATCATTAGTGGGAAACTGGACAAAAAATCATGAAAATAGCCATTTTTATTAATTTTTACAGAGCTATCTTGATACATCTCTCCCCCCACTCCCATCAAACTTAATTCATATCTTTACTTAAATTTAAAAATAAATCTTTTATTAACTCTGAAGAATCTGAGAAACTGTCACACCTAGCAGCATCTAACATGCTATCTCAGATTTTCACCCAAAAGTTTTCAGATGTTATTTATCTTATTCATGTAGCAAATTCAAAATTCCCCCCCCCCCCCCCCGCCAGAAAAAACCATGCAGCACACAAAATTAGCCATTTTTCCCAGACAGAAAATGCTATGGTAAAAAACTCTTTGTGGGAACAACTTGCCACGAAATTTCTTTCATATCTGGAATGTTATAGGAATGGATTTTATGAAATATATGAGAAATCTGTGGCAAGTTGTTGCCGCAAGGTCAGTGAAGGTAAAAAAAATTATACATTTTCAACATTTTTTGTCATTTTTAAGGCTTAACCATAGCTTGCGCATTTCAGTTGCATAGCAAAAAGGGTTGTCCTTTGAAAGACATGCATTAGCACTTATAAAAAATGCATATAGTTGAAGCAAGTTGAATGCAATTTTAGATTTATAAGACCAATATCTGAAAATTTTCATTTTTGACCAATATTCGAAGTGTCATAAATTCTTGCAGCAGAGGTTAACTGAAAAATCTTTTATGTCAATGTTATCCTCTATTATTTGTTTTTACAAAAAAGTTACCTTCACTGAGGCAAATTACTTTTTAAAAAATTTAAACTTTTTTTAACATACCCCTAGACTTGCATTTGAAACTGTTTTGCTTCTCGGAACTATTATACAAATTACTGTATTTTTTAGCTTTGTAAATTTGTTTTTAGCATTATATTCTTATAGTATATACCAGGGATGGGCAAACTTTTTCGGTCGCGGGCCACATTGATTCTGAGGAACGCAATTCCAATGCAAATTTTTTTACATGCATTTCTGATTCTAAGGAACGAGGCTAAATGCTCATCTGTCAGTCTACTTCTGAAAGAATTCTTACTAAGGTTTACAGGTGGAAACAGTTGCTCACATATATAAGATGAAGCAAACAGAGCACTGATTTTCTGGGCGTGAGATATTAAATTTGGGAAACTTACTTTCGATAATGATTTGTAAAACTCTAACTTTGGCATATTTAGAAACAACTGCTTGAGATGATTGTTAGATTGCAACTCAATTAATTCAAGCTGCAAATCGTATCTCACTGCTTCACAATTTACGTCGAAAGGCATGGTAAAAATATCCAATTCTGTTTGATTGGCACTGAAATCTTGAAATTTGCATTCGATCTCAAAATGCAGTTTTTTTCAAGCCATCTTCGTAATTCTTAATATGGAAATATAATATATAAATATAAATGTATTTTCTTTTATTTTCCGTTGGACCAGCAAATTAAAATTCTATTCACGGGCCGGATGAAATCTTCCAGCGGGCCGAATTTGGCCCACGGGCCGTAGTTTGCCCATCCCTGGTATATACTATATATAGAAGGAACTGTCTAAGGTGACCAACCACTCAGGAAGAAAAATAAATTTCCATCTTAAAAAAAAAAACAAAAAATCTCCACTTAACCTTAGAATCACTGCAAAACTAGATCCCCATTATTACGAATACTAATTACATCTTCATTTTGAGTTGAGAATATGCTTTACAGATTATTTTAAAGAACAAAGAACAAGAAACCTATGAGAATCTTTGAGAATTTTCTTATATTTTAAATGTTACAATAATGGTGGAATTCAAATGAAGAGGAAATAGGCATATAAAAGCATTTATCTTTTACAGATCGAATTCAGATCCAGACATATTTTTAATTAGTTCTTTCTATATTTTGCCTTCTATTGCGTTATTAGAGGATATTAGTGATTTAAAAAAAAAAAAAAAAAATGTAACCCCAATTTTCACTGCTCCCAATTGGGAACATAGACCATTTTCAAATTATACTTTTATGGGTAGTTCAAATTATAAGTGGAATATTAAGAATAAATGAAAGATTTAGTTTTAAATTTAAGTTTGAAGGGGGGAGGGTGTATCAAGATAAAAATTTATGAAAACAGCCATTTTTATGATTTTTTTTTATCCAGTTTCCCACTAATGATAGAAATGCAAATTCTATTTCAAAAAATCAAGTCATCTTTTAACTATATATGCTAATTTTTTTAAGTCAATATTGATAAATTTATTGGGAACAGATAGTTGTTGGGAACATTAGCCTCTAAAAGGTTAAAAGTAGGGCTCTTTTATTGTTTGAAAATTTATGCAAGCATTCAATCTTTTGCTTTTTTTTTTTTTTTGCTAAGTCTCTTGATGGTAAATTTTTGTGAATAAAAGTATTTTGGTTAATCTTTTTTTTTTTTTTTTTTTTTTTTTCCAATAGATTAAAAGAAAAACCAAAGGGCATTAAAAATTCAATTTAGATAATATGAAAAAGAGACATTTCCTCCACTAAGAAATGTTTAAAATGACTAAAATGTTTGAAAATGATTTTAAAATTTAATTTTGTGTAGATTTTTTTTTTCATTTTTAATCTCGTTTTAGTGAATGGTTTACAAACTCCTATTTTAAAGTGGATTGCAGTATTAGAATCAGATGCAATATAAGAATCAACTATAAGTATTGTTAAATCTTTCATTAAAAAAAACTGAGTATAATTTGAAAATCACGATTCATGGAAAATAGAAAGTAAAGTACACTGATTTCAATGAAAACGAGTAAATATATAACAGTAAAAATAAGTCATTATGCAGCCAATATTTTGAATCCTAAATTTAATAGCGCCACCAATCTAAACACGGAAGAGCAAATAAGTAGAATTTATTGTGATATGGCTTCAACTACAGATGTGCAGAGGAAGAAATTTAATCCGAATAATACTCTGCGCAAGAAGCTTTTTAGAAAAATCTTAAAAAAAAAAAAAAAAAAAAAAAAAGAGCTGCATAGTGCTGAATTTGACAAAAATTGTATTTAAAATACTTTCTGTTACTGCAATTGTTGCAGATATGCTTAAAAGCTTTAGTACTTTTGACTTTATACTTAGTGAAGAAAGAAAAAAGAAAGAAAGAAAAAAAAAAAAGAAAGAAAGAAACGCTTATTTGAAAGTGGAAATTCAACACTTGTGATCCAATATTAAGCTGTTTAAAGGCCAAAAATAAAACTAATATAGTACAGTTGCAAAATATTAATAAAATGGAATGTTTCCAGTGAAGAAAGCTTTTCATTTTCTGAAAATGAAGATGAGTTTTTATTTGTGTACACCATTCTTGGGAGGGGGGATGTGGAATAAATAAAATAAAATAAAACTGCTTTTCTGTTTGTTGCTCAGTTTAAATCTATTCTTTTATTCATCTTATATATTGTTCAAAATGGGTTTTTTTTTCCGATTTAAGGATCTTTAATTAAAAGTGTTTCTATATGAAAAAATTTCTTCTATTCTTTCAAAGCTTCCAAGAGAAAATGCTCGCTAACATTCTCCAAAATTTTACTACGGAGTAAAGTGACCATTTTTTTTTAAACTGAAAATCAGGACACTTTTAAACCGCACAGTCGGGAGGGTAAAAGTCAATCCCGACCCCCCCCCCCCCCCAAGATTTTTGTTTTCTACACATACCTAGCTTTTCTCTTTTTATGAGAAAATGAGTTGAAAAAATTAGCGAATATACAAATTAAATAGGCCTATTACATAATAATTTCCAAAATAGTTCGCTTTCTAACAATAACTATAGAATCACCATCCATTGATTATAGGTATGTATTAATACATATTATAAAACAATTATTTTCATCAATAAAAAAAAAAACGGTGTTAAATACAAATAACAAAAAAACTTTAAAAATAACACAATTATGTACATGTGAATTTATTCCCAATTTATTTTTCATAAAAGCAGAACTTTGGTGGGACAGAATGGAAAAGCGGGACATTTTAGGGTTCTGTAGGGACAACAGGACATTAGGTAAAAATCAGGACTGTTCCGCCAAAAGCAGGACATCTGGTCACTTTACTACTGGGTCATTCCATTTCAAATCAACCAATAAATTTCAAAAATGTCATCCACCGTCTCGGATTTCTTTGAAAATTTTTATAAATGTAGCCATTAGTGTTCTAACTAACAATATAAAATTTTACTTCAATATCTCTAATACTTTTTAAGATAAAAATTATTAAAATAATAGGAAAGTGACCATAAATGGCGTTTTTGCAAACAATTATTTTAATGGTGCTTTTTCAGATAAAAAATCATAACTTTCTTTATTTTCAATATATTAAATTGAAATTTATACCAAAATGTTTACAAAGGTTTGGAGATTATAGAAAAAATTAATTTGATAGTCCTGTTTAGAACTGGAACCCCCCAAAAATTCATAAACTTTGTTTTTTTCAAAAAAATTTCATAAAAACAATAATTTTGCAAAAGCTGTTTCAGAAAATGGTGTAGCTCTTAACAAAGCAAACTATTTTTTTACTTACATGTAAATATGCATAAAGTAAGATAATTTAAAATAAAAAGGGTGGGTATTTGAATCCTAATAGGTTAATTTAATTAAAAACCAAATATTTTGAAGATTTTTCTTAAAATGTTATGCTGCATGCAAATGTTATTATAAAATAATTTTTTATTTATTTAATTTAAAAAGGTGCTTATTTTATTTAAAAGTTAATAATGAATTAGTTATTTTACTTAAAATTTAAATTATTTTAAAATTTAAAATGTTTTAAACAAAATCGGAAATACATATAGTTAACATGCGTCAAAATTTTTCTAGCTTTTTTTATTGTCAACTACAAATTAATACTTTAGTTAAAAAACAAACATTTTTCTTTAAAAAAATAGCTGTATGCAATTAAATGTGTAAAAAAGGATTTATTTAATTAATACTTTCTTAATTAAAAAAATTTAGACAAAATTTGAACATTAATTAGAAAATGTGTGCTGAAGATTTTTTGAGCATTTCTTTGAATCACTGACTACAAATTAAATAAGAAACATACTAACTTGCTTTAGTATAAAATGAAAATATTAATTATTATGACTGATTGTGACACTTATGTTCAGTATTTTACCAGGGGGGGGGGGAAAGCAGTTCCGTTCCTTCAATCAATCAATTTCAATGGAGATTGACCTATGTTTTGTAATAATACATTAACATCTTCTAAAGCTTCTTGTTTTGAAATTGACAATTTCAAATTTGTGACGTTTCATCACTGCCAGTTGATACTTTGTCACTGGTATCACTGCCAGTTGATACTTTGTCATCAAGCTCAGAAATAAGTTTGTTTACCTTCTTCCTACAAAAACTACATTTTTTTTTGTCCAGAAATCAATTTTTCACAGTTTGGCAATTTGTTAATTACCTCAGATAAATTTGAATTAATGGTTCTGAAACAATTTTTTTTTTCTTTTATGGCACTTCAATGGGTCAAAACATGATGTTTGAAATATTTCAAATTTATTCAAATAAAATGATTTTTGATGTTCACAAATATTAAGTAAAAGCTCTGATTGTACATTACTTCTCAAACTTATTAAGTCTGAAGGCTTAATAATGCAGTACTTTGCAGTTTCTACTTGAGCATAAGTCTTTTTATGGCATTCAGTTCCATTTTTCTTAGCCAATACTACAGCACGTCTGGGAATGTTCTGCTGCCATATTAAATGTAACTGATATTCAGTAGTAGCACAAAATAAAAAAACATTCTAATTTACTTTCAATTAGATAAAAAAAAATGAGCTTACATATCAAGCTGAATAATTTAGCTTTATAGTGCGTTCGCCGAGTCAAGAGAACAAAACTAAACAATTGCACGTGTAAACTGGCATTGAGTAAACACCTGGCATTTTGCCAAAGTGCCAAACACAGTGTGAATTTCTGCTTTCTTCCATTTACGCTGCTTGGAATTAAGAAAGGTTAAACTCGCCTAACTAGGGATTGGTGCCAAAAAATGTAATTCTTTGGTAACCCATTTGTTTACTTTCGTTCTCTCGTTTCCGCGAACAGACTATAGATTATTGGTTTAACTCTTTAAAATAACTTCAGCAATCCTAGAGAACATCAAAAACAATTCCAAATTACTCAAACAACATTTTCACTTAACCAAAGAAAGGCAAAACTCATTCCAATTCCCTTGGAAGCATCTGACCAAGAAAGGGATATTCACACCTGCAAACAAGAGGGTGACTCATTGGAAGAGGGAATGGACCCCACCACTTTACTATCCTACACTACTCAGTATCTCCCCCTGCATCTTCTCATATTACACCAGCTCCTTACCACACAACAAACAGAAAGCATGGGATCTGATCTAGTTACAGTCCAAAAGCCTGTTGACTGAAAAGAGACTACTGTCATAGTTCTTTTAAACTGATGTAAAAAGAAACAAAATTATGATAAAAAACAAAACAGTTTTTAAAATTGTTTTAATTAAAAATTAATATGAATTGAATTTATAAATAAATAATTGTTTTATATATAAACAATGCTATACAGATATGCCTTCTTCATGCCTCAGGCAATTTACACCCCCCCCCCCAAAAAAAGTACATTACAAAATTGGCTGAGACAGCATTTAAATTTGAAATTTTCCGACCGTACAGCATATAAATTTAACTATTCTTTTTTCTACATGTTTCATTACTGTTAGAATAACTGTTCCTAAAAGTGCATAGAACAACTTCTGAAGAGACATTCTAAAAAACTTTGAATCTCTAAACTAGGATAACTTAATTGCATAAAAATAACTTAAAAAGTTACATCATTTCTGGAGGGAAAAAAAAAAAAAAAAAAAAAAAAAACAGCCTGTTCTGACTTTTTCCCCTACCCCCATTTTTTTTTTATTTGTTATTAACACACTCTCTCTTTTTCCTTTTTGCTTAAACTGATTTCAAAAATACCGATTTAAACATTAATAAACTATTTTAACTTGATTTCCAATGACCCATTAAAAAATTTTCAATTAAAAATAAATAAATACCATGTTTTTACCTGACAGGTGAGGAGATTCCTATTATAAGCAAAGCATTGTCTACATTAAAAAAATAAAATTAACAGTTATATTACTGCTCTAAAATAAGTCAGAATGCGTGTACTTTAACTTGTAGTTGACAATAAAAAAAAGAAAAGCTTCCAAGTTTTGACGCATGTTTACTATATGTATATTCCGATTTTGTTTAAAATGTTTTATATTTTAAAAATAAAAAAATTAAATTTTAAGTAAAATAACTTTAACTAAATATTAACTTTTAAATAAAATAAGCACCTTTTTAAATTAAATAAATAAAAAATTATTTTATAATAACATTTGCATGCAGCATAACATTTTAAGAAAAATCTTCAAAATATTTGGTTTTTAATTAAATTAACCTATTAGGACTCAAATACCCACCGTTTTTATTTTAAATTATCTTACTTTATGCATTTACATGTAAGTAAAAAAATAGTTTGCTTTGTTAAGAGCTATACCATTTTCTGAAACAGCTTTTGCAAAATTATTGTTTTTATGAAAATTTTTTGAAAAAAACAAAGTTTATGAATTTTTGGGGGGTTCCAGTTCTAAACAGGACTATCAAATTAATTTTTTCTATAATCTCCAAACCTTTGTGAACATTTTGGTATAAATTTCAATTTAATATATTGAAAATAAAGAAAGTTATGATTTTTTATCTGAAAAATCACCATTAAAATAATTGTTTGCAAAAACGCCATTTATGGTCACTTTCCCATTATTTTAATAATTTTTATCTTAAAAAGTATTAGAGATATTGAAGTAAAATTTTATATTGTTAGTTAGAACACTAATGGCTACATTTATAAAAATTTTCAAAGAAATCCGAGACGGTGGGTGACATGGCCTGGTTGATTTGAAATAGAATGACCCTACTAAGAGTTTAACAATACTAATTATTATTGAAATGTGACATTTATTCAACATAGATTTCAATGAAATTATGTTTTTTAATTGTATACATACGTACAAATAATTTTTGTTCCTTTGGCCTCTATGTTTCAATTTCAGTGTATACCGGACCGGTCGAGAAATTGTTACGAGAGGCTGGGCAGAGCGGATTAAATTGCTCTCTGGCGATTTGGCGTGCAGTCAGACTCCTTTGGCAAGAGTCGTTTCTCCCGCTGTTATACACTGCATGCTAGGGGTTGCCGCCCGCACCGCAAGTTGATCCGCGAAAAACAGTAGAGCTTCCACATTCTTTTTCTGTTGCAGTATATTTACATACACTGCTATGGAATAGAAGTAAGGTGTTAGAGGGGGAGGGGGGTGGGTTTTTAAAAAGTACATATTTATTTATGCAATAACAATAATGGAAAATTCAACGTTGAGCATGAAATTTTATCTCGCAGTTATTTACAGTTTTCTTGTTATCTTTTTATTTTTTCTTAATGTTTTACTTTTTTCCCTTGTCTTGCCTTTGCCATTGGAAAAAAAAAAAAAAAAAGACAAAATGTCATTGACAATACAAGAAATTTCCAGATTTCACCGTTCATTTTTTTTTTTTTTTTTTTTTTCCCTGTCTTTATACATAGACAATGTTTTGACTGAATTACAGTAAGTTGTATTTAAAACAAATAAGAAATCTTTTGCGGTTTAAAACAAAGTCAACAGTAAAAAAATTATCTAGAATTTGCTTTCTCATTTAATTTTAAGTTTTTAGCTATTTACCTTATTAATTTTTCACTGAAACAAAATGGTCCAAAGAAAGTCTTAAAAAATCGTTCTTGAATACGAATTAGTTTTTTCTTTCATTGAATTAGTAGTTTGTGCTTGATTAAAAGAATTTAGCATTTTATAAGTATATAGATTATATGTAAATGAACTTTACACAAAGTTTAACATTTACTTTCTTACCGTTACAAAGACGAGCGGTTATTATTCTTTGTTGTTACACACATTATTGCTAGCCCATATTAATCTTTCAGTATCCTACAAGAATCAGTAATGCAATTTTCGTCCTCGCTTCAATCTGCATCCATGGGAACATATAGGTTTAAACCCGAAGAGTTTATCTGCATCTATAATCCATATCTATTAATTGCTAAAACCCCGGACTAAACATTTAATAAAGAAGGGTTTTCTCTAATCGTATGTAAATTCATACAAAAGCCAAATGATGATTGCTTTTTAACTGTTCACTGTTTCCTTTTTATTTCCGCAACATATTACCTTCAAATCTAAAATTTTTTATTCATATTTAAATGCATGCATTTAAATATGAATAAAAATTTTAGATTTGTAATTTTAGACTGCAATTTTAAATGCATTAAAATATATATTTAGAACAATTAATCAACAAATAAAAAAAAAATATATTAGGAAAAGAACATGGAATTTCTAACTCTACTGTTTTTCGCGGATCAACTTGCGGTGCGGTCGGCAACCCCTGAAGTGCAGTGTATAACAGCCGGAGAAACGACTCTTGCCAAAGGAGTCTGACTGCACGCCAAATCGCCAGAGAGCAATTTAATCCGCTCTGCCCAGCCTCTCGTGAAATTGTTTGTTGTTGGTTGGTTAGCCATAGTCGTACAGTCAAGGAACATCTCACGGACTCATACGAAAATGATCCAAATTCCATTTTCAGATGAGATTTGCTGCTGCCATCTAGTGACTATATTAGCAAGTAATTTGATAATAATTATGTTTTCCCCTACATTTATTTGAAATATATATTTTTTCTTTTATTTGTTATACCCCCCCCCCTCCTTCCCCGTAAAAAAAAAAAAAAAAAAAAAAAAAAACAATTTATTAAAACTCTTTAAAAAAAAATTAAAATAATAAAAGTTGTGTATTCAAGAAATAAAATTCAGCAAGTTTTATTATATTTGTACATATATGTTTTCTTTCTCTTTTCTGGTGTCTTATCACACTTCATCTCTATTATTTTTTTTCTGTTATTCCAGGAAAAATTTGGTAGTTTTATTTATTTATTTTTATAATTTCACTGTTCCTTTTATATAACTTACTTACTGAACAAAATTTAACATATTAAAAAAATAATAAGTGGTTATTTAATAAATTGGAAGTTTAATTTCCTTATATTTCATGATAATAGAACACAAAAATCTGGAGTGACACCACTCGACTTTCCGAGCACTTACGATTAAGATCACTACCAAGCATTTAAATAAATTTTAATCGATGAATAATTCAGCAAAAATTCTTAATTTTTTTAAAATTTGAGCTAAATCGAATCTACCGTTTAAACGCTAGCGCACTTAGAAGTAGTGCTGTAAAAGTAACGACAAAATGAGTATCCGTATGTATTTGTTACTTAGATGTTCGCTATTCGTTACTAAGTATTCGTTACTCGTTACTTTCGTTACTACTAATAGAATCGGTAATAGGGTGTTATATAGTGCTCCATAACAGCACATCCGGGACAGTGTTGTTATGGGTATATGCCGCCCATACATAAACCCATAGCAAAACCTAACCAAAAAGAATTTTTTTTAGCGAAGTTGTACAAAGTTGTATTTAGAGCTTATTTTCTCTGATTTACAGATTGTTTTTATACACATTTATGGTTTTATACAATGCTAAATTATCCGATAAATTATACTGAGTACACATAGAAATCTTCCAAAGACATATGCCATTCTTTTCTTTTCTCAACCCCCCCCCTTTTTTTAATTCTGAACGCTGGTTTAACCTGTTCATTCTTATCATAAAAAGTGTAAAGGAAAGCTTGTGACTCGTGTTTTTTCTGGGTTGCGTGTTCTCGAATACTGAGATCCAGGGATTGGGCCACATATATAAAATTCACAGGGCAGGGGATCTCAGTATGATATCAACTACTTTGCGTTTCTACAAGCATAATATCTTTATTATTTGTGAGTTCTTATTTCATATCAAAAACTTCTTTTGCTGGATCGTTTTTCGAAGTAAATTAAAAATTACCATATTTTAATTTAAAATTGTTTAATTCAGTGAGAATTATCTATTTTTAAGATATTTCCAGTTCTATTTCTGCACTTTTGAGATGAAAGGGGTTAGCTCCTTCTGTGGGTGCATATATGAGAGCATTCTTTAAACAAAAATTATCACTCCTTTCATACAGAAAGAATGGTTGCACCGGATTATGCGTATTCCATGAGTTCATGGAATAAAATGTACCATAAAATAGGGCAGATGGCCCCCTAAACACCGACATTTTAGAAACATACTGAACTTTATTGAAATATTTTAATACCAGTGGCTTACGCAGGAGTGGGCATAGAAATCCCGGGTCGCTCCCAATTTTTTATATATTTTTTAAACAATTACTTAAAAAATGTGTTTAGGTTTCCATGCTAAATATTTTTTTTAGTTCCAAATAATATTTTAAATAATAAAAATGTGTGAATTCGTTTACTTTATAAAAATATTTTTTTAAAAGGTGTATTTAAATAATTTGTTATTTATTACTCATTTCGATTCTAGCTAAAAAAAAAAAAAAAGAAAGAAAAAGTTAAGTTCGCAATCCTGCTTCGGAACCACCCTGAAAGAAAGAATTCTGATTGCACCACTATTTAGTACTAAAATGTTAGAAAGCCCGAAATTAGCACCCCTTACTAACATGCTTCTCTTATATGTATTGCTCCTCTACAATTATAAGAACACCCCCTCCCCCCCCCCCGCAAAAAAAGAGTTCAACTGCGCATAATAACATACTATACACCGGATCGTATCCCCCCATTGTACGACCCATATCAATAGAGCAGCAGATACTATTCCATCTCCATAACTGTAACGAAACATACGGATTCTTCCAAACCTCATCAAAACGAGACCATTCGGCGCGGCACAAACGAATTGCAACCAGAACATACTACTACTCAAATTTCAAACTGATTTATCCCTCCCAACAGCGAGAATCCATAATACTTCCGGTATCTAGTAACGGAAAGGAACATACTATTACTCAAATACCGAAATTCATTTTTCTCCCTCCCGCAGTCTTGTATTCGAAGTTCGAACCTGGTCGATCCGAAATGCAAACTCGAAAGTCATTTCCCCCTTGAAACCGCGATCCGATATCCAGTAACCCCAGTAACAAATAACAGAAGATATTAGTACTCGATTACTGGAACCCGTTTCCCCTCTAGTTCGCCTCGCCTGGCAGTCTGTATTCGAAGTTCGAAGCTGCTCGATCCGAAACATCTTCGGATCGAGTAGTAACGATATCAACCGAAAAGTAACAATTCGTTACTTCGAGTCTGAGTGATTATCCGTATCTTAGTACCGAATACATGCGGTTTGCCTCAGCTCTACTTAGAAGAATTTCCCCCATAGGCCATAATGTAAAAGAAATTTTTGTCGAAGCCCTGCAGAAAAACTATAAGCCCTTACACATCAAAATCAATACCGGTCTTAGGATGGTGGTTTTTAACATATATACCCAATTTGAGCTCAATCGAATGTACCGTTTAAACGCAGCGCACTTTCAAGAATTTTCTCCCATAGGCTATAATGTAAAAGAAATATTTGTCGTGGCCCTGTAGGAAAACTATAAGTCCTATACACATAAAAATCAATACCGGTCTTACGATGGTGGTTTATAACATGTGTACCCAATTTGAGCTCAATCGAATGTACCGTTTAAACGCTAGTGCACTTTCAAGAATTTCCCCCCATAGGCCATAATGTAAAAGAAATCTTTGTCGTAGCCCTGTAGAGAAACTATAAGTCCTATACACACCGAAATCAATACCGGTCTTGCGACGGTGGTTTATGACATATATACCCAATTTGAGCTCAATCGACCGCCCCGTTTAGGAGCTATCGTGTTCACTCACATACACACACATACATACATACATACATATCGTAAAAATAGCATAAATGAGCTAAAGCAGAGTAAAGCAGAATATTACCTTTCAGCAATCTCTTTTTTAGAGGGGGGGGGGAGGAATCCCTTAGTCCCCTTCTCTGGATCCCCTACTTACTGGCAACAACTGGGTTTATCATAACTATTTAATTTCTTTTGGTACTTACTCTTACAACATAAAAAATACTAAGTATCTTACAGTCCCACCCACATTCCTCGAAACAATATGTCTGGATACGCACTGTAAAAAATAATCTCCAAATAAATTCTTAGCCTCTGTTTCTAAAGCAACAACGGTAGTTTCATTTAGCAATGTTTCGTCTTTTTTAGAGTCTTCCTTCTTTGCTATGAAAAATGTCTTAACATTGTGCGATTTCAACTTTTTCGGAGGACCCATGGTAGTTTCAGAGAAATAAGGACTCGTAAAAAACTCGTGATGCTCTATGAGAAAAGACAAACGACTGATCATATCCTGTAAATTCTACCGGTCAATAACAAAAAAGTACTCTTCCGTACTAATTTCCGAGAAAATATTACCCACCCGTGTACCCCCACCACCGCCTTCTGTCTTGCTCTGACTATTCATATATCCGGATCTGTTATGTATATGTAGGTCTGTGTTTTTCTTCCTCTGAAGGAAATGGACGAAAGTCTTTTGTGAGGCATCTTTTAGTGTTCGTACATGGCAGAAGGCCGAAATTTGAACTAACCACTCTTCTTTATATCAAACCGAAGAGCGGCTTTGCGCGGTCTTTAAAAGAAATTACGCAGATAAGAATAAGAAGAATAAACCCAATATCTTGGGCAGACAGCAAGATAAGAAATCCTCGTGCGAGGTTCTTCATAGGGGAGCATATCCGACTCCGGCAGTCTTAAAAAAAAAAAAAAAAGAAAAGAAAAGTGCCCACTTCGAAGTGAGAGAAAAAGTTGCTTTGGGATGTGATTTCGGCTTTCTGTTTTAATTTTTTTTTTTTTTAACTGTTAGAGCATTTTAAACGAAACGTATACAGTATTCCTCGATCCCCCACTGCCCCCCCCCTAGTTAAAACCTTGGGGGGGAGACGTATCCCCTGGTCCCCATAGCTTTCAACGACCATGTATATATATATATATATATATATATATATATACAGGTTGTCCATAATTAAACTTAAAATGTGCGAGCAAACTGTAGCAAAAACTATGCAGCGGAATTGCTTGCATGAAAATGGGGCAATGGCATACTGAAATGATCGGAATTTTATCGAGGAAAAAACAACAACAATGAGTTTCTAAAACCACCCCTAGGTGGCGTATCATAGCTTTATTGAGAACTAATAATCTATAAAAATAAATAATCTGCATAAGTTTACAAAACATGCTCGATATGATGTCCATCATTGTTTGCTATCATCTGGAAGCGTAAAATCGTATGTTCGACTGTTGAAAGCAGCATGAACTGGGGAATGTTACGCACATGGCGTTCTATGCTTTCTTTAAGGTTGGAGAGAGATGTGATGGGGTCACGGGCTTGAGGTATCTCCACAGCCAAAAGTCCCAAGGACAAGTTGTAGGAAATTGCTGGAATGATTCTGTCGTCACCGGAATGGAGGCGGAGCACTTGTTTCACACAACGGGAGATGTGTGGAGGAGCACCATCCTGCATAAACTCTGTGGTTGTATCAGATCGCCTTGCCTGGCGAGGGAATAACGGACTGCTGTAATAACGAAGCGTATCGTTGATCGATGACGGTGCATATCACAGGCGCTGTGGCGCAGTACACTTCGAAAGAAAACGGACTCGAGATGAAGGTTGCTTTAAAGCCGCACCAAATCGTTACATGCGAAGAGTGTAATGTAATTTGTACGTATTGATGTGGGTTTGTAGCAGCCCAAATACGGCAACTGTGCGTGTAAACTGTGCGTAAAAGATTTGTAATTTTAGACTGCAATTTTAAATGCATTAAAATATATATTTAGAACAATTAATCAACAAATAAAATAAAAAAATATTAGGAAAAGAACATGGAATTTCTAACTCTACTGTTTTTCGCGGATCAACTTGCGGTGCGGTCGGCAACCCCTAAAGTGCAGTGTATAACAGCGGGAGAAACGACTCTTGCCAAAGGAGTCTGACTGCACGCCAAATCGCCAGAGAGCAATTTAATCCGCTCTGCCCAGCCTCTCGTGAAATTGTTTGTTGTTGGTTGGTTAGCCATAGTTGTACAATCAAGGAACATCTCACGGACTCATACGAAAATGATCCAAATTCCATTTTCAGATGAGATTTGCTGCTGCCATCTAGTGACTATATTAGCAAGTAATTTGATAATAATTATGTTTTCCCCTACATTTATTTGAAATATATATTTTTTCTTTTATTTGTTATACCCCCCCCCCTCCTTCCCCGTAAAAAAAAAAAAAAAAAAAAAAAAAAAAAAAAAAAACAGTTTATTAAAACTCTTTAAAAAAAAATTAAAATAATAAAAGTTGTGTATTCAAGAAATAAAATTCAGCAAGTTTTATTATATTTGTACATATATGTTTTCTTTCTCTTTTCTGGTGTCTTATCACACTTCATCTCTATTATTTTTTTTCTGTTATTCCAGGAAAAATTTGGTAGTTTTATTTATTTATTTTTATAATTTCACTGTTCCTTTTATAACTTACTTACTGAACAAAATTTAACATATTAAAAAAATAATAAGTGGTTATTAAATAAATTGGAAGTTTCATTTCCTTATATTTCATGATAATAGAACACAAAAATCTGGAGTGACACCACTCGACTTTCCGAGCACTTACGATTAAGATCACTACCAAGCATTTAAATAAATTTTAATCGATGAATAATTCAGCAAAAATTCTTAATTTTTTTAAAATTTGAGCTAAATCGAATCTACCGTTTAAACGCTAGCGCACTTAGAAGTAGTGCTGTAAAAGTAACGACAAAATGAATATACGTATGTATTTGTTACTTAGATGTTCGCTATTCGTTACTAAGTATTCGTTACTCGTTACTTTCGTTACTACTAATAGAATCGGTAATAGGGTGTTATATAGTGCCCCATAACAGCACATCCGGGACAGTGTTGTTATGGGTATATGCCGCCCATACATAAACCCATAGCAAAACCTAACCAAAAAGAATTTTTTTTTAGCGAAGTTGTACAAAGTTGTATTTAGAGCTTATTTTCTCTGATTTACAGATTGTTTTTATACACATTTATGGTTTTATACAATGCTAAATTATCCGAATTACTGAGTACACATAGAAATCTTCCAAAGACATATGCCATTCTTTTCTTTTCTCAACCCCCCCCCCCTTTTTTTAATTCTGAACGCTGGTTTAACATGTTCATTCTTATCATAAAAAGTGTAAAGGAAAGCTTGTGACTCATGTTTTTTCTGGGTTGCGTGTTCTCGAATACTGAGATCCAGGGATTGGGCCACATATATAAAATTCACAGGGCAGGGGATCTCAGTATGATATCAACTACTTTGCGTTTCTACAAGCATAATATCTTTATTATTTGTGAGTTCTTATTTCATATCAAAAACTTCTTTTGCTGGATCGTTTTTCGAAGTAAATTAAAAATTACCATATTTTAATTTAAAATTGTTTAATTCAGTGAGAATTATCTATTTTTAAGATATTTCCAGTTCTATTTCTGCATTTTGAGATGAAAGGGGTTAGCTCCTTCTGTGGGTGCATATATGAGAGCATTCTTTAAACAAAAATTATCACTCCTTTCATACAGAAAGAATGGTTGCACCGGATTATGCGTATTCCATGAGTTCATGGAATAAAATGTACCATAAAATAGGGCAGATGGCCCCCTAAACACCGACATTTTAGAAACATACTGAACTTTATTGAAATATTTTAATACCAGTGGCTTACGCAGGAGTGGGCATAGAAATCCCGGGTCGCTCCCAATTTTTTATATATTTTTTAAACAATTACTTAAAAAATGTGTTTAGGTTTCCATGCTAAATATTTTTTTTAGTTCCAAATAATATTTTAAATAATAAAAATGTGTGAATTCGTTTACTTTGTAAAAATATTTTTTTAAAAGGTGTATTTAAATAATTTGTTATTTATTACTCATTTCGATTCTAGCTAAAAAAAAAAAAAAAAAAAAAAAAAGAAAAAGTTAAGTTCGCAATCCTGCTTCGGAACCACCCTGAAAGAAAGAATTCTGATTGCACCACTATTTAGTACTAAAATGTTAGAAAGCCCGAAATTAGCACCCCTTACTAACATGCTTCTCTTATATGTATTGCTCCTCTACAATTATAAGAACACCCCCTCCCCCCCCCCGCAAAAAAAGAGTTCAACTGCGCATAATAACATACTATACACCGGATCGTATCCCCCCATTGTACGACCCATATCAATAGAGCAGCAGATACTATTCCATCTCCATAACTGTAACGAAACATACGGATTCTTCCAAACCTCATCAAAACGAGACCATTCGGCGCGGCACAAACGAATTGCAACCAGAACATACTACTACTCAAATTTCAAACTGATTTTTCCCTCCCAACAGCGAGAATCCATAATACTTCCGGTATCTAGTAACGGAAAGGAACATACTATTACTCAAATACCGAAATTCATTTTTCTCCCTCCCGCAGTCTTGTATTCGAAGTTCGAACCTGGTCGATCCGAAATGCAAACTCGAAAGTCATTTCCCCCTTGAAACCGCGATCCGATATCCAGTAACCCCAGTAACAAATAACAGAAGATATTAGTACTCGATTACTGGAACCCGTTTCCCCTCTAGTTCGCCTCGCCTGGCAGTCTGTATTCGAAGTTCGAAGCTGCTCGATCCGAAACATCTTCGGATCGAGTAGTAACGATATCAACCGAAAAGTAACAATTCGTTACTTCGAGTCTGAGTGATTATCCGTATCTTTGTACCGAATACATGCGGTTTGCTTCAGCTCTACTTAGAAGAATTTCCCCCATAGGCCATAATGTAAAAGAAATTTTTGTCGAAGCCCTGCAGAAAAACTATAAGCCCTTACACATCAAAATCAATACCGGTCTTAGGATGGTGGTTTTTAACATATATACCCAATTTGAGCTCAATCGAATGTACCGTTTAAACGCAGCGCACTTTCAAGAATTTTCTCCCATAGGCTATAATGTAAAAGAAATATTTGTCGTGGCCCTGTAGGAAAACTATAAGTCCTATACACATAAAAATCAATACCGGTCTTACGATGGTGGTTTATAACATGTGTACCCAATTTGAGCTCAATCGAATGTACCGTTTAAACGCTAGTGCACTTTCAAGAATTTCCCCCCATAGGCCATAATGTAAAAGAAATCTTTGTCGTAGCCCTGTAGAAAAACTATAAGTCCTATACACACCGAAATCAATACCGGTCTTGCGACGGTGGTTTATGACATATATACCCAATTTGAGCTCAATCGACTGCCCCGTTTAGGAGCTATCGTGTTCACTCACATACACACGCATACATACATACATACATACATATCGTAAAAATAGCATAAATGAGCTAAAGCAGAGTAAAGCAGAATATTACCTTTCAGCAATCTCTTTTTTAGAGGGGGGGGGGAGGAATCCCTTAGTCCCCTTCTCTGGATCCCCTACTTACTGGCAACAACTGGGTTTATCATAACTATTTAATTTCTTTTGGTACTTACTCTTACAACATAAAAAATACTAAGTATCTTACAGTCCCACCCACATTCCTCGAAACAATATGTCTGGATACGCACTGTAAAAAATAATCTCCAAATAAATTCTTAGTCTCTGTTTCTAAAGCAACAACGGTAGTTTCATTTAGCAATGTTTCGTCTTTTTTAGAGTCTTCCTTCTTTGCTATGAAAAATGTCTTAAGATTGTGCGATTTCAACTTTTTCGGAGGACCCATGGTAGTTTAAGAGAAATAAGGACTCGTAAAAAACTCGTGATGCTCTATGAGAAAAGACAAACGACTGATCATATCCTGTAAATTCTACCGGTCAATAACAAAAAAGTACTCTTCCGTACTAATTTCCGAGAAAATATTACCCACCCGTGTACCCCCACCCCCGCCTTCTGTCTTGCTCTGACTATTCATATATCCGGATCTGTTATGTATATGTAGGTCTGTGTTTTTCTTCCTCTGAAGGAAATGGACGAAAGTCTTTTGTGAGGCATCTTTTAGTGTTCGTACATGGCAGAAGGCCGAAATTTGAACTAACCACTCTTCTTTATATCCAACCGAAGAGCGACTTTGCGCGGTCTTTAAAAGAAATTACGCAGATAAGAATAAGAAGAATAAACCCAATATCTTGGGCAGACAGCAAGATAAGAAATCCTCGTGCGAGGTTCTTCATAGGGGAGCATATCCGACTCCGATACTGTATTGTCCGGCAGTCTTAAAAAAAAAAAAAAAAAAAGAAAAGTGCCCACTTCGAAGTGAGAGAAAAAGTTGCTTTGGGATGTGACTTCGGCTTTCTGTTTTAATTTTTTTTTTTTTTTTACTGTTAGAGCATTTTAAACGAAACGTATACAGTATTCCTCGATCCCCCACTGCCCCCCCTAGTTAAAACCTTTGGGGGGGGAGACGTATCCCCTGGTCCCCATAGCTTTCAACGACCATGTATATATATATATATATATATATATATATACAGGTTGTCCATAATTAAACTTAAAATGTGCGAGCAAACTGTAGCAAAAACTATGCAGCGGAATTGCTTGCATGAAAATGGGGCAATGGCATACTGAAATGATAGGAATTTTATCGAGGAAAAAACAACAACAATGAGTTTCTAAAACCACCCCTAGGTGGCGTATCATAGCTTTATTGAGAACTAATAATCTATAAAAATAAATAATCTGCATAAGTTTACAAAACATGCTCGATATGATGTCCATCATTGTTTGCTATCATCTGGAAGCGTAAAATCGTATGTTCGACTGTTGAAAGCAGCATGAACTGGGGAATGTTACGCACATGGCGTTCTATGCTTTCTTTAAGATTGGAGAGAGATGTGATGGGGTCACGGGCTTGAGGTATCTCCACAGCCAAAAGTCCCAAGGACAAGTTGTAGGAAATTGCTGGAATGATTCTGTCGTCACCGGAATGGAGGCGGAGCACTTGTTTCACACAACGGGAGATGTGTGGAGGAGCACCATCCTGCATAAACTCTGTGGTTGTATCAGATCGCCTTGCCTGGCGAGGGAATAACGGACTGCTGTAATAACGAAGCGTATCGTTGATCGATGACGGTGCATATCACAGGCCCTGTGGCGCAGTACACTTCGAAAGAAAACGGACTCGCAATGAAGGTTGCTTTAAAGCCGCACCAAATCGTTACATGCGAAGAGTGTAATGTAATTTGTAGGTATTGATGTGGGTTTGTAGCAGCCCAAATACGGCAACTGTGCGTGTAAACCGCACCTTCCATATGAAAGTGGGCCTTGTCGGTCCACAAAATGTTCCATGGCCATTCATCCTGGAGCTCAACTCGCGAAAGAAATCGCAATGCAAAAGTTTGTCGACTATCCAGATCAGCTGATAAGAGCTGCTGCATTAGCGACAGTTTACAGGGATAATAGCGTAAGATCTTTTGCATAATCTTATGAGTCTTGGAACGAGGTTGGTCAATCGATGCTGCAATACGCCGAACACTACTGCTGCCAATGGTTTGCGATGCGATATCTTGTCTCCCACCACTTGCGTCGCTACATCATCCACTACCTGTGCTGCAACACACCTTCGTCCCCTTCCTGGCTGAATGGCCAACGTTCCCCTTGCTTCAAATTTCCTGATCATGTTTGTTAGTCCCGGAATTTCCACAAAGTTTTGATAGCAGAATCTCCGTTTTAGTAAAACAATTTCACCAGTAAAGCACGTTCCTGGAGAGTCAACGTCATTTTACTTGACTTGGATCAAGTACAGATCGAGTGGAAACGAGTATGACTGAGGATTATTTATATTCTTTGACTGAGGTTCGCCTCTCGCATCTTAATATCCCGCGGGTTGCTGCTCGCGCAAAGGATTACTATGGTTACGACATTTGCATGCCAATAGTTAACATTGCACAACGCCATCTAGTGGTGGTTTTTGAAACTTTTTTTTTTTGGGGATAAAACTCCCATCATTTCATTTTGCCATTATCCCATTTTCAGGCTATTCCGCTGCATAGGTTTTGCTGCAGACTGCTCTCAAATTTCAAGTTTAATTATGGACACCCTGTATATCTATATAAATAAAATTTGACTTTTGTCTGTACATTTCTTGGAATTCAAAAATTTTGCGATTTCTATCCGTTTCAAGCACCCGGGAATCCGATGTGACCCTCAAAAAAAAGTTTGTCTGTCTGTCATTCTGTCGTTCTGTCCATGACGCTTTTTTTGTTTAAGCATCACGTAAAAACGACTGAAGCGAATGATATGAAATTGGGTGTCATGATAGGTGGTCACTCAACTTAAAACATAGGCGTCGAATTTTTAAAAAATCTTGATTGGATTTTGAGATTTTGCGAAAATCCTTTCAAACTGCGTAAATTTGTGTTCAAGCATCACGTAAAAACGACTGAAGCGAATGATATGAAATTGGGTGTCACGATAGGTGGTCACTCAACTTAAAACATAGGCGTCCAATTTTTAAAAAATCTTGATTGGATTTTGGGATTTTGCGAAAATCCTTTCTATCTGCGTAAATTTGTCTTCAAGCATCACGTAAAAACGACTGAAGCGAATGATATGAAACTGGGTGTCATGATAGATGATCACTCAACTTAAAACATAGGCGTAGAATTAAAAAAAAATCTTGCATAATATCTTGCATAATATTAAAGCATAATATCTTTATTATTTGTGAGTTCTTATTTCATATCAAAAACTTCTTTTGCTGGACGATTTTTCGAAGTAAATTAAAAATTACCATATTTTAAATTAAAATTGTTTAATTCAGTGAGAATTATCTATTTTTAAGATATTTCCAGTTCTATTTCTGCATTTTTGGGATGAAAGGGGTTAGCCCCTTCTGTGGGTGCATATATGAGAGCATTCTTTAAACAAAAATTATCACTCCTTTCATACAGAAAGAAAGGTTGCACCGGACTATGCGTATTCCATGAGTTCATGGAATAAAATGTACCATAAAATAGGGCAGATGGCCCCCTAAACGCCGACATTTTAGAAACATACTGAACTTTATTGAATTCTTTTAATACCAGTGGCTTACGCAGGAGTGGGCATAGAAATCCCGGGTAGCTCCCAATTTTTTATTACTTAAAAAATGTGTTTAGGTTTCCATGCTAAATATTTTTTTTAGTTCCAAATAATATTTTAAATAATGAAAATGTGTGAATTCGTTTACTTTATAAAAAAATATTTTTTTTAAAGGTGTATTTAAATAATTTGTTATTTATTACTCATATTTCGATTCTAGCTAAAAAAAAAAAGAAAAAGTTAAGTTCGCAATCCTGCTTCGGAACCACCCTGAAAGAAAGAATTCTGATTGCACCACTATTTAGTACTAAAATGTTAGAAAGCCCGAAAGCACCCCTTACTAACATGCTTCTCTTATATGTATTGCTCCTCTACAATTATAAGAACACCCCCTTCCCCCTCTGCAAAAAAAAGTTCAACTGCGCATAAGAACGCACTATACACCGGATCCTAACCCCCATTGTACGACCCATATCAATAGAGCAGCAGATACTATATCCATCTCCATAACTGTAACGAAACATACGGATTCTTCCAAACCTCATCAAAACGATACCATTCGGCTCGGCACAAACGAATTGCAACCAGAACATACTACTACTCAAATACCGAAACTGATTTTTCCCTTCAAACAGCGAGAATCCATAATATTTCCGGTATCTAGTAACGGAACGGAACATACTATTACTCAAATACCGAAATTCATTTTCTCCCTCCGGCAGTCTTGTATTCGAAGTTCGAACCTGGTCGATCCGAAATGCACACTCAAAAGTCATTTTCCCCCTTGAAACCGCGATCCGATATCCAGTAACAAACAGAAGATATTAGTACTCGATTACTGGAACCCGTTTCCCCCCTAGTTCGCCTCGCCTGGAAGTCTGTATTCGAAGTTCGAAGCTGCTCGATCCGAAACAGCTTCGGATCCAGTAACGAGTAACGATATCAACCGAAAAGTAACAATTCGTTACTTCGAGTCTGAGTGATTATCCGTATCTTAGTACCGAATACATGCGGTTTGCTTCAGCTCTAATGATAGGTAGTTGCTAATCTTAATTTATAGGCGTTGAGAGAATTTTTAAAATATTTTGATTACATTTTGAGATTTTGCGAAAATCGTTTTAGAATGCTGAAATTTTGTTCCAGCATCACGAAATAAAGACTGTAGGGAATGAAACGAAATTGGGTGACATATGATAGGTGTCACTCAACTTAAATTCTAGCCTTCAAATTTTAAAAAAATGTTGATTAGATTTTGAGATTTTGCCAAAATTATTTCAATATGCGTAAAAATTCGTTCGCGTATCCCATAATTACGACTAAAGCGAATGAAATGATATTACTTAATTACTCTCTAACCTGTAATATTTTAACAATACATAAAAGTTATAACTTCGCTTTCTTTACTTTGGCAACATACTACATCCATTCTGTGTACTCCTACAATGCTGAAGTTCTGTTCAGTAGTTACAGAGATGTCCATAGAGCGTCATGTGCTGGAATTCTTTTGAGTGTCCCTGTAAAAGAACTAGTTATGCTACATGCTGAAATGTAGCTTATAATACTCAGGAATAGTGTAGCTTTCTATCAGTGAAAATTTTTTTCGAATCGGTTCACTAGTTGCAGAGATCCTCATTCAGCGTAATTAATTCTTATGAGTGCCCCTGTAAAATAACTATTTGTGATATATGGAGGATATATGGGAGATATATGAAGAATAAGTTAATTTTCAATATTGCCACTGTCGATTAAACTTCTAAAAGTAACGCCGAAATGCCCCCATGCGTGCCAGTGGAATGTCCCAAATAGGGAGGTACTTTTTGGGATTTTTCTTGGAAACAGTTGTACCTTCAAGAAATGTTTTTTCATAATATCAAACTACTATGTTGATACTACATCTCCATGTCAATAGTTTTCCTGTGGGAAGTCGGCTTTACCTGCACCAATGCTTCGAAATTGCGTAAATTAGCGCTAAGGACCATGTTTGGGGCCCCGTACCGTGGGGCCTTGGGGGCCTTCAAAAATTTTTAACATTGGATTCACTTTATATGAAGATATATAACTGCACTGTGCAAAAAAATTTTCTGTATCACGTCAGAGCCAAGATTTAAAGCATTCTTAAATCTGTATTTTTTATGAAATTTGGGGTATTTTGGGAAGCCCTAATTTGGGGCTCTGACAATTTTCGAATGAATTTTTAATTTGAGATGTTAATATACAAGGTATATTATAGGATAAAATGAAAAAATTCTCTGAAGCACCTCTGATCCAGTCACAGTCGAGACAATAAAGTGGCAAAAATGGCCCTAAATTAATTCGATGTTGCTCCTCTGGGGTACTTGCCCATAACTCCAAAACTAAAAGAGGTAAATCAAAAATATTTTAGATTTGTTCTTTCCTTGGGTAAGGCAACACAATAAAACAAAATCATGAAATTCTGAGATGGTGATGGGAACTTTTTTCTATTGACCTGTCCGATTTGCTTTTGCAACGGCTCTTAATATCTTTGAAATAAATCAACGATAAAGATTTAGCCCCCCCCCCCCTTAGAAACTTGGCGCCTCCTCTTCCCCCCTCCCCTCCCCCCGCTATACGCCACTGCTTATTCACTCGAAATGTATCATAATACGCTGATCAAGGGCATTTCAAATTAAAAAATTCCAATTTAAAAAAAAAACATGCAAATTCTTTCATAGGATTGTTATGGTTCTGTTAGTAAACAAAAACTAGTTTCAATTTATAAACTGTCAGAAACAAGTTTTTTTTAGTGCAGTAAGTTTTCAATAGAGTTGCAAAAGGGGGAAAAAATCCATTTAATTCCCGGGAATGTACCGGTCTTTATAGGAAAAATTTTTTGAAATATTCCGGAAGTTTTCAAAAGTTGTTATCGATTACATCATAATTTTTTTACTTCGTGATGATAAGACTAAGACAGTTTTAAAATACTTTTTGAATATACAACTAAACTAATATTAAGAAAGCACACTAAGTAACTTTGAACTTGTTTGTGCAGATATGTCAAAAGCCTTGTATTTTTTACTACAAATTCTGATTCGGAAACAGGCACACACACACACACACACACACCACACACACACACACACACACAAAATAATATTAATAATTCTAGTAGTAGCATTATAAGTGTAGATATTATATTGAATACGCTTATGATTCTGTTTTAGCAACTTAATAATTTTTAGTTTTATACATAGTACAATATTTAAAAAAATAAACTTCTCTCGGCAGTGCATTTTTCTGAGGATAATTTACAAAACTGATATATTCATTTGTTTTTGTCATCCTTATTGATGCAGTAATAGAGTAGCAAAATATTTTTCAAATTTATTCTTATTTTAAAAATCAACTAAGCTAAATTTTACTCTTTCGCAGACTTTAATGCCTTCCTTTTTTAACTCGAAGTTGCACATTAACATTAATACATTTTCCACCAGTCACTGACATTCATATAGACAACAGAAAGACAATTTTTTGCTCTATACTGAACTGCAAGTCTAAATAGCATATATTGAACGCAGTATCTTAGCAGGTATTTGATGAGCACAGTATCTAAACAGATATTTATTGATCAGAGCACCTAAGCAATCATCTCTCAAGGCAAGACTGATTAACCGACACTTGAACTGAACTCACAGAGAAAGAAAACTGAAATATACGTTGTCTGAAGTGATTGGTATTCTGGTTAGCTTTCATATAGGCTAAGCCCTCCCAGAAAATTTCAATCCCTTTTAAAAATATTAGGTTTTCATATTAAGTATTGGGGGGGGGGCATGGACATCTATATTATTATCTGTATAATTTGGGGCTTCATGGTATGGAACACTGAAGTATGTAGTACTCTGTTTTCCTATGTAATTTGACTAACACTCTTCCTGGAAAGGACGTTCAAAATGAAATAAGACAAATCAATTGAAGGCTTAGGGCCGCGCCTAGTTTATAAGCAAATGAAGAATAAAGTTGATAGGTAACGAGTCTTACCTTCCACATATTTCTGCTGCTTTCTTCCAAGAATGCCTAATATTAAATAACCTATAACAATGAATATCATCTTGTGTCCAACCTAAAAAAGAAGACATTTTTTTTTAATGTGTAAGAGATTAGAGAATTCAAAAACAAATTTTGAGTAAAATAAAATTTTAAAAGTAAAAAAAAAAAAAAAAAAAAAAAAAATCAAAACTTCCGGAAAATTGGCACGATTTATAAAACACCTAAATATTTTTTTTTTTTTCAGATATGCATATTTTATTGAACTTGACAATAAATATGTTGGATTCATAAACAAATGAGATCTTTTTGTGATTTTAACCGAATAAAACCGGTATTTATTTTAAAATCTCACAAAAAGAAATTACTGTAGAGAAAAGAAAAAATATTTTTAATCCTTGAGTGAAAAATAAAATGGTAGTACATCTAAGGAAATGGCTGAAATAATGTTCCAAAACTTTTCAAACATCCAAACAGTTATAATTATATTGCATATAAAAGAGTTTGAAAATAATAATAATGATAAGGGCGTTCTTAAAATCAAGAGTGAGAACGTTGATGTTTAGTGATGGTGCCCTGGGACTGACCATAACATTTTTGTGCTCCTGTATGCATGATCTAATCTCAGTTCTTCAATTCTATCTTCATGTATAGTATCCAAGGCAGAGTTCCCAAGTGCCCGTGCGATAATCTGGGTCTGAGATGCAGTTTTGCAACAATTTAATTCGCAAAAAACACAAGAACTTACACTTTTTGGTTTCCATTGCACCTCATTAATCAAACAAGTACGAAGAAGTATGAGTATTATAGTGTTTAATTTTCTTTTAAAATTCTGACGTAATACTCTATTCTAATACTCTATAACAAAAAAAAAAAAAAAAATCGATGCCCCAAGAAGGAGTCCCCCGATTGTTATGAAATTTCGTATGCAAAGACATTTGGACCGAACATGCAAATTATTAAAATCTGAACTCCAATGAATGAATGGTGTAAGCGCTAGCGCATCGGAAATGCGCATTCAGGAGGTGCATATATGGAACGATTCTCAGTATGATGGTTAAAATTTCTGTTGAATTTCGACTGCGATATCTTACGTTGGCTGTAAAAATGTCTCTCCGAAGGATTCGTGCGCATTACGAGCAGATGTCAGAGTTTGAAAGAGGCCGTGCAATCGGACTGAAAGAGGCTGGTTGGACGAATCGAAGAATCGCTCGACATCTGTGTCGAAGCGATGCGGCCATTAGACGATGCTGGCAAGAGTGGGCCAACAGCGATAGATATCAGCGTCAAAATGGTATCGCTCGACCAAGGGCCACAACAGAACTGGAGGATAGAGCGATTGTCACAGCACCGCATTAGTCGCTATCAACTTCAACTATCCACTGTGTGACCCGCACACATGTATCCAACATGACCCTCCACAGACGATTTAGAGAGCGGAATTTAAGCTCGAGCCGACCGTTACGCCGGTTGCCTCTCACGCCTATACACCGTCAAGTCCAATTACTGTGGTGCCGGGCTCGATCAACGTGGAACTGCGCTGACTGGGCACGTATAGTCTTTAGTGACGAGTCCCGTTTCCAACTGTGTCCTGACGACAATCGCAGACGTGTCTGGAGACGTCCAGTGCAGAGGGAGGATCCTGCCCTGACTATTGCACTACATAGGCCCACAACAAGGTGTTATGGTCGGGGGTGCCATCTCTTTTTGATAACCGGACCTCTTTCATAGTCATTTCTGGCACATTGACAGCACAGCGGTTCGTTGACGACATCCTACGACCGGTTGTGCTACCGTTCCTTTTGCGACACCCTGGACTTACATTTCAACAGGATAATGCCCGGCCGCAAACGGCACGTGTTGCTATAAATTGTCTTCAAGCTTTCCCTGTACTTCCTTAGCCAGCTAGGTAGCCTGATCTCGCTCCCATTGAGTACATTTGGGACGTTAAGGGAAGGCGATTGCAACCATCTCTGTGGCCGATTTAGCCCAACAGTTGGAAACAATTTTGGCAAGAAATTCCGCAGGGCACCATCCGGAAACTTTATCAGTCTGTGCCACGCCGGGTGACAGCTCATCAAGGCCAGAGGTTGACCAACGCCTTATTGACTTCCTATGTAATGGTCAAAATGTACAATAAATCATTCAGTTGTTCGGAAATTTGAACTATTCTTTTTTTTTAATTCTTTTTTTTTTATGTATGCTCTTTACATCCAACAATTTTTATCCAATCGGGCATCATTTATAGTTTATATAAATAGTATAATGTTTTTCATCTAGCTGGACAAGTAAAAGCTTTTGCCCTTCTACCAACTTCATTTGAAAATCTTTTGAATTCTATACTGCACAACGGACGTATTTCGAAATAAATATATAATTTAGAATTTTCTCACAGATAATGAACAGAAATTTAGTAAGTATGTGAAAAATCCATATTATATTTTTTACAAGATTGTAGCGCTGACAGTAATAGTTTTTTCTCCTTCTATCTTGCTTTATTAAGGAAGCACAGAAAGCACGATGATATGGTGAACTAACTTAACTAGTTGAACAGAACAACCCGTTCATAGCTTCAGGTCTCGCTTTGCTTGGTTAGAGGTCGGATTGTTCGCAGAAGAAATCGCGCGTTACTAATAAGGGGTTCCCGAGTTTAAAAAGAGGATCCAGACTGGTCACGGAATTATGTATCTTCCTTTCAATTACATGAATGTTGCTTGAAAAATAGGTTAAAGAAATGAAACAAGAAATAACGTGCTGTCGCTCTGAGGCCAGAACGTTTTCTGTTCTGTTACGATACCAGAAGCAGAGCAGAAAATAAATTTGCTTCGTTTTTTAATGTAATCGGAAAATATTTCAAGATATTTCCATTTCTCATACATACATATATATGTGTGTGTAGAGGTAAATACGTATTAGAACCCCTTAAAATGTCCCCTGTCCAAGACATCCCCGTAGGCAGATTCTGCCCCTCTTGTAACCTTGCCATAATACAAAACACAAGTGTGTGTGTGTGTAGAGGGTAGAAGGGGGCACATTTATACAAATTTTTGGAAAATAAAGTTATATTTTATTCTAGTTATATTCATCGTATTTTAAATGTTATATGATGGAAATAATGCATTTCCTCATCTTATGAACAAAAATGTAGAAGTTAAAAAAATTAAATGCATTTTAAAGCTTTAAAAAAATTTAATTTTTCTACTCAAACCTGTCCAATCTAAGGGTACCGTAACAAGATAGGAGTATCTATAGCAAATATATATAAAAAAAGGTTTTTTTTTCTTTAGAAATTAGAAACTGAATATATTAAATACGTATAAATAATTATATTAGGTTGTAACGAAAGTTTTCCGCCACTGCAAGTATTGCCTGCACAAGCAGTTCGCGTTGGTGTCTTTGCCAATATTTTGCGAAACGATCTTTGTTATTTGAAAGAAAAAGACTTGTTTTAGAGCACTGTGTTGTGAAATCTGTAAAAAAATATCGTTATGATTAAGTATAAGGTGTCTGAAATGGAACTATCACGCTACCAGATTGAACCATCATTTACTCTCAGTTCTGTTGCAAAAAGTCAGTTACAGAATGACACCGAATCATGTGTACAGCTTAAGGTACTACTGTTGTATCATATGACACTGTGAAGATTTGGTACCGAAAGTTCAAAAACGAGGACTAGGACATTAAAGAAGCAGAGCGCTCTGGCCGGCCTAATGATGCTGATGAGGCCCGCCTACGACAATCTGTGGAAGAAGATAAAATATTCATCCACTCGAGAGCTAGCTAAAAGAGTTAGACTTTAGTGCCATGTATATTAGTCGCGATAAGCATCGCATGAACTTGACATATAAGGTCAATAGCTGGGTACCGCGTGAGCTGACTCAAGCAAATCTGGCGGAAAACTTTCGTTACAACCTGATAGATTAAATAGTTTCATTGGACTAAAGTTATTAAAATTTTGTTATTTAATGATATTAATATTCATCAAAATTGGTAATCAAATCTTATTATTGAAACAGTATATCGAGTCAGTGCAGTTAAGTTTTGGCTATGCTATGTTTTTTAACTGTATCCTTGCATTCACAATTCTGATTCTGATGCCCAAGGAAAAGAAAATTTATCATTCTCTCTCTCTTTCTCTTTTTTAAGCAGAAACTGATATTGAACTCCGTTTTATCGTGCAATCGCAATGCAATTTGACTAACCTTCACTTGAAGACCATACAATCTAATGAAATAATAAATATTAAATTTATCAACAAAAAGCAAAACTTTTTTTAAATTTAGACTCTTGATAGAGAAAAGTGCATCCTTTGCCCAGGCAGTATGCATATAAAATGGCAAAGCATAAAATTTAATTTAATTTTACAAAAGCAATTGAAATGAGTTCTTCATCTATATATTAAAAAGAAACATTTATTTCAAGGGAAATATTTGAAGTGGTCAAAGGCCTTCCTTTCTGCATGTTTATATCAGTAATTTTGAGTTTCGAATAAAATTAACAATATAAAAATAGTAACGTAAGTATGCAGAGAATAGCGAAGGTGCGACATTCTATGGTTTGATAATTTAATCTACAACACAGCAGACTACTTTAGAGCAAATTATATGATTTAACATCAAACACAGTTAAAAAATGTTAGAAAGATTTTATAAAAAATTATTTCATTTGACATCAATCGTACATAAAAAACCATCTGAAACACTAACTTACAAAACTTAAGATGTAATTTTATAATAATCGCAACTTTATAATTAACTTTTTCGTTCTTTGAAATTGATAAGGTTTTTTTAAAGCAATGCTGCACCCACAAAATAAACATTCGACCGTCGTAAGTTGTTCATGTAAATATCAGTGTGACTTCCCTATGCAACCTTCCGGCCACCCTAAAGTTTGGATAGTAATCCAACTGACTATATTTCTTGTAGTCTTATTAAAAATATTTATTTGAAAGTAATTTGCGTAGACTATGTCTTGTATTTCCTATCTTTCAAGCATCTGAATATGATAAAATAGAATTTAGATATTTAAAAGATATTAAAGAGAGAGGTTGAAAATTAAACGCACATTAAATTTATAAATAGAACGAACAAAGTGGATATTCAAATATGAATTTTTTTTTTCATTTGTTAAAAATGTCTGTGTAAAAAATGAAAATTCAAAATACATGAATGCATTTTCAAGACTTTTTATGCGTTTTGTTAATGTATCATATCGTAGGGAATGTATAAAAATTGTATAGGTCAAGGAATGTATAAACAACAACATTCTAAACATGAATGATTTCTAATACATTTATTGTTAGGCTTCAAAATTTTTATGTATCAAAATAGGCATAAAATATTAGTTCAGTCTTCAATTCTAGGCTTTCACTTGTATTGGAACTTCTTTCGAAGTAATAAGTTGAACACGTGCAAAAATTTCTTAATTTCTTCTCCTTTTTTTAATTATAAGTTTTATTTCAAGTATTGAGTGTCAATTCTTAAAGTTTACTAAAATCAAATTAAAGAAATTTGTCTGCATTATTTAAGAACTACACTTTTGAAAAAAGAGCTTTAAAATGTCTTCCAAATTGGTAGAATTACTGCGTTAATGCAACAACATTTCTATCTCTGGCTCAGGGGTTCCCAAAGTGGGTGCCGCAGAGAGATATCAGGGGTGCCGCGAAGGCCCCAAAGCGCCCATGATCTCCAGTGAGTTCCACAATTATGAAATATATATTATACAATGTACATATAATGACGAGGGTGCCGTGAGAAAATTTTAATCCGCTTAAGGGTGCCACGACTTGGAAAAGTTTGGGAACCCCTGCTATAGCTTGATTGCAAGTGGGCAAAAAGTTGATTTGAAAAAATCGGCAGATACCGACGGAATGATAGAACAACGCAGCTGAATAACAAATTTCAAAAGTATTTATAAGGCATATAAATCAGCATTTATTTATCACAGAGATGCGATTGATTAGAAATATTATTATAAATGTAATATAATACAATAAAATTAACTTTGAAATATATGGCTATACAGCATTAATAAGAAGTAGCATTAGTGATTACATTTTTATAAAACATATATATATATATATAGATAATTAGGGTATATATGTAATATCTATACCTATATCTATATAAATCTATGTGTGTGTGTGTAAATAAAAAATTATATGAAAATGTAATTTAAAATATTGCATTGTTCTTACATATTTTACTCTTTTTTCTCAGGTCACTAGAGCAACATTCTTGAAGAACCATTATTATTTATTATTATTTATTTTTTCACGATTCTGCGTCCGTTATAATAGGGAATCTATTTATTTCATCAATTGCCTCATACTGAATTGTAAAATAAGTAGGCGACCGAAATAAAATGAATAGTTTTTCACAAAAGTCAAGCAACATATGCTGACAAAATTAGATTCATTTATAAAGCAGTAGAAGCAGTAATTTGAAGAATTCTTCACAATTTTTAGGGCATATTCCCACATTTAACTATTTACTGTGTAGTGTAATAGTTTCAACAATAAAAACTAGCAGTCCATTCCTTTCTCACTCATTCTTAATGTTGCGCTTAAGGGATGGTCCTGGTTTTGTAGGAGCTGACCGCTCTAGCAAATATTTTTTGAAATTCATTACGGTGAAACGGCCAGAAAGAAGGACAAGTTTGTTTTCCGGATCAGTTCCTCCTAATTTGTGTTGGGTGGCAGTAATAGAAAACAGACCAAAATAGCCGCCAGTATGTCTTACATACCAGCTCATCTGCAGAAATGACATTTTTATTTATATAGATTGGGGAAACTCTGAGTTGTGTGGCCGTACATGAAACAAGAAATTAAAAAAAAAAAAGTTTTTTACTGTGTGAGTGTTGTGACATAGTTATGGAAAATTCCGTTCTTAAATAATGGCTGCCTAGCTGCAAAATATAGTTTTAAACTCTGAATCTGATTCCGTCTTAAATAAAACGCTTATTCGAGCGTCAACTGTAGTAGACATTCTAATTGGGACTTCAGTTCTAACCCTGACAGTGATTCAGAACCCAATAAAATTGTGAATTAGCCTCTGAAATTTTTAAGCGAAAATGTGCAAACTCTAATTCAAAATAACAGATGCATACTTACTAAAGTGACACCATACTAAACTGGTTCAAAAACGCCTTATCTCTGCGGTTTTACTTTAAAAATTTGATTCCGATTTATGATTTTATGTCGGCTTCACTTCTAGCTCTAACTGAAACGGTTACTTGGTTCCGATCTCTGTTTCTTAGATTTCAATTCTTACGTAACGATCGAAACATCACTGGTTTTAAATTATTGTACTATTCGACTAAATTAGATTGAATTTTAGTGAGACACGCATATTAGCTATACATATATATACGTGTTAATTTACACATACATTAACGCGTAAATAACTTTAAGGCACATTCTGTTCTGAATGTGCCGTAGTTAAAGTTACCAGGAGCACGCGTAAACATTTTAATAACAGTGTCCTCATAATCATTTGTTTCAGTAACCGAGTCACTGTTGAGATCTTTAACAAGAGCAATGTAATGCATATCATATATATATTCTCGTTAGTTACTGTTATTCTGTTGCATAACAAAAGCGCTTTCATATTACGAGTGATACTTAGCTATTGAATTTGTGCTTTTACTTTCAAGAGATTTCACATAAAATAATAAATTAAAAAGTTAAACAAAATGGACCGACTACAAAGCACTTTCCAATAGAATTGTATTATTCCTGCATATATATATAACTGCATAACGCATGATTAAAGCAACAAAATAATATCACTAAGAGAATCTGAAAAAATAATTTTGAGAGCCCCGAAAAAGAGCTGCAAATTTCAAGTTTCGATGGAGGGCATACCATCCTATAACATAATATCGACAAACTTTAATGTACTTGAAACTGATAAAAAGAATTATTACCCATAGACTGTATTGAAATTATTTTGTGTTCTGCTGTATTAGAAATGCACATGCTACAGTTTTTGATAGAGAGTATGGTTTTGCAAATTTAAATAAAAAATAATTTTCTTTTCCTTTTTTTTTGAGGGGGGGGGGGTGTTAAAATAGGTTAATATCTCATACAAGTACTTTAAACAACTACTATCCGTAGATAATAATGCAGTTTTATTTGGAACAATACTTCTTATCCATATCAACATAAAATTACAGATTTGATATTTCTACGCATGATGTGCTCACACAAAGCTTAAATATGAATGCACTGGAAAGCGGAAAGCATTACGCCAAAAAGCTTTCCAATACCAGTCTCCAATTAAGACTTTAGGCATTACCAAGACACAAAAAATTATAAAATGTAACTAAATTCAATGTTAAAGCAATGAAAACATGTAGTATAATATTGCTTATAATTTGGCCAGTGCGAAATGTAGTAAGAAAAACAAATAATACTGATTATTGAGTTTTTGATTCTTTATCATTTATTGTAGATAGAGTTGGGTGCATCGACAGTGTGCATTTTACTCTACATATAGCATTATATATAGTTCACCAGTGGTCATGACGGTTATTAAGTGGCTGGCAAATGCCAGTAGAAAACTAGTATAAAGTAAGCATGTCGTAAAGCTTTTTTATAGCATAATTCTCCTACATTAACTAAAAATATTTATTCTTTGAAATAATTCTATCAAGCTTTGTTTTTTTTTAAAGTTATTTTATTTCAATACCGGAGTCGCCAGTTGGAAAGAACATCATAACCAATCCATCAAGAGTTCGTTTTGATATTTTCATTTAATTAAAAGAAGCTACAAATTAATGGCGATTAATCGAGTAAGTTTCAAAAAATATATTTGTAACTCTCTTGATCCCTTCGAACTGACATGAATGGAGTTAGTAATCAAAAGACTTCCTATTTGTATTCCGAAAACATCGTTTAAACTCGTTTCGTGTGATGAATAGACGCATGACAGACGGTAAAAATATAATTTCTAATTTATTCATGAGGTTTTTCGGCTGTTATCATCTGCATCTCAAGTTCTTCAATTATGATTGTATATTTTGTTAAAGAAATCGAAAAGATATGTATGTATATATATATATATATATATATATATATATATATATATATATATATATATATATATATATATATATATATGTATATATATATATATAGAGAGAGAGAGAGAACCTGCTAAAGTGACCACCTTTATATGAACAGTTTTGGTCTTCCCGAAAGTGGTCACATTAGACAGACTTCACTGTATATATACAGTGAAACCTCTCTAAGCGGCCACCCCACCGTACCGAGAATATTTGGCCGCTCAGAGGGGGTGGCCGCTCTGAAAGGTTTTACTTACTATGATAAAATACCTTACTTATAATGCTTAATATAAGCAAGTCTGACACATATTCCTTATTTAAAATGAAATTTAAACTTATCTAAAGAGAAACTAGTACTTTATTTAATGCTTTCTTACATTTTTTGATAAAAGAATACAATTTATGCCTGTTTTAAGATTTTACTTTTCTCTGAAAAAAACTATTTTTTCAAGTTCGTTTTTTGCTTTAAAAAGCAATCTCATCCGTTTAACAACGCGAAATTTGAAGTCTCCGCATTCTTTCAAAATAATATCTTTTTGTTTAATGACTATGTTGATTTGCGTTTTTACGCAGTTAAATAATTTAGCTAACTTTTTTTTCCGATTTGCAACTCAAATCACTGACTAACTAATAAAATGAAACTGGTGTGAACATGGATGTGAACGGCATTTTTGCTCTAATGGACTTAGTAAATTATTCCTGGGTCTTATATTCGACCATGAACCTGACCTTGATTTTTTCCTCTCAAAACTAAAGCACGGAGTGAGTAGAATTTCACAAAAAAATGTAATAGGCGATCCCACTCGGTGGCCGTTTAGAGGGGGGGGGGGTTGGTTGGCCGCTGATAGAAGTTATTTTAACATTAAGTCTATGAGCCGAAAAATCCGTGCCATGAAAATTGGCCATTTAGAGGGGTGGCCGCTCGGAGAGGTTTCACTGTATATTCTTTGTGTTTTACTTATTATATATATATATATATATATATAAAACAGCAAAAACGTACGTAGTATGGATATTCTAATAATCCTTCGAGCAAGTTATACCACATAACAAAAAAACATTAAAAAAAAAAGAACCAGATTCAAGAATAAAAATGGAAACATTGACCACATATGTAGTGAGAAAACAGAGCTATCGAAGCTAAAAAAGGTAAGATCTGTATACCAAAAGAGATCTCGTGGCACTAAGCCTAACTACAAGAACCCAAACAAATCAAACCTTTGGATATTGGAATAGAAAATTGAAATAGAGAACACTCCTTTTTCAAGTGCCCATTTTCACAGTTCAATTTAGAGTAATAACAAAAATAGCTAGGTTTCTGTAGGTCACATGACAAAAAGAGTCATAATAGTAACACAGGGGGCACGACCATCGCTAATGAAGAAAAAACAAACGTGGTCCAAACAAAGATCCAAACATGGAGGAAAGAGCTCACCCTAGTAGCACAACTAGTTCAAAAAACGTTTAAATTACGTTGGAAACACGTTTTTTTTTTACGCTAAAAAACGTGTTTTAAACGTTTTTTGGACTAATTGTGCTACTAGGGAGAGATAATGCCAGTACTAGAAAGCGAAAAAAGTGATGCTAACATAGAAATTTAAGAGACAAAAATAAGCAGCAAGATCCGATTAAATAGAGAAAAAAATTAAACAACCAGATGATACTGTTACCAGAACAATGCAGTTAAAAAGAGAGAATACATAACAAAAACAGTAAATGGGGGCGGAGAAGGAAAGAATTGTAAAATACTAAAAATCTAGTTACCTAACCAATGAACAAAAAAGTACAGGCTTAAATAGCTAAAGAGTACTAAAGGAATTATAAAATAATAAAGAAAAAAAGAAAAGTTATGTTAAAAAATAAAAATAAATTAAAAAATTAAATAAAAATTAAATTTAAAAAAGAAAAAAATGTATAATACTGTTTTCAGTATATGAAATTAAAATATACAAAAAATAATAATAATAGTAATAAAAATTAATAATATTATTTATATGTAATTAGTGGGTATACTACTCGATAATATATTTGTAACAATGAACTTTTCACATCATATTTTCTTTTCACCTCATTTTTATATGGTTTGAATATTCTATCTAATTTCAGTGTGAAATGCGGAAGAAGTTTCAATTCAGTTGAATTAGAAATGAGGTTGTCGAGAACGGTCAGTTAGAGCTCTTTTTAAGCGGTTTAAATATAGGGCTGGTTCATTTTGTTAGAAGCCGCGGGGGATAGGATATTTAAATGCATACTATAATGAAAAGGCTGCCGAATCTGAAACCTCCCATTTGAAAACAAGCAGGTGTGATTATAAAATGTAAATATTACTTGAAAACGAATATTTCATCCGTCTTTTTTTAAAAGAAAACGAACATAAGCATGAAGGGATAAAGATAGTGTGCCGTTATTTTTAGGATAATGGGAAATGTCGTTTCTCTGTAGGCTGTTCATATAAGACTTTTGATGAGGTGTAGTTTTCGTTTAAAAATACCAAAGGATTTTTAAAGACCACAAGATTTCAAAAAGTATGAAACATAGGAATAAAATTTTGTATAATGAATTGAATCTCTGCATCTTATTCTTGTACTTTGAGAATCTAGAACATAGAGCAGCAACTTATTACAGATACATATAAAATAATTTTTAGATAAAAATATTTAATTAGGATATATGCGGATGGAATAATATACATATGTATATTTTTTATAGGGATGCACCGAATACCATATTTTGCCGAATAACGAATACCGATATTCGGTTAAAATTCTAACCGAATACTTGGTTAAAATTTATTAAATTTATTAAACCGTTATTAAACTTTGATAGCAATGATTAATTTAATTAGTTTTTTCTTAAACAATATTTCATATGGTGTAAAACTTCAAAAATTAAAATGCTACAAAATTTAATATCCAAGTGTGTTTTCTTTATATATTATTAGTAACTTTTTAAAATATTAATGAAATGCTGCTAATTATTTTACCTGTACATTTATTTAAAAAATTAGCAGTTAATTGACTTTACATATTTATGAACACTTAATGTTATGAGTTTTTTTTTCTTGGTTACTGTTTCAAATTTAAATCAGTTTGTACTAGCAAGGTTAACGTAATGTGTCATAAGATTTAAGAAAAATTGAAAAGCAACAAAATTCAAATTTAAAATCTGAGTATTTTCTCTTACATTAAAACTAATTTCATTGTGATATTAGTTTTTTGTGTGATTGTGGAACGCTACGTTAGGGCTATCTGCCAAGGATGAGGTGTGCCTCGGTAGGAGGACTTTCAAAGGGTTTCTAATGCTTATTCACGTGTGATAGTAGTAAGTAACAACTTGAATCAATTTAGTACTATGGTACTATACTATATCTTTCATTCATGATATAAAAAATATGTATTTGATTACCGTTTAGTGAATACGTAAAATTTGTTTACTATTCGGTTGTCAAATATTTAAGTATTCGGCCGAACCGAATATTCGGTTTGTCTGCCGAATAGGCGGTATACCGAATACCAACCGAATATTCGGTGCAACGCTAATTTTATATATATATATATATATATATATATATATATATATATATATAATATATAATAGCTTACTTACGTAAAGTGAAATCCCAAGATAATCCAACGATAAAGTGAAGAAAATATAAAAAATAAAAAAGTAGATAGCACATGGTGCCAATTAACGAGCTTATTCCGGATAAGTGTTTAAATATAGCCTTTTAAGGCAATGAAAGAGTGGAAAAATTGAATATAAAGCGCCAAATTAGAACTGGTGTGCTTTTAAGCCTAATCACATGTAATCAGAAATAGTCCGAAAATGGAGTTAATATTGAAATGGTGTGCTCTATCATCAGGCGCCACCGCACACACATTTCAATTTAATCGAAAAAAACAATAATAGCTAGGTTTCTGCAAGTTACCTGACCAAAATTAGGGTCCTTTTGTAACTTGGGGGCGCGACCGTAGCTATTAGAAAAAAACAACGAGGAAGTGGACCGACACGAAGATCAAAGCTCAGTAATGGAGGCAGTATTAGTGCATGTTGCCATCAGAGAAGGCTTAATGCAATCAATAGACAAGTAATGCCATGGAGTGTGAATAAAAAATGATATATTAATAATACTTTGGAAGTATGGAAAGGAAAAGAATAAATAAATAAAAAAAGGTAATAATTAAATGAATAAATAAAAAGAATAAAAATGGTAATAATTAAATGAATAAATAATAAAATATAAATATATATATATATAAGCAATCAAATAACAGAGCTACAGAATAACTTTATCATTACTTATGTTGATAAGTCTAGCAATAACTATGCTATAATATGTAAGCAGTTATATCACAATCTCTTAGCTTCATCCATTAACAATAATCCAAATTTCAGTCTAACATCTATCTCTGAGATAACATTTAACAAAAAGATCTTAGCTTTCGTCAAGTTACTTAAAATCAAGCATGACAATCTAAAATATCCCTACTTAGTGCTAATACCAAAGTTTCATAAAACACCACTAAAATTCAGATCTGTTACTATAGGATGTAACACTTATAATAATGTTGCAAGCAAAATATTACTAAAAATACTTACTTCTATGCATGATCTGTACATAAAATCTAACACTTCTTCTGTATCTATAGGTAATAGCTATGAACTAAAAAATAAGATTAATGCTCTACACGATGTAATTAATATATCAACTTATGATTTTAAAGACTTATTCAATAGTATACTACTAGACGACTTATACAATATAATATTGAATCTATTTATACATAGTAAAAATAATATAACCCTGCCTTCTTACATAGATACTATGTATTTCGAAAATCTTTTAAAGTTCATAGTCTATAATAATTACATTCTACATAATAATAAATTATATAAGCAAGTTATAGGAATACCACAAGGTGGTTCCAATTCCAGTTACTTAGCAGACCTATATTTATATAATTATGAAAAAAATTACAATAATCCTTCTCTTATAATATATAGGTACATAGATAACATAATAACAATAGCTACTGACAATACTTATAGTGATACTGACCACCTACCCATAGCTTACCATTCAGCCCTAGAACTAATAAAAAATCCTAATGATAATAGAATAATTAATTTTTTAGACTTACAAATTAGAATTAATGATGATAAGAGTCTATCCTTTAATATATATAATAAAAGAAATGACTTTAATTTTCAGGTTAATACTTTCACTCATTTCACTTCATGTATGCACACTTCTGTGTTTAGAAATATTATCTCTAATCATAAGTATAGAATAGAGTCTCTATGTACCAATAGTTTTAAGGCCAGTAACTTAACTGACCTATATAAAACTGCTATAAAATATAATTATCCCAGTAAATTTCTAACTTCCATTTTATATCCTCTATGTAATCAAAAAAACTGTATGTCCTAATCTGAATATTGGTTGGTGAGGATGGGGTTGGTTGTTGGTTCTTTCTATATTTAAAAAAAAAATCATAAAATATATATCTATATATTTTATTTAAAAAAAATCTATAATTAAGAATAGTTGATTACTGGTACTTTTTCCTTTTTTATGTGAGTCTGTAACCAATGAAGCCATACAGAGTACTGTTCTACCTAAATATTTTACAATTATATTAGCATAAATAGCAATTAATAAATGTGTATAATTATTATCAATATCATTACTGTTAAAATTATTTCTACAGTTTTTCTCCTTTTCCACAACCTCAACTAAGTACTTCTTAGCTACTGCAGTTAGTACTACGTTAAACATAGGCTAGCTATACTAGTGTTATATTTATTTTATTATTTATTCATTTAATTATTACCATTTTTATTCTTTTTATTTATTCATTTAATTATTACTTTTTATTTATTCCTTTCCTTTCCATACTTCCAAAGTATTATTAATATATCATTTTTTTTTTCACACTCCATGGCATTACTTGTCTATTGATTGCATTAAGTCTTCTCTGATGGCAACATGCACTAATACTGCCTCCATTACTGAGCTTTGATCTTCTTGTCGGTCCACTTCCTCGTTGTTTATTTCTAATAGCTACGGTCGCGCCCCCAAGTTACAAAAGGACCCTAATTTTGGTCAGGTAACTTGCAGAAACCTAGCTATTATTGTTTTTTTCGATTAAATTGAAATGTGTGTGCGGTGGCGCCTGATGATAGAGCACACCATTTCAATATTAATTCCATTTTCCGTCTATTTGCGGTTACATGTGATTAGGCTTAAAAAGCCCACCAGTTCTAATTTGGCGCTTTATATCCAATTTATCCACTCTTTCATTGCCTTAAAAGGCTATATTTAAACACTTATCCGGTATAAGCTCGTTAATTGGCACCATGTGCTATCTACTTTTTTATTTTTTTATATTTTTTTTCACTTTATCAATGGATTATCTTGGGATTTCACTTTACGTAAGTAAGCTATTATATATATATATATATATATATATATATATATATATATATATATATATATATATATATATGTATATATATATATATATATACACATATTAAATTCACTGTTTCCTTCAATTACTTATTTTTTGCTGAAAGTCTGCCGATTTTGGAGAGAAAATATAGCCTTCTCCTTTAGACAATGCTTCCAAACTATCCTTTGCAAGACCACAAATATAAATTTTATCAAAATGAAAACTATGGGCACAAACTCATATCTAAAAATCACGACAAAATTTGCAATTCAACGCCGAAAATGAAAGCAAAAACGCCTGATGAATCACGAGGTAAAAGAGAGCAAAAGTTTTACAAGTGCCTCGAAACAAAAGAATAACCTTTTAACGTGCTGGAAGATTTCTATATTGTGCAAAGCAAAAAAACGTGAGACGCAAGAACATTTCGAATCATTCCTGTAGACAAAGGGTGATGCTTCATGCTTAATAGTTAAATAAATTTACCAGTTTTTCTTCGATATCAACAAATGTAAAGTAAGGCTTCATTCTAAGTTTGAGAAAATGTATTCACCTTCGATTTTGATGGTATCTCTGCCTGTCGACAGGAAGCTGCGAATTCCCATGTTACCTTACTGGAAAAAGTTCTTCACCTAGTTATTATTCGCAGCTATTAATATTTTGTCTCTTCCCCTCCCCCCGCTCTCTCCGCCATCTAGCTAAAGACATGATGTATAGTTTGTCGTTTCTAAAATTGTGATACTTTTCCCGCCAATATTTTAAAATATTCGATTATTTTTAAAATTCGGTTTTATAAATTTCAACTCAATATTTAAAATACTGGTACAAAAAATATCAAAATTTCAGAAAGGAAATCGTACATCGTATCTGTAGTATATGATGGAGGAAACAAAAGAGACAAAATATTGATAATTGTGGAGGCTGTGCGGGAAATATGATTTTTTCATGGGACTCCGCAGCTTCGACTTCTACCTACTAAGCTCAGTATAGAATCAAATCGGGCTCCACGTGCGGTGTTCCGCCAGAGTTTTATTTAGTTCAGTTTAGTTTGATTTATAATTCTGTAAAAGGGAGAAAACAGTATTGTTGGAATTTTTGTACAATTAAATTTCTCTATCTCGCATTTAGGTACAGTAAAAATTTGCCACTAGATTATTTTGTTAAAAATGAAATGTTGGAATAACTTTTAGGGGTATTGTTGGAACATCTAAAATAATTTCCAATGCACCGATTAAAGTTTTTATAAAAGAGTGAAAGAGTAAGATCAAATCATATACAATTACACTATGATTTACAGTATTTTTATATATGTGTTAGTAGGGAAAATAAGTGTCATTATCCTGCAAACAACGTATATTCAGGTAAAATTTTACAAGCATCTTAATTTGAAAAGGAAATAAACACCATCTCTAAAAATTAAACTGAAAATTGAGCCGTCTTTTGTCTCAATCCATTTAAACGCAAAAATATTCTGCCAACAGTGAAGTTCTTGTTTAAAATAAATAAACAGCGGAATAAAAACAACTGGTCGTACAAGTGGTTAAGAAACTTTCTTTATTGCAGGCTTAGATGATTACTATAACTGTTCTTGAGTAAAAGCAACAGTTAGGTCAACCATTTTTTTTTCTTCTTTCTTAACAAGATAAAGAAAAAAAAAATCCAGTTAACTGAAATATGCAGCTCGTAACACGTTTTCTCTTTCAGTTCACGTATGATACACTGCTGAACAGGAAATAAGGAAGTCAGTCTCGTTATGGAAGAAAAGAATAAAGATAGATCAGATGATTTACCTGGGGGATGAATTCTTAACATACCTCTAGTTTAACCGGAGTTATTCTTCCGTTTATATCGCTGACAATGTTTACAGATTTTCTTCTTATTTCTCAAGGGGAAAATTTTGTTTGTGAATGAAAAAAATGTCTTCGAAGAGACATTTTTAATTTATTTTAAACTAAAGCAATATTAATTGTTAGGAATTGTTAAAAGAAAAATAAAGTTTATAAGCTAACTAAAGCAGCCATCTTTTTGATTTAATATATGAAGCAATACTCTGAACATTTTTCAAAAAACAAACTTCAAACTGATTTTTTTTTTTTTTTTTTTTTAACCCAAGCTATGCTTCTACACTGACAGAAATAGCATCTGAGTGGTCTGTCAATAACCAGTAAAATTACCAACAATTGTCCCTATTTGGACAATTTTTAAGAAGTATGTGCTAAATAAATTGACTATTAAAACTTGATCTGTGGCTTCTAATTAGGCGAATAAAAATACCGATTTTTTTTACCATAAAACTGATTTATTTTAGATATTTCTTAATTTTTACTGGTTATCTACTGATACTGAAGGAAAATTTCCCGAAAAACATAAATGTTACTTATGTGTAGCTCGCATCATTGCTTCCAACTTATGCAACAAAAATGCTCAGTTCACATATTTATGTAGTTATATATATTTCTCCTTGTTTTTTATTAGTCTATTGTATCTAACCCTTTATAAGGCCTTGGTAAGAATACTTACCACCTACGGTCTATTAAATACAGAAATTAGTTATCATTAGTGAATTTTCTGATTTTTCAGTTATATTGGATGTATATTTTTTCCATACATCTAGATTCTAAATTATATTTGGCTTATGAACTTTTGTTTCATTCGTAATTTTAAAGAAAGATCGAATAATTACTCGAAAATTGAGCATAAGAATCATAGCTTTTAATTATATATTTTTGCGTTTAATTCCGTGTACAAACAGCAGGTAGTTTTCCGACTTTGATTTTGTGAATAATTAATGTATTCTCCTACAAAATTTCACGTTTGTTTAATACTTGTTTCTCCAATTTTCACGAGGGACATTACAGTAGAAGGAAAATATAGGATCCTAAAAAATGGGCCAGAAAAATCCGAAGTACTTTCGACTCTCTGCACATAAACTCGTCTTATAAAGGGTTAATATCAAATGCACATACTTTACTATACGAAGAAAACATATCACATGATTGAGTATTACACAGTAAAATAAAACTTATTCATTTTATATTAAAATGCAAGCTATTTTAGATTAAAGTAATGATATGGATTACGACAATAGATAAAATGCAAGAAAACACAACTATTTTAAATTATTTATTTGTAGGCAAACATTCTTATATATTGTACTTACAGATTACGCATTAAGAGCCAGATGAACCTTGTTTTATGTTATTTTAGCGTTTGTTAAAAAAAATCTATCCAGTAATTACAATTATAATTATCTTCGAGAGTATTTTAAGTATGGAAATTATTTAAGTTTGTACTCATTCGTCCTGTTTGTGAGAGAAAGGAGATTCATCTAATCATCTGAGCAATGTAAAATTTAAAACTTATATTAATATGAATAATTAGAATTTCCTTTAACAATCTGACAGATTGTCTTACGCATCATCAAACGACGCTAGGGAAAAGGGTTGAGGGGGGAAAAAACCGTAAGTAAGTTTTTTTTCTTTCTTTTTCTCTCTATTCTAAAAAAAAAAAAAAAAAAGGCCGCTGTCGTCGCTGCTGTCAAAATCTTGTTCGCCTATCTTCTCCTAAACCGTAGGGATTTGAATTTCGACTAAGGTGCCCACAGATTCGAAAAATTCCCAGGAACCTGCTAAGCTGACTTAAATTTCGAAAATCGAATTATTTTAGATATTAATAAAAAACTAAAAAAATAAACATAATGGTTGCCAGATTCGGCATAAAATCATTCATTCCTTTGCAACAAAGCGTTTCCAAGTATCTAGAATCGCGTAAAATTTACAAACATGAGTCAGAATTACGCCTATTTTACGCCAAAATAAAAACTATATGAAATAAGTAACTCAAAATGTGTTACAAAGTTGACAATTTTCAAATAGTAAGTTCGCTTAGACAACGGGAGTTTAGAATTAGCAGTTATTCGTTTTTCCAAAACAGAATAACTAATATCTTGAAAATGAAAAATAATTAAAATGCAGATTATTTTAAAGCCGGTTCGGTCCAGCTGGATTATTTGCTACCAGTAGAAATATTTGGCGGCGTTAACTATGCCATTATAGCAGTTATAGTACACTTCGGATATTTGCTAGCGCGACGAGATGGTATAATTCGTGGTGCTAAGTACGCCAATCTGCAAATGATTATGTAAATGAAAATATGGATAACGGTTTTCCGGTAACCTTAAATGAACTGTAATTATAGGTCGTGAGCATGTGTAAATCGCCAAATAATGAAAAGTCGCCATGGGTGGCAAGCTATCCTATCTGTTCCGTAGCTTTTATTAACTTTACATGTACACAAGTCGCCAAATAATGAAAAATCGCCATGGGTGGCAAATTCGCAAGGTGTCCAATAGGTTTTACATTATTAAAAATACAGCTGAAACAGATGTTCTGATTTTGTTACGCTTTAGCTCCTAATTAATATAAATTTGAATGGCAACATTAAATATCATTGTGTTTCTGAGGAGTGCAAATAATTTTTCTAGCGATTATAAGCGGAGTCCGCACTCCAGGTGGAGTATAGCGCAGGACCCGTACAACACGCATTCGCATAACAAAATATCTTCTGTGTTATGAGGGGTAGGGGGTCTACTGTAGTGTGGAGTTTAAATTTTTATGTACCAATGAAGATGCAAGAACCAAGCAATGTGTAGCTTAGCTCAGTAACATTCTATCTGATCCAATCTTCGGGTTTTGTCTGTTGAAATTGTGTCTTTTTTACGAATAAACCTTATTAGGGGCCGAATGCCTCATGCGAAAAGCGAGCGTAACGAGTCTGGGGGCCTTGGCCCCTAGTCATAGTAAAAGAAAGAACTGTTACATTAAAAAATGCTTGAATTTATATCTTCGATTCAATCTTTTCTATTTTTCTACACATATTTTAAAAAACTGTCTACATACTCATTTTTGCGATAATTTTGAAATTTTCAGCACTAACTTTCGTTTTTTATTACCCCAGATGTTAAACTTCGTTGCTTTGCGAAAAAAAAATTGAAAGAGTAAGCTTTTAGAGACTATATCATTATTTAAGTACATAACTAGAAATTGAGTACGATTATACAGAGACGATAAATCTTCATCAAAAAAGAATTTGGACAGTAGCCGTTAAATGTTTACAAGATCTGACATATGACTCAAATTCAATTTCATATGTCTTTTGCAAAAACTATATAACTGCATATTAGTGGTAGTGTTTTTGACCAAGGTCTTTCTCAGCACAATTGGAAAGAAGCGCAGCTAGCTGTTAACTAAAAATCGTAAAACAAAATTTGAAATTTTGCTATTACAATCAGTTTTTTTTTTTTTTTTTTTTTTTTTTTTTTTTACAATGAAACACAAAACCAATAATAAAAGGAATAATGTGTAAAGAAATACAATACACTGTGCTGATTTTGCCTCTTCGTAAATTTTATGGTAATTCGCCTTTTAACAGTCTTGAATTTTTCGTCTCGGAAGTAAGAGAAAGCAGGTAAGTTGAAATTAAATGCTATACAACGCTTCTAGAACGCAGCCAGGAAAGGGATAAAGATTTGAATCACCCTACATATATATATTTCAAAATTTGATGTTTGAAATGTAAAGTGTGACAAGGGAGACCAAGGCAGTTTGCAGAATCATAGAGCCTGATTGTAACCCTTTGCTTAAAGACTAGTATTCTAAAATTAGTTTTGCTTCTTTCTCCGCATTATGCCAGAAAATGAAATTATAACCAATAATTATAGGGTCCCTTATCAGTTTATCCTAACGGGACATTTTTAAACGTGGAAAAGTGACTTCGGTCAAAATGTTTGCTGCTTCATAACTCGGTGAATTTTGGTCGTAGAAGGGCGAATTTTCTTTTATTGTGCATTAAATTGTATAAAGTAAATTTTTCTAAATATAACTGATAGGACCGGGAGGGGGCCGTATAAAAACAAAGGCAAATGTTAATAAGGAAAACTGGTAGCAAAGAACATAGTAAGTAACAGAATAAAAATCACACTGGTTGCATGCGCATCTCGCAAAATAGGTTTTCTCACAGAATTAAGCCCTTATACAGCGTGTCTCAAAAGATCGTTACCAAACTTAACATGCTGTAAGCTTGGCGACAATCTTTTGAGACAATCTGTATGGAGGATTAAAAATTTACTGAGGTTTGGAACTGTGGTGGGCATAATTATCAGTAATCGCTAATGTCATACTGGCATCATATCTATTAAAGTGCACAGTTTTTTTTTTTTTTTTTTTGAAAAATCAATACTTTAGCTGCTTTCATATTAATATATGATACCTTGATTTTGAATACTTCAAAAGTAGTTTCAGAATGGAAAAAAAGATAGACTTTCAGGGTCTGTCAATGGTGCTAATTTTCGAGAAAACAAAGTTTACGAATTTCATGGTACTTATGAAATTTTATAGCATGATTTATAATTTCTAAATATCAATAAAAAATAATATAAGCACTATCCTCAACTTTTGGTTTGAATAAATAATATTTGAAAGCAAAAATGAACAACATACTATGTCTATTATTTTATTAAAATTTTAAAATTTTATTTTCTATGTAAGGTGAAAATTTATTAATTTATTATCATTGATATTTTGATACACTAAATTTAACTATAGAATAAAGATTTATTGCTCCTACTGAAATTTAAAATAATTGCATACTATTTTATATCTATTTCTTAAGACGAAATTTGCAATGCTAAATGTAGGAGTATTAACTTAAATAAAGGGCATTGTGTTTGTGTTTGTGTCAGTCAGTCAAAAGCAAGGATATCGATATCATTACAATAACGAAAAGGATTACAAACTAGTTAATCAAGAGTGACAAAAAAAATAATCATTTTAGCAATAACAACTGAACAATATACAGTCATGTTAGAGTATTTACAAAAATGTAATTTTCAAATCTTAAGTAAGTACTCCAATAACTTGGCCAACGTAGCATAAATATTTTAATTTAACATTAAAAGAATTTTTTAAATCGTGTTAAGGATTGTAAACTGAAAGAATTCTCGAAGCTTTACAGTTCACTGCAAGTTACTTTGAAAAAAAAATCTGTATATAAGGAGGGGGGGGGGACTAGAGAGAGAGAGAGAGAGAGAGAGAGAGAACCAATAGTATAGTAGAACACTGAATGGAAAATCACTATATACTGCTTAAACAGAAATTAAGTGTATCTTCTTATTAAATGTACTGAATGACGAAAGTTTGCTACATTCAGGCATCAGATAATCGAGGTTAAGAGAGAAAAATATGATGCATTATCTTTTACTTCGCATTCTTTCTTTCTTTTCTTCTTATTTATTTATTTATTACATACATGCCAAACATTGAAAATATCTGAGTAGTTCATTGAGAAAAGGAAAAATCATGGCTTACCATCTGGACATTTGAGTATTTCATTTGCCTGCAAGGAAAAAAATACGGCGTATTAAATGACTGCATTAACAATAGCATAATAAATAAAAACAGCATCTAAATACTTGAGTAATGTTTTCAAAACAAAGAGGTAAACAGGTCAAGTACTATTTTTATTTCTTCAAATTTATTATGTTATACAATATTTAATTAGATTTCATCGTTAAAGAGCACATGATTTTCTGATAAAAACAATTAACCTGTAATATTGTTTGTTGCTAATTAAATTAAGCATTCGTTCTCTTGTGTAACATAATGAAGGTAAATTATAGGCTACAAACTTTATACTAAGGTTTCACTAAGTTATCTTTGAGTAATAAAATAAATAAATAAAAATTATATCTCATAAAATTCACAATGAATTTTAATCACGTGAAATTAAATGTGTGTATATGTTACGTATTCTTTTTTTTTAAACAACGTACTTTACACGATAAAATCTCAATACGAATGGTTGCGATTTCATGAAATCGCAATAGGCTGTTCTTTAATAGTTAAAGTTTAAGTATTCTTAACTAGGATTTAATAGGTTTAAAGATTCTCCTCACAAAAAGCAGCTACTTTCGCAAAAAACATGATAGTGGCTAATTCCAAAGGTTTGGAATCTTAAAAACTGAGGAAATATTTGCTTCAGGAAGTAGTAATATTCACTTATAAAATCGTCTTGTAAAGTTACGTCACTTTGTATGCGATCTGAATTGTTTGAATTAATAAAGAATCGTTATTTAGTAAAAGCTTGAAACACTATAACGCTATACCTATTTCTGCAGCTGCAACTTCAACTTTTTCTGATGATATAACAACGGAAAGAATTATGTGTTGTTTAAAAAATCCGAATCGTTCGACATTAACATGCGATATCGTTGACAATAATCATTAATTTAATGTAATGAAAAATTCATAAGAAATTGCCTAACGTTTTGCTTGGTATTATTTTTTTGCAATGCTTCGGGAATCCTAATCAATCCTTTTTATTATAAAATATTTTAATGGAATAAAAACTTAGTGCGCAGCTTCGTACATATGCAAAGCTGCATACCCATATACCCTTTCAAAAAGTATTCGAGTGCTAGTCAATGCTAGTCATTTCTTATGTCGGTTTCATTATGAAGTGTTATTCTTTATAAAAAGTAGATTATGTAGTGTATATATTAATAAATTCTAATATTTATTATCAGGTGCATGCTTTTATCAAAAATTATTTATTTACTCATAAAGTTAATATAGGAAATTTCTCTCATACTCAAATACTTTTTTGAGTGGATATACTAAATATAGATATTTCTAGAAAAATACGTGCAGTAAAGGGTTAAATTAGTGAAGTATTGTTAAACATTAACGCATCACAAGCATTTTTATCAGGTAATTTACAAAACGTTAACAATACTTGAGCGTTCAAGTCCCTTTCTTATATTTTCAGAATGTTTCAATGAAAAATAATATCCTGCCAACCCGAAAATATCATTTGGATCATAAACATATATAAGATTAATGAGTGACAGAAGAAATTGTAAAATTGATTTACTTTTGCAATTTCAACTAAAATTCAAAGAATGCTTATGCAGTTTGTCGATGTTTAGATTTGTTCAAATAAAATATCTCCAGTAAGTATTCGTATACGTTTAATAAATTAAGAAGTGTAACCTCCTATTTTTGCGAAAATTGAAATTTTGATGAGAATATAAAACAATTAGATGCTTAAAAAGCGATAGTCAGCGAGTCCACTACAAACAACAATACTTTTCAAAATGTCTATGAAATCAGCTCCACTGTGACTGATTTGTAGAATTTTTCGAATGAAACATATCCGCTTCATATTAGAATATTGTTGTACCAGCAGTCCCCCTCCCCCTCTAATAACAGACACTTGCTGTTTATAGGCCTTGGCAGTGGCGGCTCGTGGGTTATTCAAAAGGAAGTTCAGAAAACAAATTTCGAAAATTCATGATGCGGATGCGAAGCAACTTACAAGTTAAAGTATATTTGCGTTTTCACCAGTTGAAGGAAAACAATTCATGCAACTAAAAGAAAACAAGTTCTCATAGGTTTGATAATAATAATAATAATAATAATAATAATAATAAGTTGTATTTTATTTCTTACAATGGAATGTCTGTAACAAAATCACTGTATAGCTTACAGTATATCTTTGATTGAATTACAACAACTACAATTTGTATAACAACTAGCAAATATTCAAGAATATTTTTTTGTAAATTAAATACACACTCGTCTGTTATTTTATGCAATAAATTTTTTATAAAGAATAAAATTTTTATTGACATTTATTATGCTTTTTTCCATTGAAAGCACGAACAAAGCGGTCTATCCTCTCTCATCATACTGCTTCGCAGAAATGTTGTAACTCGTTTTAGAGTTGAGAGGCATCTCTTATAGAGCAAGAGCCAGCGACCGCCAGACCTCCGTCATAGTATAAAAGCTGAAACTTTCTCTGCGCATACCCCCCAACAGAGGTAGGAAAAATAGGCCACTATAAAGTTTGGTTGATCGTGGCTTTGGCAGGTAACAGGTGGCAAAGGTGTATAAAATTGCCGAAAATTTCGTCATTTCATAAAGCTTGATTTTTTTATATGTTCTTTTTCGCAGTACTAGAAATCACTTTATCCCTTGCCAGACACTTTTCCATCGTGGCAAACCCCCGCCAGACAATCTCTAAGTCATAGAAAACGTAATTCTATTACGAGCGCGCTGCAAGAAAGTTCGCGCGTAAGAAAGTTCAGAAGTAGCAGTATAAAATGTGCTTGCACTTTGTGACAGCTTGACGTACTTCGTCGCAGGAGTTTACGAACACAACAGTTTTCCATGACTTTGAGATTGTCTGGCGGGGGTTTGCCACGATGGAAAAGTGTCTGGCAAGGGATAAAGTGATTTCTAGTACTGCGAAGAAGAACATATAAAAAAATTAAGCTTTATGAAATGACGAAAATTTTCGGCAATTTTATACACCTTTGACACCTGTTACCTGACAAAGCCACGATCATCCAAACTTTAGAGTGGCCTATTGTTCCTACCTCTGTTGGGGGGTATGCGCAGAGAAAGTTTCAGCTTTTATACTATGGGGAAGGTCTGGCGGTCGCTGGCTCTTAGACTATTAGCTCCAGCTGTGGTCATTGGAATAGTGCTATAGAAATCCATGAACATTCCTAATATAAATCTGGTTTGAATTCTCTTTTGAAATCTCTATTCTTACATTTCATCACTTGGATAACATATAGAAAAGGTTTTGGCTTGAGTAATTTTATTTCAGTTTTTTCTTCCTTAAGATAATGTTAAAAAAAGTAATTGCTTTAGTTCCGAAACACTTTATAATAACAACTTCTAATATTTATTATCAGGTGCATGCTTTTATGAAAAATTATTTAGTTACTAAGGCCATCCTTACTATTTACACTAGTTGGTAGAAAAGTATTGTGAGGAAAAATTATAAAAAAAGAAAAGAATAAGAAAAGAAAAAAAAAACGATTAACTAATCGAATATAACAAACTAAAGGAGAATTTGGAAGAGATAACTGCAAAGAATGGTTGTTTCTGTACATTGAAAATGTGCGAACGGAATATCAGTAATGTCTTATCCCTCCCGCTTCGCTATGCTGTTATATTCTCAGAGAGTGGTTTAGAAGGACATTTCTTCGATCGCACGTGCAATTGAGGTAACACGAATGTTTTGTGCCGTGTGTAACCTACAATACAGTACGTTAGCTAAGGTAATCGTATTTAATAATAAAAGGGGAGGGGGGGAGGAGAAAAACTCTTCCAATTTCACAATAATCTAGAAGCGTACTCAATATCTTTTTAAAATTAATCTTGTTAATGAATATATATTTTGTTTTTTTTACTTGTGGGGAGGGGTGGGGTCATGTGCTCATGACCTCAAACAGTGGAGCCGTAACTAGGCGTTGGCCACTACTAAGGCCGGAATTACGGGTCACTTTGTTATGGAGGCACGTAATAGGTGAGCCAGCGTTGGCTGCTATGAAGGGACGGACGAAATAATACCCCAGCCCATGCAGGGAACCGAACCCAGACCAGTGGTGTGGTAGAATGGTTCTCTAACCATTACATAACCCAGGTGGTTCGTTGTACCACAAGTAAAACTACCTGAATGAAATCATACACAATGCGCATTTACTTAACCCTTTAACGCGCAGTGTTCCAGCTCTGGGAACACCTAACTCTGACGTTTTGACTGTTGCCAGTCACGAAGAATAGATTGGATTTCTATAAAAGTAGTTGCGGGTGACATAGCTCCACGAGAATCCTTTACTTTTTAGCACGTCATTTCCCGTAAAAAAACAAATTGTCACGATTATTTTTAACAGCACTGACATCTGCTGAAAAATGGAAGAATGCGAGAACAGCTGGATAGATTGTCCAATGCTGAAAAAAAGGGCAGCCGTTGCCATCGCTCGACTTAACTACCAGCAAGATGACGGACGATCGAAACGTTCATCACGTGCCATAGATCTAGAGACCCTTTTTTGACGACAGCTGGCTGTGCGCGGGCACAGCCAGCTGTCGTCAAAAAAAGGGTCACGTTTCGATCGTCCGCCATCTTGCTGGTAGTTAAGTCGAGCGATGGCAACGGCTGCCCTTTTTTCAGCATTGGGAAAGGGTTGCGCCTCAAAGGGTTCATAAATACCACATTTTGAACAGCAACAGTAAAGTACACGCGCGCACACACATATATGTATACGTATATATATGTATACATAATTCCGCAAAATTACAAGTGCATTGTTACGTACGAAGGATTTTATTTATAGAACTATCACAATAGTGAAGATATTGATCAGAGTGGCAAACGGTGATTTTACTTTCAGGAACGTGTCTGCGCTTCGATAAAATCTTTAGAAGACCATTTATGATTTTAAGTATGCCTTGAAGAATAATAACCGGAAGATGTTTTTTGAAGAAGTTTAATTTTTTAACGCTACGCACACACACAGCTTTTAGTTTGTTTCAAGTGTTTAATCTGAAGAGAATGAGCGGAAATAAATTTTAAGTCTGTGTAACGATTTTCAGAATCGTACTTTATTCATAAGGTAACCTTCAATTGTTTGAGTTTATTTCAACATATTATAGACGCTAATTAGTGATTTTTTAGCCAAATGTGCAAAAATAAGTTTTTTTTTTTTTTAAAGCTGCTATATGAAATTATCTTTCTAATTCATCGGAAAATTATGTTTTAAACAAAGCTGACTTCATTTTCACTTTCCGAACATGTACCATGTAAGGAAAGTATTGTAATCATGAAAAAATTCGACTTCATGATTTTGGTGTATTTACACGTTTTGAGGTCTTCTGAATTCATTTATGCTGTTTTTACGAGATGTATGTATGTATGTATGTGTGTGTGCGTATGTGAGTGAACACGATAGCTCCTAAACGAGGCATTCGATTGAGCTCAAATTGGGTATATATGTTATAAACCACCGTCGCGAGACCGGTATTGATTTTGGTGTGTATAGGACTTCTAGTTTTCCTACAGGGCTACGACAAAGATTTCTTTTACATTATGGCATATGGGGAGAAATTCTTGAAAGTGCGCTAGCGTTTAAGCGGTACATTCGATTGAGCTCAAATTGGGTACACATGTTATAAGCCACCATCACAAGACCGGTATTGATTTTTTTTTTTTTTTTTTTTTTTTTGTATAGGACTTTTGTTTTTCTTCAGGGCTACGACAAAGATTTCTTTTACATTATGGCCTATGGGGAGAAATTCTTGAAAGTGCGCTAGCGTTTAAATGGTGCATTCGATTGAGCTTCAATTTGGTATATATGTTTGAATTATTCATCGATTAAAATTTATTTAAACGCTTGGTAATGATCTTAATCGTAAGTCGAAAAGTCGAGTGGAGTCACTCCAGATTTTTTGTAAATGTGTTTTACTTCTTTAGCCTAAAAAAAAAACGAAAAAAATCTGATGTGGACACCACATGACTTCCTTGTACGTCTATTGAATCATAAATATTTTCAGTGCACTTCATCTGAGCTTATTTTGTATGAAAGAGATAAAATACTGCAATAATACTAAAGTTTAGCGATTTCTAGCCAAATATTTGAGATATCGCCAAGCCGAGTTCAATTTGAAAGATTTGTTTTTGGTACTTAATTGGGAGATATTTTGCCAAAAGCCGACAAGATTGAGATAGTGAGATTTTGGTCCCAGCCGAAATAGTGATTCATCACACACATTTAATGAATTGGAGGTATCCATAGACTTTAATGTATTAAAAGTCTTTTGGGTGACCCTGTAAATAAATTACTCAATCAATTGCAATCAAAAAAGATATGCACAGTTAGATGCTACAATAATTGTCTAAATACAAAATTTCAACATTCTACGGTTAAAAGTTTTAGAGTTATGCGAAATACGTGATTATTTTTGGAGTTAAATTTGCCAATATTTCAGCAAAACTCACCAAGGTCGATGACAAATATCGAGATTTTGGACATGGACCAAACAATGCTTTGTCATACAGAGCAGAGAGAACTCAACTGAACTGGCTTTGACTGATGAAGACCGAAAGAATTTTTGGTCGAAACGTATGTATCAACTTACAAGTAACATCTTATGTGTGTTTTTTCACGAAGTGTTTTATTTATTTTATGTACTCTAATAGTTCTTTGACTCAAATTTATTTTTTACTGTCAAGAGCAAATACCCCCTCTTCCTTGCCTTCTCATCAATAACGATGTTTTTTGATGACTTCTGAAATGTACAGTCAGAGGCGACTGTTATACTTGTGATATCGCACTAACTACTGACACAATGAATATAATAGGGGAAGGTGAGGTACAATGAAACAAAATTTACTTTTTTTTCTGCTCACAAATTTGCATGAACAAAAATAAAATTAATGGACACTTTAACCTACTCTTTTCCCCATCTAAATGAACTTTTATGAGTTTTAAACAACGTTTTCATATTTAAAAAAATAACAAAAGGTGAAGGTCGAGAATGTTTAATGGTAACCCGTACACTCGGAGTACAATGCATTGTACCTCGCATACTCGGGGTACAATGAAACACTTATGCTCCTCGTATACTCGTGGTACAATGACACTTCACAAACACTCAAATAACATGAGTCAAAATTCAGATTTCAGCATATATGTTTTATGTAAATTTATAATAAACATTACTAGACATAAATATGAAACTTTAATTAAAAAACAAATTTAATCAACTATTATAACTTGAGATGAAAACATAATATTTTTATTAGAGGTTAGTCTATAGTTTTGCATTCTATATTACATTTTCTTAAGTCAAACTCAAAAATTAACATTTTTGCTTCCCTTTCTGTGCTACCTGGAAGAACAGAAGGCGGTAGTTTTGATACAATTTGAGTTTTTTCAAAAATATATATTTCCGAAGATCGCACGAATTTGAAGCTTGGATTTAGTCTTTTGACGTCTAGAACTTTGCATTCAGTTTGATTTCAGTTTATTATATCCCCGACAGAGTACATTTCTTTACATTTAAGTTCACCGTCCTTGGTTAAAACATAATCATTTAGAGCGATACTGCTTGTGTGAAACAAGTTATGAGAGAATAGCTTATAATCCGTACTGTTTGGGATGTTAGTTGAAAGATAATCTGGATTGTCACCATTTTCAGAGTCTGAAGAAGATAAAGTACGATTTAAAAGCAATCTTTTGTTAACTTTATGGGCTCTATGGAGATCCCAATCTAAATATTCAATAGTAATATCTTTATTGTAAGTGAATGCATTCACCCAGATTGCAATGAAACATGTTTCATTGTACTCCATTTACAAGTGTTTCATTGTACCCTTAATTGACGCTACAAACTAAATAAATGTTTACTAATTCCTAATATTTTTTTTCTTTCAATTCTGGCTTTTAAAGTATGAAGATCACACCATAGTGATCAAAATATTTGAAAAATAAATAATTATACTTATGAAAACAGTGATGTAAAGCAAAATTGCTTTTAGTAACGAAATTTACTTTCAATGATGAAAATCCAATAATTTTCTATATCTCTTGTAAAAATGCGATTTTCTCCAAATCACATCAGTAACTGGAACATATATTTGTATAACGGGTGTGTGAGTTTCAACTTTCTGTGACATATCTTAGTGATTTTGGATAGCATGCTTCATTGTACCCCAACTTACCCTACGCATGGTTACCTTCATCATGTTCTAATTCAATTTATTAAGTTCAATATATTAGAATAACAAACATTCAACGAAAAGTAACTAGTCTATCACTAACGCATGTGAATTGTGTTTTTGCAACTGAATAAGAATGCTTGTGTTTTTTTTTTTGTTTTTTTTTTTAATTTGGGGACTAAATTTTAAAGCCATGAGTAACTGAAACCTACAGTTTTGTTTTTTTTTTCCTTTTCTTTCGCTATTAACGTCCGTCGAACTGCAATAATAACTTTCGCCAACGAAAAATGGCCTGCCTAGACTTATTATTAGCCACCTCACGTCTAAGACAGTCCCTATACAGCCAGCTTGATTCAAACATGCATGGCATTTCCTTGCCTGACCTCTGGCATGTCTTGGACTCCTTCCTCAACATTACTCGAATTTGATTGTGGACACCGCGACAAAGTAGCCCACATTTCGCGGAGAAGACAGAGATGGACTACTTTTTCCTTCGCCGGATAATGACATGCAAGAACAATGGGTCAAGACAGCAATTCGGAAATCTTCCTAAAATAGAGCGGTGCATTTGTATCGGCGATATCAACCCGTGCGATCAATTGGTTACTTTATTGTCTTCCTATTTATTTATATAAGCAGACCGTTGTGGTGCGTTCCGCTACTCATAAAAAGTACTAGGAGAAAAACAAAGAAAATGACAGTGGAGATGAGATTGATGCCTGGCTAATGCAACCTGATTGAGGCTTAGGGAAACTGCCACTTCATTCATGGAATGGAAAACGACGGCTAGATCTGCGAATAGGAAATGGTTTTCTGAAGCTATTTTTCGTTCAAAAAAAGCTCGCAACTAGTGGCCAACTACACTTGTCTTCTACCCATTGTCGTGAGAATGCATCTCGTACTAAAATACGGTGTATAAAAACAGAATGCGTTTCACAACTGCTCAGGGGCGTAACCAAGGGGGGAGGGGTTGGGGGGGGTCATAACCCCCCCATGAGAAATTTTTGCCATACAAAATGTATATTCTTCACTACATTATCACTCACACGTATACATATATATGAGTTGTAGTAGTCGTAACCCCCCCCCCCCATGAAAAATTTCTGGCTACGCCCCTGCAACTGCCCCTTAGACTACACTGCGCCTGTGGCACCAACTCGAAGGCGAAATATTTTTAAGATAAAAAGTAGATCTTCGGTACAAAAAAGTTAGCCACCCCTGCAATACATTAATTTCTTCCCATTTTAACGCTTTTAAAAGAAATCTTTTGACTTATCCAATTTCAGAAGCTCCCTAATCCGTACTGTGTTCTATAATAGATTTTTACATATTAATTGCAGTATGAAATTTTCGTTTCGGAGAGTCAGAAAATAGGTATTGGAAAACGAGTTTCGCCTCGAAACTTCTAGGTTCATTTTCTGTTTGGTAAGATTGAATTTTATTAGAAACGAGATTCTCTATATTTTGGTTTTAAAACCAAGAAAATAGAAGTATCGTTAAAATGATCCCGCTTTAACCTGCCCTTTTAAAACATATGTTAGAGCAGCATTGAACATTTCATAACTTTAAATAGTTTGCATCGTTGTTCAAGTTATACATTATTCAGATATTACTTGAAATTGATGTTTTAGCTTTCTAAATTAGTTTGAATTTTTCTGCTATTTTACTTGAGTTAAATGAATTTTAATATGAGTCATCTTGTAAAGCCTAGTATTTAAGTTTAATTGAAGTGCTTTTTCTCAAAATGAGATTTTAAAGATTTTGCTTTACCGCAAAATGTCTCAACTCAAAAAAAAAATTATTACTGTAATATTATGAAACTTTGTTAAAATAATCTAAAGGAGTTGATTTAGCTAAATGAACCACCACAGCGAGTGCAGTTTAATTATTTTTTATTTTTTAATTACTTGAAGGAATGAATTGGCAAATGTGTTCACGATTTTCCTGCGTGTGAACACGTTAACTTCTCTAACTTTTCAAATGCGATCGTTAAGTTATAAGAGTGTTTGCTCCCCCCAGGAGGTTTCAAGTGTCAAAATTAAATTTACAAAATGAAAATATCTTCATTCAAATTTGAGTAGGGATGTTTTGCAAAAGTACCATTTTATAGAAATTTTTATGCATTTTGTGAGCCAAAATACCAAAATATTTAAAAATTATAACTTAACGATAGCATATTTTCCACATGTTATCGCCAGTTATTAGCTATATTTTACAGGGTGTCCCCAAAAGGTGGTAACATGCTTTAATTCTTTATCTATTATAGATAAGTGGACAATGTAAACTGAAAAAATGTTCAAAATATAAGATAGGGAAAAGATCACTCTAGGAAAAAAACCCTTTCATAATTTTCTAAAAGTTACACATTTTAAATTTGTATGCGATCCCGGTACAAAAAAATTCCCAAAATTTGTAAAATGTGTCCCCTACACTAATGAAGTGGAGTACAAAATTTGAGAATTATATTTTAGAAAGTGTCAGAGATATGAAGATAAACATGTGCTGACTTAAACCATTTTTCAGTGGCTCATGAGGGGGAAGAAAATTCACGTCGAATGTTCGCATTTCAGAGGAATTGTACAGAAATTGCGAAAGAAAATAATTTTTTCCACTCTGGCAATAAACGTTTACATTCAAAATCATGTATAGCCCCCGATCATCTTTGTTTAAAAATCTGTGAGATGTTTATTATGACGAAAGGCTAAAATTTTGGACATCACCTCATTAGGTAGGGGGCATATTTTAATAATTAGGAGTTTACAAATTTAAAAAGTATAATTTTTGTGAAATTTAACGAGAGAAATTATTTTTTTAGTAGTTTTTCCCCCCTACCTTATTTCAAACATTTTTTTCAATTTATATTGCACATTTATCTCTAATAGATAAAGAATTAAAACATGTTACTACCTTTTTGGGATACCCTGTATAATATGATGCACATAAGTAGGCAATTTTTCAAACATTTAAAAAAATCCACATCGAATGTAGGCAGGCACCTTAAATCACTTTTCGTATGATGCAACATCTCACTCAGTTAATACAAAATACAGTTTTGAACGCATGTTGTTGACTCCACTTTCCCCTTTGATATATTTGAGTCAATTATCGTTTAGTTCGTTTTCGAAAATTGTCTTCAACTCATTAGAGAGGATAGTTTTCATTCTGCATTTCATGAACCGTGCACAAGGAAGACAGGCCTTTCTACGCATAGAAAGCGCAACCCGTAACCGTTCCCATACTCTCGCAAATAATGAAGTCATTAGAAGGGGTATATTATTGGAATGATGCTACCTATAGGTGATCATGGTAACAGGGAAATGAATACTTACACGAAGAAACGGAATGGATGGGAGCGATAGAAAAAATTTTCTAATGCTCGAATGCCCTGATAAGAAAGAAAATGCATGTCATTTTAAAAGGATGTGTTTATAATAAAAAGTGTAATCTTTTTTTTCAACATTGAGATGACCTCACAATTTAGTGCTACAAAAATAGTAAATGAAAACCTCGTCATCGTATTTTTAGAAAATTTGTCACATTTACCCTTGTATAATATTTTTGTATCAGTATTTTACTAACAGAATGAAAATTTTTTATACAAACAGAACAATTGCGCGCTAAAAATTGTAGTTTTTATTTTGAGTTATATAAAACACCGAAATTTGCCTTAAAAAGCTTTTGCAAATTATTTGATTTTCGATATAGTGATATTTACATTGTTATATTTTAGCGTAGAATTATTACATGAGTGAATGAACACTCTGAGTAACATTATTTTGAAAATAGTTTTAGAAAGTATCAAATTTTATTGTGAGGGGATTTCGGTGAATGTTCTATTTTTTAATATTCCGTTTCAGGAAACTATATAATTCGTTATTTATTTTTATTGCTTTCATGAAATTGCATTCGTGTATAAAGTTCATCGAAAATAAAAAGTAAATTAATTTCTGAATTGCGAATCATTGAACATTTAGCATGCATTTTCCTTGCTCTATTCTTTAAAACTAAGATAAGGTGGTTTCTCCCGCTACAGCCATGTTCCTGATATGCTTTTTTTCCTGACATGGATCAGCTTACTGTTGTTTGTTAGCTTTAAAAAAAATCCTCAAAATGACATCAGAATCCACCGAGAAAGCCTCCTAGTGTATCAAATAAAAACTAGTGATCCTCTTCTATTCAGCAAGGCTGGGCAATGTAATGCCGTTAGATGAATATTTTTTTTTTTAATGTAACTTCTTTTTTTTTGTGTGTGTGTGTGGCAAGTTTCGTTTGTTTTATGCATACTTTTCAGAATTTCATCACAAAAATTACCTTATTCTGTTCAGCTTATTATGTTATTTCCATTTATATTGTCGTTCGTGGTAATATATTTCACGAGTTGTTCATAAAAATGATTTCCTTGAAGGCTGAACTGCTTTTTTTATGGTCACCAAGATGGGCATATCAAGTTCAATAATTATTTTAATGATTTATAATTTTAATCAATTTAATTTAAATTTCATTCACTTATATTTTGTAATAAATTTTACGAACAACGTCATATTTAATGGAAAATACTTTTTTTTTTAAATTTAAAACAAAAAAATATTTTCTATCACTCATTAATTTTATTATAAAACAAATTGGTTTTAAGAGCATTACATTAAAGTGAAATTTAAAGTGTTACGATTTGTAGAATATAGAACAAAGATGGTCCTGTTATAGCAACTTAGAAAACTTGCAGATTTTCTTTCTTTCTTTTTTTTAATTTCATTTGTTTAAAGGACGGTGGGGCTGTTTTGGTAAGAAATTATTTTTTTTTAATGAAAATTCATTAATCTAAGAATAAGATTTTGTTGTTGTTATTTTTGACGTGAGCTTTAATAATGGCCTTAAAAATTCTTAACTTCTTTGCACGACCACATTAGAGATACGCACCTTATGTTTTTGTTTTGGGGTTAGCATTCCAAAGAAGAAAATATGGATGCTATTATACAGCAAATAATGACTGTGATGTAATGTGTTTTTCAGCAGCGAATATCCGATCTGTCATCTTGAAGACGGGTATTTGACCTTAAGACTGTTGAGGCGGATATCTGCAATCGAACTTGCCCACGCGGTTTATGTATTGCTGCTCTGGTAAAAAGGAAAGCCGCCGAATTAGGTTAGCCACAGAGAAATCCGTCGAAGGACCTTTTTGTCTATGTCCGAGCAGTGAAATGCAGTAGGATGCCAAACCGGAATTATGACTTGCTCTTGGTTTTCACGCTCTCCAAGTCCTTGTTTTGAATTCTGTGTTAGAAAATTGTTTAACTGGTGACCGAACAACTAAAACAGTTACGTGTATGCGTCATGTTCATTCGCAGGGAAAATAGTTATCCCGCATAGCTAATTTTTATTTAGGTAATGTGTTTATTTGATCATTTATTCTTTATTGGAAAATTCTTAGAACACTATGCAAAAGAATAATACTTGGATGTTAAAGATGCAGAGAATGCGTTGGTGAAAGCAGTTACGACGGTTATAAGAGAGAAAAGCAGGAAATTCCGCAATTCTCCAGTTGATAGTATATTAACTGTTACCTACAACTGAAGACTAAGAAAATCTGATACTTGTTTGAAGTCACTATGGTGGTACTTGCGCGCGCCAAGTTATACGGATTTTCTGGGCTTGTCTTCCTAAAAATTGTTGATACGGCTCTAATTATTATCTTACCTGTTTCAATATATAATTTCAGTTAAGAAAACAGATAATTCTATTGTGTATATTTAAATGAAAATACTTCTGGGTTTAAGAATTCAAATCCGAGTCGCAAGGCTGTTAGGAACATTCTTTAGTATTGCACGGAAGTTCTTAATGGGGATATACTGAATGCTTTTATGTAAAAAATGTAGAACCCAAAACACTTCCTTTTTTTTTTTTTTTTTTGAGAAAAGCATAGATCATCAATTTCAGTGTTAATATGAAAAACCCTCATCTTCTATGATATAAATAATTTTCGAATACTCTGCTTGATTTGTAGATTTCGATGCATAAATTAAAGATACTATTAACCTATTACCTTAATGAATTTACAGAGTTTCAGCTTCCAAAAGCATCTAAAAGTTCTTGAAAATTTGGAAAGATATTACTTAAAACTATGCACATTCAATCAATTCATCGATGTTCTTCGATGATATTTGTTCTGATATTATACAAATCATAAACAAATGTATTTTAAAAGTATAATATTATTGACATTTTCACGGAAAAATGTCAATGAATCATTATAATAATATAATATTCTTTAAATTTTGACAATACTTATATGTGTTGTAAAAACATTAAAGATTAAACATTTTGTTTTAAGTAATATAAAATTAATGGACCCAAGAAAGTAGGTCTATAAAAATTTGCTTTCAGATTTTTGCTACAATCGTTTTTGCCTAAAATAAACTTCCTGCAGTTTTTATTGAACAGATGACTTTTACGCGACAATTTGAACCGGCTACCCAAGGTGATCAGTGGCGTAGCTAGGGGGGGGCAAGGGGGGACATCTGTCCCCGGGCGCAGCACCAAAGGGGCGCCAAATCGATGTTACGAAATTTTAGAAGAAAAAAAAGGAGTTGTGTTTGTATTTTTATTTGTTGACAGAAAAAGAAAAAAAAAATAGAACAATCACACATGAATTTTTTTATAAAGTTATAATCAAACTTTTCACAATGACTTGTACAGGAAATGTTTGTAGCTATTTAAGAAGATTTTCTTTGGAAATCGAGTTGAGCTTCCCCATTCCTTTTTTCTTCTCTCTTGAGGGCTTCTGTGTCGTGTAACTGCGTTTTTTATATTTGGCCATTTCTGTCTCTGACTATATTCCTAGGATGTTCCAAAATTCTTGTTTACAGTATTTTATCAAGGTCAAAACATTACTCAAGTTTTCCCAAACTTTTAGAATGATCTTGGAGGATTTCGTTTTGGATATTTATGGTGTTACAAATCAAACTGTTATGCATTAGCCATGGTAAAAAAAAAAAAAAAAAAAAAAAAAAAAAGCCTATATATATGATTAATCGGTAATAGAGAATGGCATTCTCAAACCCAAAATACTCTCTTAAATTCAGATCAAGTTTTTCTCAGTTTTGAGTTCAAAATAGCGCCTCTCCGAAGATGGCGCCCCTTGCTTATCTTGCTTATTGTGTCGGGGCGCTCCTGTGTACGATCCACCCGTTTGGTAATTAATAACGCAACTTTTAATACAACTCTTATTAGTATAATAAAATGCAGTATTATTTTTAATAAGAACGTATAAAAGATTCACCGATCACTATACTAGTGTAAAATTATTCTTTTTAAATTATTTAAACAATCTTGTATTTTAGATAAATTTAAACTTGATTTTTAACATTCATTAATAAAAATTTATTCTTTATACAATCATTATCAAAAATCAAAGCTGGAATCATTAAAGCTGTGGCCCACAGTTCAGTCTTCAAATTGAACATGAGGCAAAATATTTTTCAATAACCCGTGTATGTTTATCTAGAAAGTGCAAGAAATCAGTCGTAAATTTTTTGACTCCTCAGTTACCTTGTTGCCGGAAGACTATCGTCCAGAGGTTTCAGTGTATTCATTATGTCTACGCGTAGACCACCTATTATGTACTATCATCCGGTACTTGAGTCATAAATTACGTTCTGGATGCAGTGGCGGCTCATCCATTTGAGGAGATGAGTACGTGAAGCCCCAAAGTAAAATATCTATATAAATAAAATTAGACTTTTCTGTACACTTCTTGGAATTCAAAAATTTAAAAAAAAGTTTGTCTCTCTGTCATTCTGTCCGTGACGCTTTTTTGTTTAAGTATCACGTAAAAACGAGTGAAGCGAATGATATGAAATTTGGTGTCATGATAGATGGTCACTCAACTTAAAACATAAGCGTCGAATTTTTAAAAAATCATTAGATTTCGAGATTTTGTGAAAATCCTTTCAAACTGCGTAAATTTGTGTTCCAGCATCACGTAAAAACGACCGAAGCGATTGAAATGAAATTTGGTATCATGATTGGTGGTCACTCAACTTAAAACATTGTCGTCGAATTTTTAAAAAATCTTGATTAGATTTTGAAATTTTGCGAAAATTGTTTCAAACTGCGTAAATTTGTGTTCGCACATCACGTAATAGCAAAGGTGAAAAAATGGTTTTTGGTGAAATGATAGGTGGTCATGCACCTTAAACTATAAGCATCTTAAAAAAAAAATTTTTTTTAAATCAGATTTTGGGATTTTGCGAAAATCGTTTCAAACTGAGTGAACTTTTGTTCACGCATTACATAATAATGACTAAAGCGAATGATATGAAATTTTGTCACATGATGTTGCTCAACATAAAGTATAGGTGTCCAATTTTTTAAACATTTTGATTAGATTTTGAGATTTTGTGAAAATTCTCTCAGAATGCGGTTATATTTCTTCAAGCATCGCGTAATAACGACTAATACGAAATTTGGTGATATGATAGGTAGTTGCTAATCTTAATTTATAGGTGTTGAATTTAAAAAATATTTTGATTACATTTTGAGATTTTGTGAAAATCGTTTTAAAATGCTGAAATTTTTGTTCCAGCATCACGAAATAAAGACTGCAGAGAATGAAGCGAAATTTGGTGACATGATAGGTTTCAACTCAACTTAAATTCTAGGGTTCCAATTTTACAAAAATGTTGATTAGATCTTGAGATTTTGCGAAAATTATTTCAATATGCGGAAATATTCGTCCGCTCATCACATAATTACGACTAAAGCGAATGAAATAATATTACTAAGTTACTCTCTAACCTGTAATATTTTAACAATGTACATAGGGCCGTGGTAGCCCAGTGGTTAAGGCGTTGGACTCGTAACCCGAAGGTTGAGGGTTCGATACCGGCATACCACTAAAGACCACAGTGTACATGCGGTGTACGTGCACGTTAAATCCTTGGTTCCGAAAGTCTTCTCAGCGGTCGCTAGCAGTTTCCGAGGGGTGCCAATATTCAGAAGCCCCCCCCCCACCTTCTGATGAGGTTCCAAATTGTGGCGGGAAATTCCGGGAAGGACGCATATGTAGCTCTAAGCGACACATTCAGTGAAGCGAGCTTTCCTCTCCTGGCAAATAAACAATATACATAAAAATTATAACTTCGCTTTCTTTACTTTGGCAACATTCTACATCCATTCTGTGTACTCCTACAATGCTAACGAAAGTTCTTGCTTTTTGAAATTTGCATTCATTTTTTTTTTTTATACTAACCCGTCAACGGCGGGTACTTCAGCTAATATAAAATAAACACATTGACAAATTATTATTTTTTTAAAATATTAAGTACACTTCTAGATTTTTGTGAATTTAAAACGTCAGTTTTACTCTCTTCCCCCACTATTATTAAAATACTCTTATTATGGCTAACGCACTGTAGTGTAGGTTCTACAGTACAGCCTTTAATCGATCGCGACCGTGCGAAAGGAAAAATTCCCTTCTGATCCGCTCTCTGAGAACAGAAGCGGAGAGAATTGAGAAGCAGTACGGCTCTTCTGATATCATTCCGTTCGCACATTTTCGGTGTGGACAAGGGACATTTTTTGCGGTTATCTCTTCCGGATTTTCCCTTGGTTTGTTACGTTCGGTTAGTTAATCCATTTTTATTTCATTTTCTTATTATTTTCTTCATTTCTATCCTTTTTCCACTAAAATATTTTTTTTTAGAAACTAGTGTAAATAATTAAGATGGGAGCAAAAGAAGTGTTTCGGAGCTAAAGCAGGGACAATTTTCAATACTATCCTTTGACAAAAAATTGAAATAAAATGAATCAAGACTTGTACCTTTGCTAACACTTATCTTGGTGACGAAATGGAAGACAAAATATTACTTGTTTTCTTTCAGTTGCGTGCATTGTTTTCCTTTAACTGCTGGAAACGCAAATATATTTTAATTTGTAAGGTGCGTTGTATCTGCCTATTTAATTTTCGACATTCGTTTTGTGAACCTCCATTTAAATAACCCACGAGCCGCCACTGTCTAGATGCTCTCTCGTAATTCGGGGACATTTGAAGAGAACTGAATGTCAATGTGAGATATTTTTTTCTCATATGATTCTACTTAGTCTTTCATTCCTTATATAGTAATAATCTGCTGTACTCGTCTTTTTAAAAAGCTGCATATTTAAATAGAAACTGCTTTAAAGTCTGCGTTTCTGATTCTCCTTCCCAAGAGAACCTTCAAGTTAAGGTAAGAAATATTGTACTTTTGCAGTTTTCTATATTGCTGAATGCTAATTATGATTTTTTGAAATAAAAATGCGTGTTTAAAATTTTTCAGTGCTTAGGGTTGTTCTTTTAATTATATTTTTACAAGTAATAATACAAGTTTTGAGCATCTTCTCGGGAAAAAAAAAAAAAAAAAGTTGATATCAGTAACTGGAAAAGAATTCAAAATGTCTTATTTCAAATGCCAGAAAAAAAAAAAGCCCGAAAAAAATTCATTTTGATCAGTTTGGTAATCGGGTCAGTAAAATATTCGAATTGTAGAAAATAAATGCCATCATACGTACATTCATTATTAGCTGGTGTGCTTAATCTATCGAAATGCAAATCACTATACGAGATACATGGTAAAGCAAGTATAAATTAGTTTTGACCTGACATAAATAATAAATATAGTTAATTCGACTGCTGAAGAAGGATAAAACATTTTTGTATCACTGACATATGCCCACCCCCCAATGGTAGGGACTAAAGCCCGCCTGAATGTGGAGAGTTAAAAGGGAATTTTTTAAAAAAAATAGAAAATTGTCAGTTAATGAATTAAAATGTTTTATTCTTAAAACTTGTCCTCAGATTATTTCTATCACTTTTTTCACATAACGAATTACGTTGATAATGGGCTTCTATGGGTAAATGGTATGGCAACATGGTACAGAAGGTTTTGATGTTAAAAGAAAGTAGCTGTAATCGGCAAACAAGCCAAAATGCAATCAAGAAAGGAAGGAGGTGGGGGATTTAACGTATTTTAAATAATTGTATTTTTTAATCACTTTTTTTTATTTAAAAATTTTTTTAATTTTCAGATTTACAGTTTTCTGAAGAACTTTTATGGGTTTGCCCTTTCCCTTTTTAGGGGGAGGTGGAGGGGGGGGGGGCGCAAAATCTTCAGTTGTCCCCGGGCGCTGGTAACCCTAGCTACGCCTCTGTGTCTAAACCTTTCTCAGGATCACACCCGAAGCAATTCCTGTAATGAACGTCTGAGAAGATTCACACAAGAACGGATACTTCCAACCGCAAATATTAATCTTCAGTCTCGTGAGTGAAATTCACTATGTGCAATCAAGCGTTCATAATCCAACCCTGAAAAGTGCAATGACTGACGTGAGTGCCGAACACGCGTAGATCTTCTGCCCGATGCTGTTTTGGAAAAAGAGTTATTTGACTCCGGGGATGTTAGAGTAAGATGCTGTATAACTCCCCATGAACCAGAGAGAAGAAATGACAATTGATCGCAGGAAATGCGATTTAAATTGCTATTGAAAAATGAAAGAAAAGGAAGAAACTGAAGATACTTTTACGTTATAATTATGGCCAACAGTGTAATGATAAAAATTAACTTTTACTGAATTCCCCACCCCCTGAAAAGTTACATGATATTAGCGATATTAGGATTGCTCGTTTGTTATGGTAGGCCAAATAATCTGAAGCATGTCGAGCGATACTTAGCTAGCAATGGTCAACTTAGAAGCAAAATCTCTTACTAATATTTTGTCCAAATAAGTACTTGTTTTCTCGACCCATGATGCATTTGTACTGTGGAAATATTGCATACGTCATAGTAGAATCTGCAATAACGTATTTAGTAATTCATAACTAGTTCAATCACATTAAATTCTAGGTTGAGTCAAAGTTTATGTGGAAATCCACCATCGCTCATTAAGAAGATTTTGTTTTTACGTGATTATCTTTTATGAATGTTCTAACATCTGCTTTGTTTAAAAAAAAAAAAAACCTGTTCAGAATCAATATTAGTGAGTATGTTCGGAAAAGTTATATTTTGTATGCGTAATTATTTAAACTATAATAGTTCAACTACAGGATTATTCATAATGCCCTCTGAGGTTTAGAATCGCTATAGTAAGAAGAAGAAAAAAAAAAAAAAAAAAAAAAAAAAAAAAAACAAGACGAATACAGTAAAAAAGAACATTTGAAAACAAAAACAGAAATAGTCCAAGTTTTATTACAGATCTTACGGATGTTCTATGTGTGGACCCTTGGTCACATGGCATACGTCAATTCAATATTGCAGTTCCTGGCACTCTATTAAACATGGTATTATCAACGGTATTTACACCATGTGTGATCCTTTCATTCAATTCTGCTACAACTTGAAATGTTTCTGTATTCTTCCTAATCTTCATTGCTCTCTTTTTTTTTTTTTTTTTTCCGGAACCCCGGAGGGAATTATAAATAACCCTGTATAATAGTCTGATAAATGTTTCGGCAATCTTGATGTCATTTTATTAAATCTACACTTTGCATTCTAAAGTTCCCAAATTATTTTAAGTCAAAATAAACGAATGATGAGGGATATCTTGTGAATTTCGTGGAGAAATTACATTTGTGAGCTTTGATGTAAATATTTTTTTTAAAAGAACTTTTATATGTGTCCCAGTATTTATAAATTTAATAGTTACATTCGAGTGCTTAGTTATTAATGTAAACGTTCGTAAATTCTCAATTCAGAAGCTTATTTCAAGAACTAAAAATACGTATATCAAAAATGTCTTTTACGATCATAGAGTAGTACAAGTGTAACTAAATGCGGGTTTTTATGATCACATCAGAGTGATTTTTAATAATATATACAATTCAAAAAGGAACGCAGAGCATCATATCAAACTTTGAAAGAATTTACAAGCACAACGTATAATTTACATTTCTTTGCAGAAGATGTTTATAGCAACCTTTTGCATCTGCTTTGAATAGAGTACAATTCATAAATCATTGTAAAACATTTTTTGCAAGGAATTAATAATCATAGATGAATGTCATAACATATATCAAAGATAAGAGAAGTATATCCTGTTTCCAACAGCTTCGTTAAAAATCAAAATTATAGTGAGTACATTTTAAATGTCAATAATTTAAATACGTAATTATATGTGAATGCATATATATATATATATATAGTTGTAGTCATGATTTGAACTTAATAATAGGATTAATATGAAGAAAAAATATTTTTAGAATACGATGTCATCTTTATTGGTAACCAATTAGTTAATCGCATATCCGTGAAAAAACAACCAAAATAAGTAAAATTTCACTAGAAAGGCCAATTGTACTCCATTTAGTACGATTTTGAATTATTTTTACCAAAAGTTCAATAGTTTAAAATTTCAAGATATGATTGTTTAATTATTTTTATTATTTATTTCGTTTCTTTGAATTCACTTTTTCTTAGCTCGAGATGTATCCTAATCAGGTACAACAGAAAATATTCTCACCTCATAAATATTAAGAAAACTGGGGACTTTACCCAGTGACACAAGATGAACATTTTTTAAACTACTATCTACGAGGAAAATTATTTCTATAGCTGAAATATTCTTATAATCTGGCTTTGAAAGTTGCATAACGTGTCGTAAGTATATTCATGGAACACATCCACGGTTATGAAATATTTTGCCTGGAGAGATTTAACCACGAGAACCCAGATTTACTACCTTCAGCAAAGGTTTACATGCTACGCTGAGTGATTACAAGACTCAAAGGACAAAGAACTTAAATTTATATGGAAAAGAAAAAAATCCAAGTAGAGAATAACTACTCAGAAATCTCATAAGTTTACAAAGGAATTTCAGAAGAAAAGTAGAGAGATCATACTGGGTTTCATGAATGGAAAAGTAACGATTACATTATTATTATTATTATTATTATTATTTGTAAAAAAAAAAAAAAAAAAAATGTTTCTTTACACTGTCTCTTAGAACATGTTACTCGACCTATAAGTAGAGTAAAAATAAAAAATATTATGTCACGAAGACATTATTACCAATTTAGATCTTTTTGCCGAAAATTCATGGTGATGGCGGTTTCTTTTTAAGTTCTCACAAAATCACACACACATATTATATTCATAAGAAATTGTAAATGTTTTTCTGAACTCCTGAGATTTAGCGATTGTCTTTAACAAATTACAAAACCACAGCGAAGGTCTTTAAAGAACATGTGTATGAATATATTTCCAGATAGTTTTGTCCGAATTTGTCGCAAAACAAAGCTGCGTCACTTGAAACTGCTTCTCTAAAATTGTTTTATGAAGTTGCGATATAACACGTCTTTATAGTGTGAAACAGCACTCTAAATTTATAATAGCAATGAAAACTATATTTACATATAAAGTTACGTATCTCACATTCTCACAATCATCTTAACATTTTAATGATAGTAAGGATTTAATCATTAAAATTCCAACGTTTTAATGATTAAACCGCCCGTCTCGTAAATATTTATTGCATGAGAAAGAACTATCGACGTATTGAAATGATTTATTTGAAATAATCAATTTTGAAAACATAAAAGATTTTATGAAAAAGCTTAAATGCAGATGTCAGTAAATACTTTCGCATGTTCGATCCAACTTGTAGATCGGACAGTTATTCATTTTATTTTTTTACAATTTGCTTGTTTAAACAGAAGATGCAATCAAAACTTTTCCACCACGTAATGATTTTTTAGTTAAGTTATTCTAATGATTCCTATTATGATAATTTGGACCTATATTACGATCTATTATCTTCTAAAATATCTCAGATACGGTAAAAGTTGAAAAACAGCTGCATAAACTGTTCCCAATTTAGCAGACTTTTGAACTAATGAAATCTCGCTCTCTTTTCGCTTTTTAGAAAGTTACTAAGACTCTCATATTTTTGTTTCTGCCTCGAAAACTTTCATTTCAATTTGTAGACTATTGTGATTAATTATACATCAACCGCTGAAGATCTAGGAGAGACAGTGTTCCGCAGGACTTTTAAGTCTTTCAGGAAAACGATCTGCTTACAAAAACGATTAACGCAATTTGTAGTTATAAAATCTCAAAGAAAGTGCCGGCTAGAAATGTTTAAATACTTTGACAAGAAGTATTCTTTTTTCTTTATAACAGTATGGTAAATCACTAAATCTGTATTTTCAAAATTCATTGGCCTATTATCAAAATAATCGTTAATAAGTTCTTTAACATTTATATCTTTAACATATATATAACATTTATTATGAAAAATATTTTAAAACCTGAATTTGAAATTTTATGAACTTAATTTAAGCGGCGAAAAAAAAAAATCAATATTTTTGTAGTAATAGAAATATTATTCTAATTCACAAATAGGATGCAGTATATATGGTGTATGTAATAAATATTTTGATGAATTATGGAAGGAAATTTATCTTTTAACAACAGAGCTTGCTATTTCCAGTTAATGAAAAAAAAATGTATTGTTAGGCGATAAATCTTAGCAGATAAATAAATAAAACAACAGAAGGATTAGATCCTCGGGAACTTTTTTACTTATAAGACGATTATAATTACTCTGGTTGTGTGATTTTTACGTGATATCTGGTACGGATATACAATGTCGTGTGAGACCCAAGAATGCCAACGAAAGCTGCCTAACCGTCTTCAGTAAACAAAACAGTTGGATGCAATTGAGAAAATGAATTTGCTTCCTGGCAGAAAACCGTTCCACTGTGAAGTTCAAAACCATTTTATCCCCGGCAGATATGCATAATCTTGATTTCGAATTCGAGCCACGAGCGACTGCGTCCTAGACGAAAATGTGCAATCTAGCGGGACAGAAGAGCGGGCATCCTGTCATCGTGTCCCGGGGCTGCCGTTGAATGACTGCCAAGTCTGTAACAGTTTGCTTTTGTATCTGCTTGTAATAGCTGAGATATTTACTATTTTGCTTTCAATGACTTGTATTGAAGGAGCGTTCAAATGAAAAAGAAATAGCACCACGAAACGCTCCCAGAAGGGTAAGGAATGAGGGAAGAAACACCACTGAAAATGATGGTTTTTACTTTATTTGATAAAATAAGCAGAGCCCGATCAAGGCAACTGTGAGCCAAGGGCGAGGGGGGAGCGACCCCCCGAGAAAAAAGAAATTAATGTGAAAGATCCTATTTTACTTTCATAAAATCGATGTATATGTCAATCTTCTAACTAACCGTACCCCCCTACAAACTTGCATTAATCCGCCACTGCTGTGGGCCCTGGGCAAAAGAAAAAAAAACTGGGCCCTATGCTATAATTCCACCTCACCCCCCTTCCAGAATACCAATAATGATTGGCTTATTCTGAAAAGTTTTAATACCCCCATCCAAATACAAATTTTATTTTAAATAATCTGAAATAAACTAATATACAAATGGTGTCAATGAAACAGATAACATCAGTGAAACGTTAGGTAATCGGTTAATAAAAAAATTTTGCTATTTTAAAGTACTTGTTTTTAAAAAAATGATTAATTAATTCCATGCATGTTGTCTATGCTATATCGACTCTGCAGCATTTCAACGAATTGAAAAGAAGTTTAAATTAAATTAAATTAAACAAATGTAAATTTGAATTATTTTCATTGTTCATATTTTATAATTAAAAAATAGTACAACTTTTCAGATTTTTTTCTCCTTTGTTATTTTATTGTAAAATTATAACCGTGTAAATTGTATTTTTTTTGGGTCCTTAAAATCTGTGGGCCCTGGGTCGGACCTGTACAATATCATCTCTCTCTCTCTCTCTGGTTAAAGTTTTACGAAACATAAAAACAAAACAAAATTACATAGTTATACTACATTTCTTGAACGCATTTTAATTTCTAATAGCAAGTAAAGGACAATACATCTGAAAAAGAAAAAAATACAAGATATAAAAGTGGCATCGGTTAATCTGTCAACTTATACCTGGCAATCCATTAGCGCTCATACCTTCCCATAAAGAAGTGGAAGGCAGAATAAGACAAGAAGCAAGGTGAAGCATAATGGGTACATTACATGAAAAGTGATTAAATTGCATAATTATACTGCATTACTTTAAAACATTATAGGTACATAATGTGAAAAATTGAGTAATTTTATTATGTTTTTTCATCCTGGACCGAAATCATCCGTGCAACGGACATGTCTCTGAATTTCCAGAGTTCCGGCTAAAAACACAAGCTCAGTTAACAGAGAGGAAATGGCAGAACGAGGATCAAATTATCGTTCATCACAATACTGGGGTGTTCAAAATACATAAAGTTCATATTAAGTCCATGGCGTTTTATAGGGACCGTCGTAATGTATTCACAATACCGGGGTGTTTACATTAGAGAGTGTTCAGATAGTGAGAGTCCACATGAAAACTTTCACGTTAAAAAGTATTAGGGATTAAGTTGTCTGAATAAAATGTGAGATAAACTCAGAATTTTTTCTATTAGTAGCAACACTAAAAATAATAAAATTTTTAAAGAAGTAAAATAGGAACTTGATCATGAAAATTTTAGGGATTAGTATAATCACTATATGTCTTGGAATAAATAATACTTGGGTCATTATTCATGACATTACAAAGCAAAACGTCCAAAATTTCAAAGTAAGAAAATTATATGATAAAAAGCAGATTTATTATCAAAATATTTTATTTTATATTTCTTTTCTTAGAAAAGTGTACATACTAATGCAGCTGATTATACTTATGTACATTCAAAGTTTTGAAGAACAATAACATTGTCAACTAGTTTATGAGACAATTTGTAGCAATGATCCGGCAACCTAATTTCGAATGAACGAAGAAAGAAGAGCAGATTCCGAACTTGAAAAATGTGTCATTTTCTACGCATGCGGAAATATTAGTCATTGTATTTGTTAATTGCCATATTATCTTTTACAACATATGGGGAATAACGTACGGCTACACTAATAATGTACAGGGTGTCCCAAAAAGGTGGTAACGGGCTTTAATTTTTTATCTATTAGAGATAAGTGGGCAGTGTAAATTGAAAAAATGTTCCAAATAAGGTCAGAAATAAGACTCCGTTAAGAAAAAATTAATCTCGTTCACTTACAAAACAGTTACACTTTTAAAATTTGTATACGACCCCCCGTACAAAAATATTGCCAATTACTAAAATGTGCCCCATACATTAATGAGGTGATGTACCATATTTGAGCCTTTCATCATACAACGTCGCGGAGATATTTTTAAAGATAGATGATCGGCGACTATGCATGATTTTGAATGTAAATGTGGAAAAAAAAAAAAAAGATTTTCTTTCGTAATTTCTGTACGACCCCTGAAATGCGATCATTCGACTCTACTTTTTTTTCTCTTCGAGAGCCATGGGAAAGTGGTTTAAGCCATCGTTATACTTATCTTCATATTTCTGACACCTTTTAATGGTATAATTCTCAAATTTTGTATGTCACCCCATGAGTGTATGGGGTGCATTTTTCTAATTGGGAATAGTTTTGTACGGGGGTCGTATACAAATTTAAAAAGTGTAACTTTTTGAAAATTAACGAGAGAAATTATGTCTTGACGGAGTCCTATTTCTGACCTTATTTTGAACATTTTTTTTTTCAATTTACACTGCCCACTCTAATAAATAAAGAATTAAATAGATAAAGAATTGATTATCTCTAACAGTTAAATAAGTAAAGCTGGCTACCACCTTTTTGGGACATCCTGTATATTTAAAGGAAATTGTACAGTTTATAAATCCTTGTAAATCAGAAGCATTTATCGCAACCAAAGAGATAGATATTCACTGTAAAAATACTGAAAAGAAATAGGAAATGAATAATTAATTCTCTAAATAATCTGTTAAAATCAACTCTTTTTTATCCTTCATTTCCAGGGTCATGCTGCTTATCCAGCTATTTCCATATTATTCAATGGTAAATTACTATTAAGTTCACTGCAACTTGCACTCATTTTTTGTCCTTGATATTATCTGCGCCACCCTTCATTCATCAAATGAACTTTACCACACCCTCAGTGTTAAACTCAAAAGATTAAAACTCAACTTCTCTAACTACTCCACCTACTGACGTAAATCTCAAAGAAAAAGAGGGAATAGTGAATGGGAAAATATAAATATGATGCAAAAATTGATTAAAAAAAATAATTCTTAACGCTTTTAAAATTAGCTGTACAAAATTTAATTTTGCTTTTGTACATTTACAAGTACGCTTTTGTACATTTTCAAATCTATTAAGATGACGTGCTTTTGGACATCTTTGACATTTCCTGGGGGTTCCAAATGTTTTAAGATCTGCTCCAAGTATTCTGTTGAATAAGCTTCCCCCGACCTGCTCCAGGCTATCGCATACGCAAGCCCCCCCCCCCCCCCCGGAATGTAGGGGGGAAAAGAGTGTCCATCTTTGACCACTGTCAAAATAGTAACTAAAACCAAATGATAATAAATAATAATAATAATGTTTCTTGATAAAGTAATAGTTCATGATTTATCCTCGATATTACTTTTATTATAATATTTTTAAACTGCAATGTTAGAGAAAAACCTGGATTTTTTAAAATTGGCGTTAACGCATTTATTACACTTACTAACAGTCGATTGTTAGAGGTGGATTTCTTTACGGTGTACAATTAGGAAAGGAAATTGTACAGTTTATAAATCCTTGTAAATCAATCATCGGTCATGGGCCTGATTTAGCCCAGCTGGTTTTGGAGGAAAAATAACAAACGTAAGTTTTGTAACCAACTGGTGTTAATCTCTGTTGTATGTTAATTTGATTGGCAACATAAAGCTTATGAAATTTCTGTAAAATCAGTTTAGTAGATCAGTAGATTCTGGTCATCAAACATTTAAAAAAACCTTGTAAGACATTTAATGTTTTTACTTCTGTGTACATAGTAAATGGAAGTATAGTGATCACGAAAAATTTCGGTATTCAGATTTTGACCAGATTTCTATTTTTTTTTTTTTTTTTTTTTTTTTTTTAAATGAGTTTTTGCATCATCTCTCAATGTCATGTACGTATATATGCATTTTGAACGACCGTGAGTCCATTTTCACTAGTTTTTTCGTGACGTCTGTTCGCACGTTACGCATATGTGTACGTTTCTACCAATTAAAGAACATATCAGTAAGCTGGGCTCAGTTTCGAAAACTTTTTTTATGCCAAACTTGGTGGCAAATGGTCAAATGTGGCCAACTTGGGTGACTTTTAACATACCACTAAAGCTGCCAACAGTTTAGGCAACGGCTTAAGAACATGCTTTCTTCAGATTTTCTGAATGATAATATCACCAGAACATGGCTAAATTAATATATATATAAAACCACCCCTAAGCTATCCCCTTTCCAATAAAAAGGAGTTACGGAAATTGGTTCTCGTGGTAAACAATTATCGCTGTATCATACATAAAAAATATATGCGATAAACAAAATACCTCTTATATTTTTGAAGTCGGTAAAAAGCACAATAAGTGATTCTAAATTTTTCTTGTAGATGTAGTAGATAGGTAACTAAATAAACATGTTAACGTACATAAAAGCTAAAACATGGAAATGAGAGCATAAGAAATATGCAAACAAGCAATACCTGACAAAAATTAGATGTATAATACTTTTATTATTATTATTTGGCAGGAGAAAAAAAAAAAGCAATTACAGTCGACACCAAGATATGAATAAATCTGTTATATTTTCTGATCCAGTATTGCCCTTTGAATTCGATCTGATTAAGCCCTTGCCTGTGGAGTATATTTGAGATAAACGTGCCGAAAATGCAGAAAAAAATCTTTAATTTTATTAATTAACTCAGGTCGGATATTAGAAAATTGTCGCGTTTGCTTTGTTCGAACTGAATTTGGGTATCGCAGGAAAGGGGTTAATATTTTTACCAAATAGCAATAAGGCTCGGAAGATAAGAAAACAATCACAAAAAATTACAATACACGTACGACTGTTTACGGAAATATTTTGGCACCGTTTAATATGAAAGTAAAATAATAATAATAATAATAATAATAATAATAAATAAAAACTCGATAAACCACTCAAACTGCAAAATCTAAGATCTCATCTTTTGACCAGATAAGTTTAACATTACACACACACACACACACAACCGTTCCTTCGTATCTCCCTTTTTACCAGTTCAGAGCTCTCTCTTGCTCCTTTTTTTGACCTTTCGCAAACGTCGTTTATTACTGAAGTACTTTTTTTGTTTCTTGTTTTACTTCGTTTGCCTCTCGTGTCTCTGTTTCGGAGGACAGGTCAGGAGTCGTCCTCTCACCTGAAGAAGTCGGATGGAGTCTTGCAACCTGTTGAGATACTGCCGACGCTCCTTTCGCGGGGTCATGCGTCCAGCGGGACGAGTTGGAATGCAACGGATGGTTTATCATCAGTCGTGTGTGTGTGTGTGTATTAATTGAAGGGATTCCCGCAAGGGTATTTATAGAAAAGTAGGCGATTAAAATTCAGGGAGAGCTAGCTCTTAACCGTTGTTGCAGATTTGTTGTTTCTCTCTGGCGGATTTAAAACCGACGAAATGAGACAAAGTTTAAAAACCGGATTTGTGATTTTATATTAAAAAAAATGCATCTGAAATTTTATTTATTCTATTCCCTCCCCCAGAAATTTCAGAATCTGGAGCGCGGTGATTAATTATGTTTAAAAAACTACATCCGCGGATTACGAATATGAGTTAGAGTTAGATATTTGGGTCTAGATACGAGGATACGAACACGAAAAAAGAAATTGTTGAATTGAGCAAAATTTTGTCAATTTAGCATAAATTTGGTTGGCGCTATTTCAGCCAAATAATTTGTTTGGCTTGAACAAAATTTTTGTTAAATTAACGAAGTACCTATTTCGTTGAATTAACAAAAATTTTATTGATTTAACAAAAGTATTTCTTTGAAATTGCTTCTACAACTAAAATTTTGTTGAACCAACAAAACATTTTTTTCAGTGAATATACGGACTTTGCCGTTGATAAAAATTTTGAAGTACTAATCTTAAAACGGCCATCTTTGCGTATCATATTGTATAATATTTTATTATAAAATATTTTCGATGTTCTATACTTAATTAATATAGCTAGGCAGCTATTTTAATTTCTTTTCTTTAAAAGATAAATGTCACTTAGAGATCCGCATCAAATTTGCCGGGGGGGGGGGACTGAATACGTCTTAGAATACGGATTTATTTCTGGGAGTAATGATTTTAATGAGTAATGGTAATTATTCCTTCAAATACTCGGATTTGTTTAGCTCGCAATTCTATAGTTCGTAATTAAATAAACAATCTTGCATGGGTAAAAATATACTCAAGAAATTTATGTTAATATCGACTAAATCAGATTCGACCTTCTTACTTAATTCGGTCTCCTTCACTTTTTTAATGCATCCACTAATGTTTTAATTATTACTACCTTTCATCAAGTAGAAAATCAGTAAGGATAATTCAATTACCAACATAAATATTTATTTAATTAACCTTATAAAAAATTACTAGCTTATATGTAAGTATAATAATGTAATTTAAAAATTTAAGGCAACGGTTGTGGTTAATGCTTTACCATAAGACTTCTTTTACATTAGGTGTAAAATTAGTCAATAATAAATGGCCGTATTCTGTATTATTTAGTTGATTTCACTGTAAAAAGGATCTGTTCATTATTAAGGCTGCAGAAAAGTATGTTCAATGTTGAAACAACTCATTTAACAACAGCTAAAATTAACTGGTTGAAATACAGCAAAAATATTTTTTAATTACATTTTTACAGGAATTAAAGAAAGTATTTAAATTATAGTAATTGTATTTTATGTTTCATGTAGCACAATTACTTTTTGGAGACCAATAATGAACATTCTCAAATTTTGAATATGCATTTAAAAATTAGTCTTACTACTCTTGATTAGCTATCTCACTTATTGTATATCCCCTTTACAGTATATTAATTTGACATTATAGCTATCAAAGATAATTAGCATTACATTTTCAATCATTAGATAAAAAAAATTCTACTAAAAAGAGAATGCTAGATAACAGCGTACAATTAAACATGACAAAAACAAATGAAATAATAATAAATATTTATAAATTCGTTTCAGTCCCACGCATACCGTCGGGACGTAAAATCAGTCTGTCCAATAGAGGAAGTGCTTAAAATTCAAATGCCTTTCTCTGTCAATCTGCATATTCATTGATGAAGAAGGCCGTCTTCGATAACAAGCACAAGCACTACCTGTTGATGCTTCACTTACAGGTCATGTCACCTCTAGAGATTACCACCAACCAGCATCACTAAAAAACGAAGGACGCGTATGGTTTTCAATGCTGGTATGTTCGAAGAAAACATTCCTGGCGAGTAATCAGGTCAAGAACGCTAATCAATGGATAAAATTACGCGAGGTGACATTTGCGGGTGTTATAGAACAAGCAGAACCAAGTGAGAGTCTTAACCCACCTAACAACTTTGTTTCACGTGGAAGCTCTTTAATCATATAATTTTTTTTTTTTTTTTTTTTTTTGGGGGGGGGGGAGCTTTTTTCGTGGTTTGGACGCATATTTTCTTTAATCTTAATCCTAATATTTGCAAAAATTAAGTTAACGCGAAGTACAAATGATGAAGTAACGATAGGAAAGATTTCGCAATGTTTTAACAAATATCAAAACATTAAAGGGAATGCATAAAAAAAAAAAAACTGTGAAAAATGAGGAACCCCTGCTCTCCCTTCTTTGGAAAATAACTTAGTTTCGTATGCTGTTTTTTTTTTGGGGGGGGTGCACCCAACCTTAGTTTGAATGTGTTTATTTGCATGGATTTATTTCAAAAACTTGGTGCGACAGATAAGATGCAATCTAGCATGCTAAATTTAAGTAAGACAAAAGTCTTTTTTTATTTAAAGTATTGAAACATGTTAATTCGAGATAGGATTTTATTTTTTAGGAAAAAATAAAATCCTATCTCGGAAAAAAATTCAAATTAATTCAAATTATATACATAAAATAACGGTACAGTACATAAATTATCATTCTACGATAAAATCAAATGTCTAAATATTTAATTAATTTTTTTTTTCAGTACAGACTCTAACAATGTACGGTTTGTTCTTTTGCGAGATTTGAACAAACACGGTAACCACTTGTATTTTCAATACATATCAAGTAAAAATATTGTATTTGGTTCTCGTAATACATTTAACTACTTTAAACAGTTTTAATACACGGTTTCATTCATAATGTTTTAGTTCCATAATGTTTTCATTCTAACTATAAAGAGAACACAAGTCTACATATTTTTAGCTAAAACCTATAACTTAATCTTAAAACCAAGTAAGCTACGTGTAATCCTAAATGATCATACGCAATAAACATTTTAAATTTGACAAGTATTAAACAGAGAAAGACAGGTTATACGTGCATGAATACATTTATTTTGTTTCAAAATACATGTAATTCAATTATACATTTGTATAGGCACAGAAAAATTAAAAAACGTTCACAATTCACTTTAGAGAGGAAAAATGTAAATTAAATTTTCTTAGATATTTAAGGTTTTTATTTCTGATGGAAAATTATTGGAAATGGGCTTGTTTTATATAGACAATTTTTTAAAAATTTGTTTTGAAGTGAAGTTAACAGTGATGTAGAAATAATATTATCTATGTATTTCACATTTACAAAAAATAATGTATGCATTAACGATAAGAAAAATAATACAGTATCCGTTTCTAAGCTACAATAACTACTAGTTTTCTTAGCTTTGAAAATAAAACGGTAATAGAAACAATAATGATGAATTATTGCTTCCTTGCTCTCACACATATCTTACTTCTTTTAAAATGTTTTATTTTTCCGCAACGAATTTGTATATGCTTCCGTAGAGGACTGCTGTGTACTGAAAATCATGTTCAGTTATTACTTAATACATGGACCACAACAAAAATGGACTAAACATTCTGTTGAGCTTTTCAACAATAATTCCACTTGATAATGCAATCAGCATTTTTTTCCCCTTCAAAGTTTTTGTACCTCTTTTTCTGCGCTGTATTTAACTTTCTCAGACCTGGATTGTTGTTTTGAAACTGCCTTTTCTTTCTTTCTTTCTTTTTTTTTTCCGATATCACTTAAACTCAATGATCCAATCTCACTGAAGCATTTAAACAAGGCATGGAAGATTCTTAAAGGTACCTCCTTAATGAGAGTTTTATTAACATTTTTATGGGTGAACGAAAAGAACTGCAATTAACTATTGTGCGAGTCTCCGGTGTAATGTTTCGTGAAGCTGCAAATGCGGAAACCATTGCATTATTCCTCAGGCAGCTGCAAAGAGAAAGAAAATGTGACAGCTACTCCTCAATAACTACCTCTGCAGCAATAATTGAGAGAAAACAGCAAAACTGCTTTCGTTCCGTTCAATTCACCCCATTGCCACAGAGGAAATTAATAAGTTCAAGAGTAACGAAAATTATTTTTGTCAATAAACAGAAGTTGCTTGCGGACGAGATCAGGCATATTTTTGAAAGACAGAAATGCGTATCATTTACTAAAAGTTGAAATAAATAGATAAACGCTCTAAAAATTCATTTAAAATTGTGAATTATTTTATTTTAAAATTTTCTAACAAGATAATGAAATCAGTCAATGAAAGTCGAGAATAAAGTTTTAAAAGTACGTGATTTTAGCTTTGATTTAAATAAGTGTTAACTACATGAGAACCTGATTAACATGAAATAAGTTTTTAAACTATATATAATTTAAAATGCTATTTTACAATGGTTTTTTTGTTAGTGTTATTATGCTTACGGCGTTTAACGTACTATTTGCCAGGTATCATCAGGTAACCAGGTGACATCAGCGGTACTCATACTACCGGTCGAAAAATGTATGATATTTGCATACAATCAGAGACCGACTGAGTATGATAAGCATCCTACAGTTAGTATTTATTTACTACGAATCTATCAAAAGACGATTTATACCTAGTTTGCTACGTACCACACACTTTCAAAACGATTCAAAACGGAAATACAATTATAATTAATCGGTACATGGTTACCTACATTACTAAAAGGGTAGTGTTAAATTTTGAGATTACTATGCAGTACAGTGTCCCTTATTTTATGACTTTAAGATTGTTTCACACTTAAGAAGGCTATCAGATTTAAGAAGATTTACATTATATCCTCTCATTTGTTTCTTTTTGTGCTAAAAGATTCATAAATAAAATTTCTTGCAATTTAGACTGTATTAACACGCACCGAATCGCATCGAAAGTTGTACCATTAATATAGCACATGTCGGTGGTCCGTTGTTTCAGCTGTGCATTAGGATATCCCTTATATCAGCCAATTTTTTTTTTAAATCCCTTACTCATGTTCTCTAAATTTATTCTGTTTGACCGTAAGTACTTGGTAGACAGATGCATGCTCTCTGGATAATGTTATGGTATTGATGAGAAAAAAGAAATACAGAATCGTTTCTATGCATTTCTCTGTGGTCCCTTGAGTTCTTTTCTTTGGGTTTGTTAGGCACTGGGCACCTCTTAGTCTAAGAGCCAGGGACCGCCAGACCTTCGCCGTAGTATAAAAGCTGAAACTTTCTCTGCGCATACCCCCAAACAGAGGTAGGAACAATCGGCCACTATAAAGTTTGGATGATCGTGGCTTTGGCAGGTAACAGGTGGCAAAGGTGTATAAAATTGCCGAAAATTTTCGTCATTTCATAAAGCTTAATTTTTTTATATGTTCTTCTTCGCAGTACTAGAAATCACTTTATACCTTGCCAGACACTTTTCCATCGTGGCAAATCCCGCCAGACAATCTCAAAGTCATGGAAAACTGTTGTGTTCGTAAACTCCCGCGATGAAGTACGTCAAGCTGTCACAAAGTGCAAGCACATTTTATACTACTACTTCTGAACTTTCTTACGCGCGAACTTTCTTGCAGCGCGCTCGTAATAGAATTACGTTTTTCAAGACTTTGAGATTGTCTGGCGGGTGTTTGCCACGATGGAAAAGTGTCTGGCAAGGGATAAAGTGATTTCTAGTATTGTGAAGAAGAACATATAAAAAAAATTAAGCTTTATGAAATGACGAAATTTTCGGCAATTTTATACACCTTTGCCACCTGTTACCTGCCAAAGCCACGATCATCCAAACTTTATAGTGGCCGATTGTTCCTACCTCTGTTGGGGGGGTATGCGCAAAGAAAGTTTCAGCTTTTATACTATGACGAAGGTCTGGCTGTCGCTGGCTCTTGCTCTATCTGCTTAGGGTAGCACTTTCTGTCAATCTTTGAGTAACATTCACATATCAACATGCAACCCAGGAGTATGAAATATGCTTTTGTAAGATTCCTTGGGGGTTATTCTCAAAACATCGGAATCCTGAGAGATTCCACAAACTCACTCGCAAAGAGTGCAAAATACAGTGTGAATAGTGTAATGCGCTCGCGAAATATTCACGAATTCCGTTGTACAGGAAACAACCCTTTATACTGTTGAAGATTTTTGTGTCGCTGAAAAGGCAGTTGACAATAGAAAAATATCCCACTTGTGTGTATGTGTGTGAAAACAGAAAGAGAGGAAAACTGGTACTTAAATCATAAGGTAGAATTTCAGTTTCCGAGAATTTTCAGGGTAACTAGAAGGAATTTTTGAGACACGAGCTATCATTAGGTCAATTTTTCGACTTGTGATAGAAATCGCAATTTTGTACACAAACTGTCTGTTATTGAAAATGTAAAGTTAAATTATTAAACAAAAGTGACGTTAAGGGGAAAATTGATAACCACATAGCCCTACTAATATATCTAACCCATATAACTAGAGTGTCTGAACTAAAAATATCGTTTTTTATGCTATTGTTGTCAATGGATTTTTAAAAAAATATCCATTTTCCCTTAAGAAACGTTAGCTAAAAAGGCTGGTCAGAATGTACTTTTGAGTTTGTTGGGGCCTGTTAAAGATTAGTCGCATTTCATTAAAATTAAATGTATATCTCATGTAACTCTGTAAACTTAATATTTACAAAATTATTTTTAAAAAATAATTAATTTAGATCCATCAAGACTAAGAGTTTTATGCTGATTAAAATAGTAAATGAAATAGCCGAAAGACGTGTACAACTGATCAAATTTGTTAAATGTTAATATGTGTATATGATTTGAATTCCTTTAAATTTTTCTTTCCTTTCGCGAAAATGCAGGAAAAGTTAAATTCTACCTTATGATTTCAGTACTAATTTTCCTTCTTTTTTCTTATTTTATATGAAACATTTTTCTATTCCCACTTGCCTTTTAAGTAATACAAAAATCTTCAACAGTTTAGAGAGTCATTTCTTGCTCAAGGAATCCTTAAATATATACTGAAAGAAAAAAAAAATCCAAGAACGTTCCTTGAAAATAATAGGCAGCTAAGGTGCCCTAAAATTCGAGGAACGTTACATGAAAATACCAAGAACTGTACTGAATAATTAGTGACGACTAGTTTTTCAGGAAAGTTCCAGTTATTTTCGTGTAACGTTCCTTAGAATTCTAGTGGCCCCAGATGCCCATTATTTTCAAGGAACGTTCCTGCTTTTTTTTTTTTTTTTTTTTTTTTTTTAAACAGTGTATCATAAGCGCATAACACGATTCACATTGTCTTTTGCACGCTTTACGAGTGCGTTTGTGGCATCTTTCCCAATTCCGATGTGTTGGGAATAACCCCGACACAGTCACTAAAAAATCTCGTTCATTCATTCATTAATCACACCATTTATCAATTGGAATCTTATAACACCGTATTTCATATTCCCAAGTTTCATGTAATACAGAGATCCACAGAATGCAAAGCAACGATTTTGTTTTCGTTTTGTGTCATCAAGTCAGCACGAGTGAACATCATACCAAAGATCTGATATTTGTCTGGCAAGTATTTAGGGTCAAATAGAACAAATTTAGAAAACAAGCGTAATAGATTTAGTAAAAAAAAAAAAGTATTTTTGGGCTTGTATAAGGGATATCCTAATCCACAGATAAAACAGCGGGACCATGGCGCACGCCATATAATGGGTACAACTTTCGGTAAGATTTAGTACGGGATAATACAGACCAAATTACATGAAATTTTTATTTCTGTGTATTTTACCATAAGAAGAAAAAAAATAGGCTATGTGTGAAAAAAATCTTGAATTTGTAAAATAAGGGACATTCTACTTTACAGCTATTTATTTCAGCTGTATTTCTCTTTACATCTTATTTATAGGGTTCTGATTAATTATATCAGTTCATCCTATTATGCTAATTAATGGTTTCCGAGTACTTCAGGAAATAATTTAGAAGAAATAAGCTGAGAGAAATTTCATCAAGAACTTTTAGACATTCCATTAGATTTACGACTTCCCTTTGTTTTTCCCATTTA